>OZ030006.1:19693388-20005888 GCA_964023405.1 Apodemus agrarius
CATTTCTGGCTCTTCAGTTTTATTCCATTATCTTCCTGCCTGCCTATGTACTAATACCATACAATTTTTTATTTTTGCTTTTGTTTTGTTTTTATCACTATTGCTCTGTAATACAGCTTGAGATCAGGGATTGTGATTCCCCCAGAAGTTCTTTTGTTGTTGAGAATACTTTTCACTATCCTGGGTTTTTTTTATTCCAAATGAATTTGCAAATTGCTTTCTCTGTCTATGGAGAATTGAGTTGGAATTTTGAAGGGGATTGCATTGAATCAGTAGATTGCTTTCAGCAAAATGGCCATTTTTACTATATTAATCATGCTAATCCATGAGCATGGGAGATCTTTCCATCTACTGAGATCTTTGATTTCTTTCTTCAGAGACTTGAAGTTCTTGTCATACTGATCCTTCACTTGCTTGGTTAGAGTCACACCAAGAAATTTTATATTATTTGTGACTCTTGTGATAGGTGTCATTTTTCTAATTTCATTCTCAGCCTGTTTGTCATTTGAGTATAGGAAGGCTGCTGATCTGTTTGAGTTAACTTTATATCCAGCCACGTTCCTGAAGTTGTTTATCGGGTTTAGGAGTTCTCCAGTGGAATTTTTGGGGCCACCTAAGGATACTATCATATCATCTGCAAATAGTGATATTTTGACTTATTCCTTTTCGATTTATATTCCTTTGACCTCCTTTTGTTGTCTAATTGCTCTAACTAGGACTTCAAGTACCATATTGAACAGCTAGGGAGAGAGTGGACAGCCTTGTCTAGTCACCAATTTTTGTGGGATTGCTTCAAGTTTCTCTCTATTTACTTTGATGTTGGTTACTGGTTTGCTATATTTAGGAATATACCTTGAATTACTGATCCTTCCAAGACTTTTATCATGAAGGGGTGTTGAATTTTTTTTTTAGGCTTTTGTCCATATTTATTAGAAGTCAACAATTCAAGAGATCTTGGTATGAGGTAGAATTTATTGATTTATTAATTTATTGATTATTTATTAATTTATAGATACAATTTAGTTTATAAGTCCTTCAAACAGATTTTATATTGTTAATTTTTAAGTTGGATATTTTCTTTATTTATATTTCAGATGTTTTCCCCTTTCTAGGTCTCTCTTTCTGATATGGCAGTCAACTGCGAGGCTCTACCAGAGCCTAACAAATGCAAAGGCTGATGCATACAACCAACCATCCGATTGAGAGTGGGGTCCCCAATGGAGGAGTTGGAGAAGACACTGAAGGAGCTGAGGGGTGTTGTAGCACCATGGGTGGAACAACAGTATCAAGTGGCCAGATCCACCCCCAGAGCTCCCTGGGACTGAACCACCAACCCAAGAGTACACATGGAGGGACACATGGCTCAGGCCTCATGTGTAGCAGAGGATGGCCTTGTTGAACATCAGAGTTAAGACTGATCCTTGCGCCTGATAGTGTTCATTGCCCCAGTGTAGGGAAATACCAGGACAGAAAAATGGGAGTGGGTGGGTGGATGGGGAAGCACCCTCATAGAGGCAGCGTGAGGGGAGATGGGATATAGGGTGTTGAATTTTGTCAAATGCTTTCTCGTCATCTAATGAAATGATCATGTTTTTTCTTTTCTTTGACTTTGTTTATGTAGTGGATTACGTTGACAGGTTATCATATATTGGACCATCCCTGTATCCCTGGGACGAAGAGTACTTGATTGTGGTGAATGATCATTTTGAAGTGTTTTTGGATTCGGTTTGCAAGAATTTTACTGAATATTTTTGCATTGATATTCATAAGGGAAATTGGTCTGAAGTTCTCCTTTGTTGGGTCTTTGTGTGGTTTACATATAAGCATAATTGTGGGTTCATAAAACAAATTGGGTAGTGTTCCTTCTGTTTCTGTTCTGTTGAATAATTTGAAGAGTATTGGTATTAGGTCTCTAAAACAATTTCATCCTGGGCATTTTTTTGGTTGGGAAACTTTTAATGACTGCTAATATTTCTGTAGGGTTTATGGGAATGTTTACATGGTTTATCTGATCCAGATTTAATTTTGGCACCTGGTATCTGTCTAAAAAATGTCCATTTCATCCAGATTTTCCAGTTTTGTTGCATTATCAGTTTTTGTACTACAATCTGATGACTTTTTGAAAATCCTTGGTTTCTATTGTTATGTCTCTCTTTTCATTTCTGGTTTTATTAATCTGGATAATGTCTCTGTGCCTTCTGGTTAGTCTGGCTAAGGGTTTACCTATCTTGTTGATTTTCTCAAAGAACTAGCTCCTTATTTTGGCTTCTTTTTGTATAGTTCTTTTTGTTCCTGCTTGGTTAATTTCAGACCTGAGTTTGATTATTCCCTGCCATTTACTCCTCTTGAGTGTATTTGCTTCTTTTTGTTCTAGAGCTTTCAGTTGTGCTGTTAAGTTGCTAGTGCATGCTCTCTCCAGTTTCTTTTTGGAGGCACTCTGAGCTATGGGTTTTCCTCTTAGCACTGCTTTCATTCTGCCCCATAAGTTTTACATGATGTGCCTTTACCTTCATTTTCATTAACTTCTAAAAAGTCTTAAATTCCTTTCTTGATGAAGTTATCATTGAGTAGAGTATTGGTTAGCTTCCATGTTAATTATTCACATGAGAATTCCCATGATTTTGTTGTTATTGCAACCCATCCTTAGTCTGTGGTGATATAATAGAATGCAGGGGATTATTTCAATCATCTTGTACCTGATGAGGTCTGTTCTGTGACCAATTTTATGATTGGTTTTGGAGAAGGTACCATGAAGTGCTGAGAAGAAGGTATATTGTGTTTTAGGATGAAAAGTTTTATAGACATCTGCTAAATCCATTTGGATCATAACTTCAGTTAGTTTCATTTTGTGTCTGTTTAGTTTCAGTTTCCATTATCTGTCCATTGCTGAGAGTGGGGTGTTGAAGTCTCACTATAATTGTGTGAAGTGTAATGTGAGCTTTAGTAAAGTTTCTTTTATGAATGAGGGTAACCTTGCATTTGGATCATAGATGCTAAGAATTGAGTGTTTATCTTGGTAGATTTTTATTTTGATGAATATGAGTGTCCTTTCTTATCTTTTTTGATAACTTTTGGTTGAAAGCCAATTTTATTCCATATTAGAATGGCTACTCCAGGTGGTTTCTTGTAACCTCTTGCTTGGAATATTTTTCCAGCATTTTACTCTGAGGTAGTATCTGTCTTTGTCCATGAGGTAAATTTCCCGTATGCAGCAAAATGTTGGGTCCTGTTTATATATCTCTCTGTTGTCTATGTCTTTGTATTAGGGAATTGAGTCCATTAACATTAAGAGATATTAAGAAAAAGTGATTGTTGCTTCCTATTATTTTTGTTATAAGAGGTGGAATTATGTTTATGTGGCTATCATCTTTTTGTTTTGTTTTGTTTTGTTTTGTTTTGTTTTGTTTTGTTTTTTGAAATGGGATTTCTCTGTACAACACTGGCTGTCCTGGAACTCCCTCTGTAGACCAGGCTGACCTCAAACTCAGATATCCACCTGCCTCTACCTCCCGAGTGCTCGGATTAAAGGTGTGTGCCACCACTGCCCGGCCTTTTTGGTTTGTTAAAAGAAGATTATTTTCTTGATTTTTCTAGGATATAGTTTCTCTCCTTTTGTTGGAGTTTTCCATTTATTATCCTTTGAAGGGCATAGAGATTGTGTAAATTTGGTTTTGTCATGGAAAACCTTGGTTTCTCCATCTGTGGTAATTGAGAGTTTTGCTGGGTATAATAGCCTGGGTTGGGTGGTATTTGTATTCTCTTAGGGTCTGCATGACATCTGTATAGGATCTCCTTGCTTTTATAGGCTCTGGTAAGAAGTCTGGTGTAATTCTGATAAGTCTGGTTTTATATATAACTTGACCTTTTCCCCTTACTGCTTTTAATTTCTTTGTTTTGTGCATTTGATTATTATGTGACAAGAGGAATTTCTTTTCTGGTCCAGTCTCTTTGGAGTTCTGTAGGCTTCTTGTATGTGCATGGATATCACTTTCTTTAGGTTAGAGATGTTACTTCTGAGATTTCACCTCACACCTGTCAGAATGGCTAGGATTAAAAACTCAGAAGACATCAGGTGTTGGTGAGGATGTGGAGAAAGAGGAACACTCCTCCACTGCTGGTGGAATTGCAAGCTGGTACAACCACTCTGAAAATCAATCTGGTGGTTCCTTAGAAAACTGGACATGGTACTTCTGGATGACCCAGCCATACCACTCCTGGGCATATACCCAGAAGATTCCCCAGCATGCAATAAGGATACATGCTCCACTATGTTCACAGCAGCCTTATTTATAATAGCCAGAAGCTGGAAAGAACCCAGATGTCCCTCAACAGAGGAATGGATACAAAAAATGTGGTATATATACACAATGGAGTACTATTCAGCCATTAGAAACAATAAATTCATGAAATTCTTAGAGAAATGGATGGAGCTGGAGAACATCATACTAAGTGAGGTAACCCAGTCTCAGAAGAATACCCATGGCATGCACTCACTGATAAGTGGATATTAACCTAGAATCTTGGAACACCAAAGACACAATCCACATACCAAATGATGTCCGACAATAAGGAAGGAGTGGACCCTGATTCTAGAAAGGCTCAATGGATCAGAGTAGAGGAATGCCAGAACAGAGAAGTGGGAAGGGGAGAATGGGGGAACAGGGGGAGGGAAAAGGGCATGTGGGACCTTTGGGGTGGCGGGGAACCAGGAAAAGGGAAATGAAATGTAAATAAAGAATATATCCAGTTTAGTAAAGAAACCGAGGGGGGAGGGGGAATGATTGGGGAACAGTTGGGGGGGAGAGGAACTATGGGAACTATGGTGGGTGGGAACTGGGAAAGGGTAAAGCCTTTGGAATGTAAACATAGAATATAGAAAATAAAAAAAGAATATATCCAATAAAAATTATTTCTGACACTTAAAAAAAGAAAGAAACCTTTTTTCTGTTGTTTAAATTCTTGAGCTTGCCTCTTGCCATCTGGTTATCCCTTGTCCTACCTGCCCTCACTGTCTCTGACTGGAGCCTGTCCCTCCTGTTATTCTTGTTGTTGCACAACTCCTCATAGTCCAGCTGTATCTATGATCCTGTGATTCTGGGATCCTGTGATTGTGAGATCCTGGGTGTGTCAGAACTTAAGCTGCCTCCAGGATCCTGAAATCCTAGTGTGACCAAGCTCCTGAGATCCTGTTATCCTGGGCATGATACAGCACATGGGAGTTGAGCTTCCTCTGGGTGTTGTGGGAGTGGGTGTGGTGGAGCTAGCACACAAATTCTCGATATTCGTGAAATTTAGATAGAGAATAGCTGTACTAACTTTTATTCTCAGTCCTTAGAATCAGGTTTCCAAACATGTTTATTGCTGTCAATGGTTTTATTTAATTGGATCCTTTCATTTCTAATAATTTTTCCATATGGGAAAAAGAAAACAAGATAATTATCATCAAATTGTAATTATGGTGTTTAAAATCACACAGAACAAGTTCTATATTGGAAATTAAATAAATATTGCCAATGGGTAGAACAGACAGTACACATGGATTTGGAACTTATTACTCAGTGGTTAGGAACTTTTAGACAAATGTGATACTTAATTCTTAAAATATCTCTATCATGATGGCTTCTGTCTCAACAAGTTGTTATACAGATTACAGAATTACTAACAAGTTTTTTTTTCATTTGTGACATGTCCTCTTGTAGTTGAGTCTAACCTTGTACTCTTTCTGCTTCCAATTTTTGAGTGATAAAATTACAGATATGTACCACTATCCCTAACTTAAATGAACTCCTCCTGGTGAGTGTAGATTCCTGAGTGATTCAAATAAACAGCTGGTCATCAAAATACAGCCCTCAGGCTGGTTCTACACTCAAATCAAATCTTTAAAACAACTCAGGTTTGTGCCTTGAGAGATAACTTCATGTTTAGAATACTTCCATAGGATACATGTTTGGTTCCAGTTCCCAGAGGTGATTTCTAGTAGCTTACAACAATTGTATCTTCAAGAGATCTGATGGCCTCTTTTGCTCACTGGGTTCATTCATATGTATATATACAGAAACAGACACAAAAACAGTCAGCAAATACATACATACATACATATGTACATGCATGCATGTATACATACATACATGTATACATACATATATACATGCATTGTAAATCTTAAAACAAACAAAAAACAATCTCCAGCTGAAGCTTAGGCCCTGGTTTTTAAATGAGGCTGAAAATAACACCTTTTACAATTCTGGAGGGTAGAAGCTCAAGTTTTTCTCAAGGAATTAGTATCAAAATGGCAAGGAGGCTATGTTTTCAGCAAAGATTCTGGAAGCATTCCATTTCATGCTGCTATAGCTTCCAGCCTCTATCTGTAGTTTTTCAGTGTTGGCTCTTTCTTGACCGTTTTCAAAACCAGAATAGCTTTGACCACCTGCCTAATTCTCTGATACCTAAATTCAAATGTTCCAAGAATTTACTTGGGAATCTTTGGGCATCCATTCAAACTTTCTAGTTACTATAGATGACCATCCTCCAAACAATCTGATTGATTGCATTTAAAATAGGTTTGCTTCCAAAGGTCTCTAGGTGACAAGAACATGGCCCACAAAGTCAATTGACCTGGGTTCATAGGAGCTCACAGAGACTGAACTGACAATCAAGGAGCCTGTATGGTCTGATGTAGGTCCTCTATATAAGTGTTATACATGTGCATCTTGGTTTTCTTATAGGACTCCTAACAGTGAGAAGAGGTGCTGTCTCTGACTCTTTTGTCTGCCTTTGGGTCACTTTTCCTCCTACTGGGTAGGTTGCCTCCTCCAGCCTTAATTTGAGAGGAAGTATCTAATCTTATTTCAACTTGCCATGTTTGGTTGATATACCTGGGAGGCTTGCCCTTTTCTGAAGTGAAATGGAGGAGCAATAGATTTGGGAATGGGAGGGAGAAAGAACTGGGAGGAGAGGAGGGAGGGGAAACTGAAGTTGAGACTTAATGTATGAGAGAAGAAAATAAAAGTCTCCAGGTGATAGTAACATCTACTTTCATTGAAATGTACCCATGATCAATATTCTCTTGTTGTACTGAGGCTATTCCAATGAAAATTTTCAATAATGGTAAAATTAGGCTCAATGAGTGTTTAATTGAAATCATTAGATATTAAAGAGATAAGATACTTACTAACAAAGATATCGGCTCAATTCTATTTAACTAGACTTGCAAATGGCTATTAGAATAATAGCCCAAAGAATTATTTCTCTGCATAAAGTATTAAGATACAAGCACTCTTATATGTTTGATGGTTCTTATTTTATTTGTTCATTGAGATACTTAAATGGCTCTTTTATTGTCAAAGTTTCTATTGATTTGGAGTACTTCAAGGCTTTAAAATACAAATTGAATACAATTTTGACATTTCATGTTAAGAATAATACTATCAATTTTTTATAAATATTCTTTGAGGAGAAGGCAAAAGATAGGGGAGAATTCTTTAATTAAATGCATATGCTAAGCTCTGAAAGAATAAGCAAACTATTTGTAAAAATGTTCTCACTTCAGGTAAACCAAAGAAAATGGCCATTTCTATTCCTGAATTATCTAAATCCCACAGTGGAACTGAGTCCAAGTGCCTACTGGGTTTATAGCACAAGGCAGAGATGCCAGAAGTGGTAATTAGAGGCTTAGACAATACAACTGTGGAGTTTAAGCTACTGGAACTTAGCAAGCAAATGTTCAGCTATTGCCCTACTTCCTGTTGGAGAGAAGGCTGTCAGAGACATTTTTGTCTTCCAGGTGGCTCTGGAGCTGAGCCACTTGTGTTCAAATCCTTCTACTTCTTTTCTTAGATGCTTAGAGCTTAGCAAGTAAACTCACAGAACATTCGCTCTTTCTTCAGTTCATTACATTTGTGCTTAGTATAAAGTAAAACAATTAAATGATACTTAATCTTACTTTAAATGCAATTTTGTATCAACCATTGAAATTGTATTTGTAACAGATAAATAAAACAAGAAAATGCACTAAAGCAGCTTTACTGTGAAGTAGTGAAATGCACGTAGTTTTCCACTGATTGTTTTTAAAACACGTGACACTTTTTATAAACTCAATATTTATATTACTAGATACAAAGACTGAGTCTAAAAGAAACTGACTTGCACATTTCTCAAACACCTAAAATTAAAGTTAAAAAGTCAAAGTTGCAAATATTTATTTCAGAATTACTACAAACAATTTTACTATGGTAATTTCCAGACACTGAAATGCTTTAAAGAAATTCCAGACTTACAATCCTCCAAATAATTGATTGAAAAAATTATATACAGATCATTATCATGTACAATTGACCAATCCAAATACAAAATAAAAAAATAAGCAGCAAAAAAAGTACCTAAAATAATCAGAGTGCCATTTTTGTGAGAGAATTAGAATGGAGAAGGTTCTTTAGTACCCATGCTGGTAAATGACTGATGAGGTTACCAAATTTAGAAAATGTTTCAATACTTTACTCAGGCCCTCAACCAGCAAATGTCATAGCTAAGTTCTGTGCCTTCTGGTTTGTCTCCCCAGTAAGCATTAACCCTTGTTATAAGAGATTTTCTTTATTTTTTATTTTATTGTTTACTGATTGATTGATTGATTGATTGATTGATTGATTGATTGATTGATTGATTTGTTTTATTGAGACAGGGTTTCTCTGTAGGCTGGTCTAGAACTCACAATATATCTATCTGCCTCTGTCTCCCAAGTGCTAGGACTGAAGGTAAGAGGCACCATGCTCAGCCACTTATTTATTTTTAATGCCAAACATTTTTTTAATTTGGAAAACAAAAGAAGATGTTTGAGTAAATCACCCAAAGATATTGAACTTTTGTGGTGTAGAGAAATTATACCGTGACCTTTAAAATCCCAACTTGAGAAAGCTAATATTAGAGTCTGAGGGTCAATGGAACTTACATTTAAATATTCTGTGACAAAAAGATTTTAAGGTCTGAGAAAAAGGAAGTGGCCTGGCATCTGTGTTGCATATAAGAAGTAAGGTCTTTGAAATTTTCCCCTAGCATTTAAAACAGTCAAAAATAAAATAGTCCTGCCCTTAACCAGAACTCTGCTTGCGTTTGATAGCTACTGGGAGAAGGAAAATCAGTTTTCTCCAATGACTGACACTGGGTAGATCAATTTTATTCAGGGTTGGCCTCAAGTTCAGGGCCAGTTGCCGAACACAATACAGACGCCATATCTTTAGTGTGCTTTTTGTTTGCTGTTGTTATTATGGTTTGGTGGGGTTTTTGTTTTTGTTTGTTTAGTTTGATTTGTGTGTGTGTGTGTGTGTGTGTGTGTCTGTGTGTCTGTGTGTCTGTGTGTATCTGTGTGTGCTGTTGTTGTTGTTTTGTTTCTTAGTTTGTTCCTTAGGTTTGAGGCAGTGGTTTTTTTTTGTTGTTGTTGTTGTTTCTTTCTTTCTTTCTTTCTTTCTTTCTTCCTTCCTTCCTTCCTTTCTTCCTTTCTTTTTTTATTTTTTGTTTGGGAGAGAACAAAATAAGATGAAATTAGGTGGGAAGGAAAATGGAAAGTTTAAGGACTTGGGGAAGAAAAAGTCTATGATTAAAATATATTGCATGAAAATTTAAGATAATTTAAAATGTAATAAAAAGTATAAGAAAGAATTTCTATAAGGGATTTATATTTTAAATGTCTTTACTTCAAAAGCAGATTTTTCATTCTGTTTGAAATTTCATCTAGCCATGAACTTGCTCATCATGGTAAAGTCAATGCTGACCACTGTTGCGGTTAGAACAGGAAGCAATTCCTTGTTACTCGTGCCAGTGTCATTCAAATTACTGAATAATGCCCTTGGATTCTTGGTACCATAATCCTGGGACCTGTGTTGCCTCATCCTAATGGAGAATTACTTGTTTTTCCCCTCTACTTTCATGCCCTGCTGCAGCACATTGTCCATTGTACTGCACTGAGAGTGGAGTCTCACCTTCCTCTGGTTCAGTCTCACTACTGTCAGTGGGCACACATTGTCAGACAGAAAGAGGGTAATGTTGTTCTTATAGTACTTAAAAATGCAGCCTGAAAATATAAATACCAGGTTAAAGTGTAGCTTTCCTGGTATGTAAACTGTCCATTTAATTATTCAATAGCTACATATAATCTGGTAGTGGAAAGGAACCTAGTTGTTACATGAAGCCCTTGTATATAGCAAATTTAGCAGGACCCTATCATCTATTCTATTTCTCATCACTATTCCCCTGCAGTATTGACATGGGTTTTTATTTATTTATTTATTCTTGATTTCTTTCTTACCTATACACTGTTACTAGAAAATCTTAAAGCCCAGCCCGTTTGTCTAATTTCCCTGAAAATATATATCTGCCCCACCCTACCTTGTTAAAAGGGCAAGAACTCCTGAAGATATATCTCAGTGGGCTGAAAGTTTCCCTAGCCTATACAACCTGAGGGATTAATCTCCTGCACTGCATGAGCCAGGCATGTTAGTGCAAGCCAGTGATGCCAACACTCAGGAGATGGAGGCCAGAAGATCTGATGTTCTTCAAGATCATCTCCAGCTACATAGAGAGTTCATGGCTATCCTGGGCTACATGATACATGAGCCCTTGCCTCAAAATAATTGGAAAGACCAAAATGTCAATTAGGTTGGCATTCTACATAACAGCAATGCTGACTGAAATAAATTCACCCGTGTTAATGCTGTACAGTGTGGCAATATACAATGTCTGCTGCTAGTAATGGAGGGTGATAGGGAGGGGGAAGGCTTTAGATTGGGTGTTCCCTGCAACAAGTTTTTCAAAATAACAAAGTGAGCAACAAAAAAGTAAAAGCAGTCATCTCTGCCCTTCAAATATACCAAGCGTAAAGTACTATTGTATTTGCAATTTGTTAAATAAGTCCTATGTTTGGGGGGGGCAGTCTGACCTGGACTTCATGTGCACCAACCTCATATTGTAGCTTGCCAAGTGATGCTTTAAGATGAATGCTATAGCCTGCTGCTCCCTTTAGTAACTGCCATCTCCCTTCCAGCTAAATTGTAATCTATCTCACACTTAAACCTTGCATTACCATTGTCATTATTATTAATAATAACTTTATTCCCTGGTCCACAGAGCTTACATTTATGGCATAGAGGACAAGATTTGTATCTCTAATTTTTAGCCTCCACAGATTCTACTAAGTGTTTTGTTCGGTATTTATTGATGTGAATTGAAATGTTAACAGTCTATCATACAGGGGAGTGTTGTCTTGCCAAAGTGAATGTGAAAGTCCCTTCTAATCAGCCAATAAATCAGACAATTTAAAGACTCCAAGGAACAAAAATCATACCTATTTTTATTCTACTATAACCTTTTATGTCTCAAGATACATTTTCTATAAGTGTTCATTGTTAAAATCAAGGAAAAACAATGATAGTCAGATACAGCTGGCATGTACTGAATTAAACAATGGATTCAGCTAGCCGGAAACCAGGATGAGCACTTTGCCAGGCACAATATAGAAACCTCAAACTCATATTAAAAGATAAAAAAAACTCCATGTCTAAAACTATTCTTCTATTTTATCTTTCCATAAGATTTTTTCCTATTGTGAATAATTTGTATTTTTCTTTGTTTCTCCATTTCTGCCTCTTGTTTAATAATACAAGATCTGGCAAATTCTGCTAGGTACAGTAGATTGTAGAACTCATCACATAATTTGAGCTGTAAAATAATTCAGAGATGAATCTCTGCCACTTCACTGTTGAGTTCTAATCAGGAGGCTCAGGATTTCTGTGCTGCACTCAATATAGCAAGGCTTTGGTTTCTCAGGACGCATCACTGTATAGGAAAAATCTTAGGTATGCCCTTTTGCTGAATGTGGACCTCTGCATCTTGTTTCTATCTCTGCTGAAATAACTTGTTCTAACTTATGATTGGAAAGAGATTGCTCTCATCCTTTGTCTAAGGTGCCTAAGCTATTGGCAATGGTGATGAGTCCACACACAATAGCAGGGGACAGGCCTTACTAAAGGCAAATGTTATCCTAGTTGTGAAATATGCACCTTTGGTTTTTCCAGTATTTGTGATAAACTGGCACACAGTATATATTTCCTCTAACTACCTAATAGTTTGTGCTGCTCACTAACAAGCTTTACCATTAAATGGAGTTGTGATCTAACCATACATGGTATTGCAAACTTCAATTCATTCATTGAGATTATTTTGATTAAAAGCTAATGTCTGCCTGGGGTTAGAGGAAATCATTTCCATGTCCAATTTTATCACAAGAACTGGAAAAACAAAAGAATAAAGCTTAGTTTGTACTACAGTAGTTTCCTTTGGAAGGGCTTTTACAGCACCAGCAGTAGACAGAACTGACTTGTCTGGAAATCATTTTTTCTTTTCTTAGTTATACCTTTGGCGGTGCATTGAGCTCAGGCTAGACCTGACTCTAAGTTACCTCATATTATATAAACATTGGTTTTCTTTGTAGACTGTGCCTTGCCCCCAAGAAACTCCACTTTACAAGCAGTTTTGGTTCTTTGGCTTTGTTTTTGTTGTTGTTGTTGTTGTTGTTGTTGTTGTTGTCTCCATTTTGAGAGAGAAGGATGACTGGGTAGATCCAGAGTCCAAAGTATCAGGGCACCACCTATCCAACATAAATAAATGTTTTTGTCATGAAAGCAGTAAACTTATCAACATATACTGGAATTATGTAAGAAGAACATGGGTGCATTGGGTCATACCACAGAACCAGGAAAAGATGTAGTTTCCTTACTTGACCTCCAGAATCTGATGAACAGCTAACACATGGATGTCATGGACTCACGCCAACGTATTATCTGCTAGCTAGTGTGTGTGTGTGTGTGTGTGTGTGTGTGTGTGTGAAAGGCCAACTCACAGAGGTCTCCCAGACTATCTCTGTAGCTTTACATTAGCACAGTACCCCACAGTCTATACAAGCCTGTTTACCCTGATGGCCATCTGTCTGGATCGTGAACTGACCTTGTCATTGTCTTTCAACTCACAGCAGAACTCTGCAGATTCGCTTTTATATCCTCAGCATCACTACCTCCTTTTCTTTCTTGGTATAGTTCTAGTTGCTTATCAATGTAGACTCTCAGGGCACTTCTAAGACTTCGTAAGCTCTGTTATAGCCTTCTTTTAGCCTATAGAAATTATATTAGTTGATGTGAGAAGACCCTCTCTCTGGAAATAGAACCATTCCCTAGGCACAATACCCTAAATGTTATAAAAGTTCTAACTGTAAGCATGCACATGTTCAATATGACTGCTTCTTGACCACAGTTATGGCATAATCAGCTGCCTCGAATCTTGCCTCTTTGACTCCCTCACAATGCAGGACAGTTCCACAATCCAGGCAGTTTCTACTAAAATAAATCCTTTCTTCAGTCAGTTGCTTTTGACATTATATTTTATAACAAAAAAAAAAAAAAGCTAAGAGAGGATGGGGGTATAAATCTAAGTCTATATATCTCTATATAGAATGTAACTAAGGAATATCTTATTAGTTGCTGTCTATAGGTAGATTCAATGTGATCAGCTCTTGAGTGAGCTGTGGAGATAGAATAGGCTTATAAAAATTACTAAAAAGAATAATTAAATTTTTGAGTATTGAACATATTTCTGAAATAGTGAGATATATGAAACCAAATAATTAGCCTTGGCAACCGTCTCTGCTAAGAATGGGGAAACAATAAAATAAATGTAAAAAGTCAGAGGATATGCTAATGTAAAGGAAGCCTAGGGAAGGGACCACTGAGACATGCATTGCCCCAGGTATTCCTGAAATGGATCATCACCACTTGTAATGAAATATATTACTAATAAATAAAACACAGTTTTGTCTTTAATTTTTTAAATTTAGATATTTTGGGGAGCTAAAATGAAGGGCATAATTCTCACAAAATGCAAAGGACTTAAGCAGGACAAGACTGATAAATTAATCACTTCAGCTAACACTTAATAATGATGGTATAATATAAGCTCACTCAAGTACTTCACAAGGATGATATCCTGGCAGTGATCAAGCATGTTCAGTCCATTTCCATTTCATTCCATCACTGAAAAAGGACTCTTATCATGGGCTTTTCACTGAAGATTCCATATTATAATTGATAATTTTTACTATCAGCACTTAATAAGCAATCAGCATATATATATATATATATATATAATTGTTTTCAGGAAATCAAAAAGTATTTCATGACTGTGAATCAGCTTTTCAAATGGTTATACCCTGAAATTTATATCAAGGGCTCTTCCCTATTCTGGAGGCTTATGGTCTGTTTATTTGACCAGTAGATGGGAAACCAGAGTTAAAAATCAGGTACTAGATGATATATTGGCAAAACCTGATAATGGTGCCTATCATTTCTACTCAGATCCTATAGTCTAGTACTCAGTCTCATAGGCTTACTCAGAATGGTAGATAAGGAATTTAATCTAAAAGCTTAGGAAGCGGAGGAAACTGGCTAAGTGAACAGCTAAAGAGCCTTCACTATATTCCACTCTGTACATACGTTTACTTAATAAGAATTATTAAGAAAGAGGACCCTGTCATACCACTCCTGCGCATATACCCAGAGGATTCCCCTGCATGCAATAAAGACACATGCTCCACTAAGTTCATAACAGCCTTATTTATAATAGCCAGAAGTTGGAAAGAACCCAGTTGTCCCTCAATGGAGGAATGGATACAGAAAATGTGGTACATTCATACAGTGGAGTACTACTCAGCAATTAAAAATAATGAATTCATGCAATTTGAAGGCAAATGGTTGGATCTAGAAAATATCATCCTAAGTGAGTTAACCCAATCACAAAAGAATACACATGAATTGCAATCACTGATAAGTGGATATTAATGAGCCCAGAAGCTCTGAGTACTCAAGACAAAATTAGCTAAGCAAAAGATTCCCAAGAAAAGGGATGGAGAGGACCCTGGTCCCGAAAAGACTAAATCCAGTTTTGTAGGAGAGTACCAGAACAGAGAAATGGTGGGGAGGGGCGTGATTGGGGAATGGGGGGGGAAGAGGACTTATGGGACATATGGTGAGGGGGGGAACTGGAAAGGAGAAAGCCTTTGGAATGTAAACAAAGAATATAGAAAATTTTTTAAAAAGATGTAAAAAATTTGAAAGAATGATAAATTTCACCATGAAGAACTTATGAACATGGAGGGACTAAGAAAGGTTAAAAAAAGAAACTGATTGAAAAAAAGCTGGTAAAATATATAGATATCAGTAAGAGCAAGAAACACATATATACACACACACACTGTTTTGTATTTAAGTGAAATTAAACAACTAAACTGTTGGAATAGAATATGAAATTCAGGAATAGTGGAGTTTAAATTGCCTAAATACAAATTGTTTCTATTTGGAAGTAAGACAGAGCTATTCAGTAAACTTGGATTTTAGGGGAAAATATCACATACTTTTAAATTGGTAGGTCAATTTTAGTAAGTGTGCCAAATACCTTCCATTATTTTTAATTTTTTCTATTTTAATTGAAAAATAAAATATTATAATATAAATTATATTATATATTGTGATGGTTTGTATATGCTTGGTTAAAAAAAAGAAAGTATAGAAGTCAGACATTTGGATCGTGTCTGCAGCTTCCCATACAGCCAGTAGCAGGTCAGCCATACGTAGCCAGCCTGCCAAGTGCTGAGACCCTGCCAGCGGAACCAGGTACCAGAGACAGCCCGAGTTTAAGACCTCCGGGGACTCAGGTCTGGGACAGGAACTGCGCACAGCCTAGCGGTTCAGAGAACAGCGGCCGTGCCTGCGCTCTGCGCTCGCAGGCCAGACCCCCGAACCCCCTGCAGGCAGCGCCATCTTGTCTGCAGCTCCCCATCCAGCCGGTAGCAGGTCAGCCATACCTAGCCAACCTGCCAGGGGCTGAGACCCTGCCGGCGGAACCAGGTACCAGAGACAGCCCGAGTTTAAGACCTCCGGGGACTCAGGTCTGGGGCAGGAACTGCGCACAGCCTAGCGGTTTGGAGTACAGCGGCCGTGCCTGCGCTCTGCGCTCGCAGGCCAGACCCCAAACCCCCTGCAGGCAGCGCCATCTTGTCTGCAGCTTCCCATCCAGCCGGTAGCAGGTCAGCCAGACCTAGCCAGCTTGCCAGGTGCTCAGACCCTGCCCACGGAACCAGGATAAGCAACAATTCTTGTTTATTAAGAAGAGTGAGGACCAGCTATAGCGGCAGGCCTCCATATTGCAACCAGGACACAGCTGGAAAGGTGCAGATAGAGACTCCGTCTGGGGCTAGAGCAGGGAGAGCTGCTAAGCTCTCGCCCACAGGCGGGCCCAGGTGAATAGGCTCTGCAGCAAGTCCCTGCGAGCATAGGCCGTGCACCGAGGCAGCAGGAACCACCCAGCTCCCCAGGAGCCCGGATCAGCAATAGCGACAGGCCTCCATACTGCAACCAGAACACAGCTGGAAAGGAACAGGTAGACAGATTCCATCAGGGGCTACCACGTGGGGGGATCTGCTAGGCTCTCGCTACTAGGCAGGCCCAGCAGCACCTGCCGAGGCTCTGCTGCACTCCCCCACACTTCCCGGAGACCTCAGGCCGTGCACAAAGGCAGCGGGTGACAGCCAGCTCGTGATCCCATTGAGCAGCAATCACGCATAACCACCAGTAGAGAAACAACAGGTAAGCCCAGCCTCATAGGAGATTCAAACACCAGCCAGTGACAACAAGGTCAACTAACACCAGAAATAACCAGATGGCAAAAGGTAAACGAAGGAATGTCACTAACAGAAATCAAGACAACATGACAGCATCTGAACCGAGTTCGCCAACAACAGGAAGCCCTGGATACCCCAAAACACCAGAAAAACAAGACTTGGATATAAAATCACTGGTCAGGATGCTGGTAGCTGAACACATAGAAAAATCTCGTAAAGAAATAGAAGAGAAAATGGATCAAAAGTTAGAAGCCTTTACAAGGCAAATACAAAAATCACTTCAAGAAATGCAGGAGAAGATGGATCAAAAAGAAGAAGACAATAAGGAGGAAAGACAAAAATCACTTAAAGAAATACAGAAGAACGTGGGCCAACAAGTAGAAGCTATGAAAGAGGAAACACAAAAATCTATTAAAGAAATACATGAAAACACAATCAAGCAAGCGAAAGATCTGAGCACATCCATCCAGGCACTAAAAACAGAAGTAGAAACAACTAAGAAATCGCAGAGGGAGACAACATTGGAGATAGAAAACCTTGGGAAGGAATCAGGAGCCATAGATGCAAATATCAACAATAGAATACAAGAGATAGAAGACAGAATATCAGAAGCCGAAGATACCATAGGAACCATTGATTCAACAGTCAAAGAAAATACTAAGTGCAAAAAGGCTGTAACCCAAAACATCCAGGAAATCCAGGACACAATGAGAAGACCAAACCTAAGGATTATAGGTATAGACGAGAATGAAGATGTACAAGTTAAAGGGCCAGCAAATATCTTCTACAAAATTATGGAAGAAAACTTCCCCAACCTAAAGAGAGAGATGCCCATGAATATACAAGAAGCATACAGAACCCCAAACAGACTGGATCAGAACAGAAATACATCCCGTCACATAATAATCAAAACTCCAAATGTACTAAACAAAGAAAGAATATTAAAGGCAGCAAGAGAAAAAGGCCAAGTAAATTATAAAGGAAGACCTATCAGAATAACACCAGACTTCTCACCTGAGACCATGAAAGCTAGAAGATCCTGGGCAGATATCATGCAAACTCTAAGAGAACACAAACTTCAGCCAAAACTACTTTACCCAGCAAAGCTCTCAATCACCATAGATGGAGACATCAAGGTATTCCATGACAAAACCAAATTTGCACGATATCTTTCCACAAATCCAGCCCTACAAAGGATAATAGGGGGAAAACACCAAGACAAGGACGGAAACTACACCCGGGAAGAAGCAAGATAGAAACCTCCTCTCATCAAACCCAAAAGAAGGTAACCTCTCGAATATAAAAAATAAATAAAATAAATAAATATAATTTCAAAAATGTCTGGAGGAAATAATTAATATTCCTTAATATCTCTTAACATCAATGGACTCAATTCCCCAATAAAAAGACATAGATTAACAGACTGGATACGGAAACAGGACCCTACATTTTGCTGCATGCAGGAAACACATCTCAGTGTCAAAGACAAACACTGCCTTAGAGTAAAAGGCTGGAAGACAATTTTACAAGCAAATGGTCTCAGGAAACAAGCTGGAGTAGCCATTCTAATATCAGATAAAATTGACTTCCAACCTAAAATCATCAAAAGAGACTCAGAAGGTCACTTCTTGCTGGCCAAAGGAAAAATCCACCAAGAAGAGCTCTCAATACTGAACATCTATGCTCCAAATGCAAGGGCACCCTCATTCGTAAAAGAAACCTTACTAAAGCTTAAAGCACACATTACACCTAACACAATAATTGTGGGTGACTTCAACACTCCACTCTCCTCAATGGACCGATCAGGAAAGCAGAAACTAAACAGGGACACAGTGAAACTAATTGAAACTCTGGACCAATTGGATTTAACAGATATATATAGGACATTTCATCCTAAAGCTAAAGAATATACCTTTTTCTCAGCTCCACATGGGACCTTCTCCAAAATAGACCATATAATTGGTCACAAGACAGATGTCAACAAATACAAGAAGATCGAGCTAATCCCATGCCTTCTATCAGATCACCATGGAGTAAGAGTGGTCTTCAATAACAACAAAAACAACAGAAAGCCCACATACACATGGAAACTGAACAATACTCTACTCAATGACACCTTGGTCAAGGAAGAAATAAAAAAAGAAATCAAAGACTTTTTAGAATTCAATGAAAATGAAGGTACAACCTACCCAAATCTATGGGACACAATGAAAGCAGTGCTAAGAGGAAAACTCATAGCTCTAAGTGCATCCAAAAAGAAACTGGAGAGAGCATATACTAGCAGCTTAATGGCACACCTTAAAGCCCTGGAAGAAAAACAAGTTAATTCACCCAGGAGGAGTAGAAGACAAGAAATCATCAAACTCAGGGCTGAAATCAATCAAATAGAAACAAAGAGAACCATACAAAGAATCAACAAGACCAGGAGCTGGTTCTTTGAGAAAATCAACAAGATAGATAAACCCTTAGCCAGACTAACCAAAGGACACAGAGACAGTATACAAATTAACAAAATTAGAAATGAAAAGGGAGACATAACAACAGAAACTGAGGAAATTCAAAAGATCATCAGATCCTACTACAAAGGTCTATACTCAAAACAACTGGAGAACCTGGAGGAAATGGACAATTTCCTAGACAGATATCAAATACCAAAATTAAATCAGCATCAAGTAGATCAGCTAAATAGTCCCATAACCCCTAAAGAAATAGAAGGGGTTATAGAAAGCCTCCCAACCAAAAAAAGTATGGGACCAGATGGTTTTAGTGCAGAATTCTACCAGACCTTCAAAGAAGACTTAACACCAATACTCTCCAAACTATTCCACAAAATAGAGACAGAAGGGACACTGCCCAACTCATTCTTCGAAGCCACAATTACGCTAATACCTAAACCACAAAAAGATCCAACAAAGAAAGAGAACTACAGGCCAATTTCTCTTATGAATATAGATGCAAAAATACTAAATAAAATTCTTGCTAACCGAATCCAAGAGCACATCAAAACGATCATCCACCATGATCAAGTAGGCTTCATCCCAGGGATGCAGGGATGGTTCAATATACGGAAATCCATCAATGTAATCCACTACATAAACAAACTGAAAGAAAAAAACCACATGGTCATCTCATTAGATGCTGAAAAAGCATTCGACAAAATTCAGCATCCTTTCATGCTAAAAGTCTTGGAAAGAGCAGGAATTCAAGGCCCATACCTAAACATAGTAAAAGCAATCTACAGCAAACCAGTAGCCAACATCAAAATAAATGGAGAGAAACTTGAAGCATTCCCACTAAAATCAGGGACTAGACAAGGCTGCCCTCTCTCTCCATATCTTTTCAATATAGTACTTGAAGTTCTAGCAAGAGCAATTAGACAACATAAGGAAGTCAAAGGGATGCAAATTGGAAAGGAAGAAGTGAAACTATCATTATTTGCAGACCATATGATAGTTTACCTAAGCGACCCAAAAAACTCCACCAGAGAACTTCTACAGCTGATAAACAACTTCAGCAAAGTGGCAGGTTATAAAATTAACTCAAGCAAGTCAGTGGCCTTCTTGTACTCAAAGGACAAGCAGGCAGAGAAAGTAATTAGGGAAATAACACCCTTCACAATAGCCACAAACAACATAAAGTATCTTGGTGTAACTCTAACCAAACAAGCGAAAGATCTGTACAACAGGAACTTCAAGTCCTTGAAGAAAGAAATCGAAGAAGACCTCAGAAGATGGAAAAATATTTCTTGCTCCTGGATTGGCAGGATCAATATAGTAAAAATGGCCATCTTGCCAAAAGCAATATACAGATTCAATGCGATCCCCATCAAAATCCCAACTCAATTCTTCATAGATCTAGAAAGAGCAATTCTCAAATTCATCTGGAGCAACAAAAAACCCAGGATAGCTAAAACTATTCTCAACAATTAAAGGACTTCTGGGGGAATCAATATCCCTGACCTCAAGCAGTACTACAGAGCAATTGTGTTAAAAACTGCATGGTATTGGTATAGCAACAGGCAAGCAGATCAATGGAACAGGATTGAAGACCCAGAGGTTAACCCACAGACTTATGGTCACTTGATCTTTGATAAAGGAGCCACAACCATCCGGTGGAATAAAGATAGCCTTTTTAACAAATGGTGCTGGTTCAACTGGAAGTCAACATGCAGAAGAATGCGAATTGATCCAATCTTATCTCTTTGCACTAAGATCAACTCCAAGTGGATCAAGGACCTCCACATAAAACCAGACACACTGAAACTATTAGAAAAGAAACTTGGGAAGACCCTGGAGGACTTGGGCACAGGGGAAAAGTTCCTGAACAGAACACCAATAGCTTATGCTCTAAGATCAAGAATCGACAAATGGGACCTCATAAAATTACAAAGTTTCTGCAAAGCAAAGGACACTGTCAGAAGGACAAAACGGCAACCAACAAAGTGGGAAAAGATCTTCACCAACTCCACATCCGACAGAGGGCTAGTATCCAATATATACAAAGAACTCAAGAAGTTAGACCGCAAAGAACCAAATAACCCTATCAAAAAATGGGGCACAGAGCTAAACAAAGAATTTTCACCAGAAGAAATTCGGATGGCCGAGAAACACCTTAAAAGATGTTCAACATCATTAGTCATCAGGAAAATGCAAATCAAAACAACCCTGAGATTCCACCTCACACCAGTCAGAATGGCTAAGATTAAAAACTCAAGAGACAACAAGTGCTGGCGAGGATGTGGAGAAAGAGGAACACTCCTCCACTGTTGGTGGGATTGCAAAATGGTAAAACCGCTCTGGAAATCAGTTTGGCGGTTCCTCAGAAAATTGGGCATGTCACTTCCAGAGGACCCTGGCATACCACTCCTGGGCATATACCCAGAGGATTCCCCTGCATGCAATAAGGACACATGCTCCACTATGTTTATAGCAGCCTTGTTTATAATCGCCAGAAATTGGAAGGAGCCCAAATATCCCTCAAAGGAGGAATGGATACAGAAAATGTGGTATATTTATACAATGGAATACTACTCAGCAATTAAAAATAATGAATTCATGCAATTTGTAGGTAAATGGTTAGACCTGGAAAATATCATCCTGAGTGAATTAACCCAATCACAAAAGAATGCACATGAAATGCAATCACTGATAAGTGGATATTAATGAGCCCAGAAGCCCTAAATACTCAAGACACAAATAGCAAGTCAAATGATTCCCAAGAAGAAGAAAGGAGAGGACCCTGGGCCTGTAAAGATTGCATCCAGTTTAGTAAAGAAACCGAGGGGGGAGGGGGAATTATTGGGGAACAGATGGGGGGGGAGAGAAACTATGGGAACTATGGTGGGTGGGAACTGGGAAAGGGGAAAGCCTTTGGAATGTAAACATAGAATATAGAAAATAAAAAAAAAAGAAAAAAAAAAGAAGTCAGACATTTGGCATAAATCAATAGTTAAGATTTATGTTGTTTGTGCAGATTAATAACTAAATAATTCTAAATCTTTTATCAATCCCCAATAATAATCTCATGACCATCTTTATTTCGGTAATGTCATCTGTCTTACTAAGGTAGTTGGTGGTAGGCTTAAGATTGTAGTAAAAAATGTAAGCAATATTTGATAGAAATGATGTTATATTGTTTCAGAGATCTCTAGTAAGCTGTGATGTAATCATCCACATGTGTTTGTAGTAAGACAGATACAAGTAAATCCAACAGGATGGCAAGCTTCCATGAACGTATCCAGTAACCATACTTTTATCTCTGCTTTGAAAGGCATACACGTGAATAGCAAAAGGCTGACATAAGAACAAACTAGGATTTTAGTAAAGTTGAATAGACACTTTATATATATATATATATATATATATATATATATATATGTGTGTGTGTGTGTGTGTGTGTGTGTGTGTGTGTGTGTGCATGTGTGTATGTGTGTATGTGTGTGTGTATGTGTGTATGTGTGTGTGTGTTTGTGTGTGTGTGCATGTGCGTGTGCGTGTGTATGTGTGTGCATGTGTGTATGTGTGTGTGCATGTGTGTGCATGTGTGTATGTGTGTGTGCATGTGTGTGTGTGCATGTGCATGTGTGTGTGTGTGTGTGTGTGTGCGCGCGCGCGCACGCATGTGTGTACTTCTCAGCCTGAGAAGTGAAGTGATGAGGCTCACTGACAATCATCATTTGACTGGCAGTTAGAACCACCTACATTCTACAAATGATTATCAGATATTTAACCATCCAGAAATATTTAAAACAGTGTTGTCTGATTCTATAATCAATACCTTCAAATTTTTGATAAAACACCTGGGATAATTATAAAGGGTATTTTTAAATGTTATTTGATAACTCCCTTATGCCTGGCTAGAACTCCAGTAATTAAGGCAGAATCCTATGGGTTTTCAAAATCAGCTTTAGCACAATAACTGGGCAAATTATCCCTAATCTATTTTACCATATACTGGACTGTTAATTCCCAGCAGTGCTCCCCAAGTACTTGCTGTTTGAGTCTTGCCAGAGTTATTTCTGTCCTCAGGGGACGTTTCACTCAACCATGTGCTCCTGGACGATCTCAATCAATGAAGACTCCCTGCTCTATCATTTTTACCTTCTCCCTCCTTCTCTCTTCTTCTTGCTTCTCTCTCATTCCTTGTGGTCCCTATCTGTGCCCCCAGCCCTGTAATTGAAATCCCACCTACCTCTATCCTTGCCAGTAATTGTCTGTAGCACCTTTTATTTAACCAATAGCTTTAAACTAAGGACCAGGAGTTTCACAACAATGGCTGCTGAGAATCTGCTTATTGGTACCAACCAGATCTTGGAGTTCAGAATTTAGATATTGTATACACAGACCCAGACTAACCCCCAACATCTCCTCCTTTTTGTCTAAATGAAAAGCCTTTTTCTCCTACAATAATAAATGAGATGCAACAAATATAAAATAATTATGAAAGCTACTAGGTAGAAATTACATTTATGATATCCAGTCCATCTGTATTTGGCAACTTTGGATGAAGAACTCTAATATTTATCCTATCTTGGAGAGTTTAGAGTTCTGTATTTAAATAATTTTTAGCATAACATTTATTACTAAATTTAAAACATCTCTTTAATTCTTAAGTCCTTTAAATTTACATATGAGACTATAACTATTTAGTCTTCTACCCCATCAGAGACCTAAAAGGAATAAATGTTCACTGAGTATGCAGGAAGTTCAGAGCAAGCACCTTCCAAAACTGTAGACATGAGAGATATATTTGGGTGTCTTAATAATCCCCTAAAATTGTCTCTACAACATTAGAGTATCCATTTTCACCCTTCTGGCTTATAATATCTTCAGACTTTGTGTGACACAGCAACTATGAAAGACTTGTCTTACCTTGTCCCTGAAAAGCTTACTAGGAGTCTTCCCTATGATGGAGTTTGTCCATTTTGTACAACATTCTGTCTGTAGTTGAAGCAAGGCACCTTGTCACATTTGAATCCACTCTACATGGACATTTTCTGATGCTTGTCATTTTCTTTGGAGTAGAAATGGGGGTGCTGCCAGGAGAAGACCTAGATCACTGACCAAAAAAGGCTTAAATTGATAAAAACATCTTTAAATGCTATGTTCTATAGGTTTCTGGATTTTTTAAAGGCCATCTCTCTGTCCACAGCATTTCTGAGTAGACAAAGTTTGGTTTTAGCTATTTCTATTTGATTAACTAAGAAACATATATTGCAATGAAAGAGATTAGTATCTAAATGACCATGAGTTTGACTGTCTAGCTATTAACTTGCATTACTTATCTTAAATAGTTTGTAACAGCAGCTTAAAAAAGGACTAGAAACTTACACTTCTTTATTCAAAATTCTCTAGGTACAATGCCTCAAATAAGAATTGAAAATATGTAGCTCTAATGTGTTGTAACAAAAATAACTTTAATTTTTGTATCAATATACAAAGATTTATACCAATGTAACAAAATTCAACCTTAATGTGTATCAGTATACAAGGATCTATACCAACAAATAAGAAGCTGTATCTTTGTAAATGTTTCCTACTTGGTACTCATGTGCTTCCTTCTGGCTGTAAGTTTCATTAACTATACATTTTTTTATTGGATATATTCTATATTTACATTTCACTTCCCTTTTTTTGTTTCCCCACCCCCCTAAGGTCCCACATGCCCTTTTCCCTCCCCCTGCTCCCTCATCCACCCCTTCCCACTTCCCTGTTCTGGTATTCCCCTACACTGATACTTTGATCCTTTCTAGCACTAGTGTCCATTCCTTTCTTGTCAGACATCATTTGGTATGTGAATTGTGTCTTTGGTGTCCCACGATTCTAGGCTAATATCCACTTATCAGTGACTGCATACCATGGGTATTCTTTCATTTTTATTGATTCTTCAATGGGAGAAGGATAAACTATGAAACTGAGTTAATACTGATTATTAACTCTTAATTGGACTTTACTGTAACCACTGATTATATCCATTTGTGCTTGTCATTGATGATACATTTTTCTAAGATCTTGGAATATACTGTACATAAAACAAAGAACTATGAATCTTGCATAAGCCAAAAAAGAGGTAAATTAATTCACAAAATGTACTTATTAAGCCTGTATAAATAGTAAAATATTATCAAGTGCTAGTCAAAATTTGCTAGGTTAGAGGAAGTTTTCATAATTCTACAGGTTCATCAGAAACAGAGACCTTTATCTCAATATAACTAAGCATTTCTGTGTATTAGTTCATTCTTGTTCTCCCTACAATAACTGATTGTTATTACTATATTATACAGATTAATAACAGAGATCCTCAAGAAAATGAAATAAATAATTCAATATATAAATATATAAACCATTTCCCCAGAGAGAACTACTTCTCCCACTCTCAATATTCATTAGCTATCTAGGTTTTTGTGTAGGGTCAAGGTCTCATGGTCTTATTCCTGTCCATGTTATTCTTTCTATATTTGTCTTGGTACAGCTTAATAAATTTTAAAAATGAAGGTAGATAATACATCTAAGAATAACATTTATGTTGGATAGGGTCTAAAGCTCATTCTATGATCTGCTTCACATGATCTTTTCCTATTTTAGGAATTTAATTTTATTTACCAAAATAATACACCTAATTATATCTTATTCATAGGTATATTATACATTCATTCCTGGATTTCCTATCTAAATTCACACTTGAATTTGAATTGCAATCTAAGCTAACTGTAACCCTATCAAATTGATACCATTTTGAGCATATATAATCTATTAAATAATGCTGATATTAACAGATATATATTCTATAAGGAAGTTATTAACAAGTTCAAAAATATAGGATGTGAATGATTACTTCCCATATTTGAATTACTCGGATATGCATTGCGCTTTGTGACTGTCAAGAGCTCAATGTGTGATTTTATAGATAACAAATGATGATCTTTCATATAAGGAGAATGGGACTATCATTTAAGAGGGACAGGGATGCATGCTTTCGGGAATTTTATGGTCCCAGATTTCACCCACTTTGCCATTTCCTATTGTAGTACATTTCACCCTTCTTTTATGCTGCAAACTATAAGTTAAAGTAATTAACTTTTTGAAAATAAGCTTCCTCTGTCTAGTGCTGTGCATATCTGTGACAGCTGCCAGATGGCATGCTTCCATTCCTGAAGATCTGGTGGATTTAAAATGTGAATATATGTGTTTGTGTCTGAAATCTTTTGGTGAGTTTTTCTTTTTCTTTATTTTGTCTTTTTTATTTGCTTGGTTGGTTGCATGTGTGTGTGTGTGTGTGTGTGTGTGTGTGTGTGTGTGTTTGGTTTGTCTTGATTTGGTATTTAATTACATCATAATACAGGATATTCATATATCAAAATATCTTATCTTTTAAAATATCTTTGTCTATTTGATGCTATCATTAAGAAACCGATGTTCTCAGAAAAACTTTGCAATAGTTAAACTATCTGTATTCCAATGGAATATTTTAGACCTTCAAAATAACATTATTGAACTATGCAAAGAGCAAAACTAAGTCTCTAGGTGTGGGAAGTGTACATGGTCAGTGTTCTGTGTCTTGAAAATGTCTTCAGGGTGTCTGTTCCAAACAATTCTGGCACAAGTCTTTACCTTCCACCATGAGAACTTTAAATACATTTTCACATACTTATAAGTTTGATCATTCATAGAAGAAAACCCAGAACCCTAAATGTCCCCCCAAAGCTCCAGAATCCACCTTGTACAATCTTATCTGCATCTTTTGGTCTTCTTCCTTTGTATTGCTTTGAACAATCCTTCTCTCAAACTATATTTAAGCCTTTCCCTCACTGTTCCAATCCTAACATTTAGGTTTTAATTCAAATAGTCTGTCTTTAAGTATATACAGTACTTATCTAATCATCAAAAGAAGCCTCAACAATCAACCCCGATTGCTTGCATTATCCTGTTTTCTACCTGCATTTTAAAACATTTTATCTTTTTGCTTTTTTTTTTTTTTTTTTTTTTTGCCTCTTTGCCTGGTTATCATGCTTTAACTGCTAGAAAACAGGTTCCCCAACCGTATGCACCGTATGTCTATTCATATGCATTATAAATAGCTGCAACTAGATTACTGCCTTTAAAATCCAGCAAGTCAAACACTATTTGGTAAATATTTCAATAACACATGACAGATATCAAGACATGACACATTTATCTTCAGTGTAGATTAAAGAAAGAAGAGAGGAAAGAGATGTTTCTTTGTGTGTAGGTGTGTGGTGATGTCTTAAGTCAATGAATTGCATGTGTGTGGGAGTGTGTGATCAGATCCTTCATAGAAAGCACGGTTATGTAATTTTAAACTAAAACTTAATATAGTTGTTTTATCCTTTCATAAAGCTTAGCTCCAATCAGTTATGTAATGACTTTGCTTTTTATTAAGTAGTCTTATTTTATCTTTTCAGGAGTAATTAGCAAATATATACATTTTCACTAGCATATTGTAATACAGTAGCCATCAGCAGCAAGCTCCTTGTGCTGTCTGAGCCAAGAAGTAACAAATATAATTTTAAAGCATTTACGTTTGCAAAGGAGGAAGGACAATTAACCGTGGGATCCTACTACTAATTGAGTAATTCATATATGACTGCTATGCTTAGACTGCTATGTTAAGAGATATTATTTTGAGTTGGTTAAAAGTAAATATAGAAAACAGACTTTCAAATATTGTTAAAGTTGTTGTCTTATATAAAAATGGTCAATGAGAGCAGTTTGACATTTACAGAAATGTTCTTGTATCAGGAGTCCTAGGAGGACATGATATTGAAAAGGTTATGTTTACCTCCCTAGCAATGGTATAAATTTATCTTGAAAAAAATAACAAAGCAAAGGAAAATTAAGAAAGCACATCATCGGGTTGACTGACACTGAAGAAAATTGTCCATTTAAAAACATGCAGGAGGGTTTTGACGCTGGACTGTGGAACTCAGCATGGCTTTGATCATTCAGACAGGTCAGCAACATGTGAGGACACAGACTGTAGCCATCAAGAGTGATTTTATGCATTTGTATCTTCTCCTTAATAAGCACTCAGCATTTCAGACGCCCTTGATCTGCAAGCTGAATGCAATCCTATAGCATGTGGAAATTTCCTTCAGAAACTGTATTATCCTTACATTTATAGATTATTTTCTCTCCTATACCCCGTCAAAATATTAATATTATTCAAGTGCTTCAAAGATATATTGCTTGCACTTTACAGACAATATTGGGTATCGCCTCTGGTTAAGCCATTATGAAAAAGCTGACTTTTTTAACATAAGAGAAAAACTTGTACAGTGGTGCAACAAAAGGCTTCCCCGCTGCTTTCTTAAGTCTGAATGAAGCTGCCAGATTGATAAGAACAGGAAAGCCAGAATTAGCATATCGCTCAAGCTGGGCCTTTCCATGTGCCTCTGAGCGGGCCACATAATTCACTTTCTTCCCCTCATTATTATTCTAAGATAAGAGAAGAAGAAAAAGAAACTCTTATGTACATATTAATACTGAGGTTTTGTGAAAGAAAATGCACTTTCTCCAATATGAATGGTGATGACTTTTCATATGGAAATCTTTGGGACAAGAGAGATCCAGAAACAAACCTACTCAATATGACTGACTTATTGAGAGAGAGAGAGAGAGAGAGAGAGAGAGAGAGAGAGAGAGAGAGAGAGAGCGAGCAGGCTCTTGGACCAAGCTTCCATTTTTATTATGTATAATTTTTTTAATTTCAAATTTTCAAAGGTTGAAATCAAGCTTATAGATCAAATTATAACTAACTAAACAGGAAGCAAACATTTTCTAAAAAAAAAACAAACCATTTCACGAGAAAGTCATTTTCTAATTATTTTAAATTGTATAAAATGCCTCTAAGTCATTGTTACAAAGACTGTAAGAATATCATCGGTGTGGCCAAACTATCATCATCTTTTCTAGAAACTTCCTCTTCTATCTTCAATACTCTATACTAAAAGTGGCCCAAACTAATCATCCCAGTAATTTTCTATACACCAAAACACTACAAAATAACAGTAGCACTGCTACCTTGAGGGTAACCAACAACTCTCTGTATGGACTAAGGCCTGCTCAATGGAAGAAACTCATGTGTGATACTATAAACCTACCTAAGATTCTATGGCTAAAGTGGTTATAGACCCTAGAGAACCTGCTACTACCATTTGACTTAATAAATATAACATCTAACTGCCTTCTTAATACTTATCTTTATATCCATAGATAAGAGAAGCTCTCACCCCTCATCAAAGAAGCTTCTTTTGGCAGAGGCTTTAACATAGAACCACAGCTGGTCAAAGTTTAGAAATCATGTGACTTTGGAGTGTCCAGTCCAAAGTGGTACATCTTTAACTCAACTCTATACCCAGGGTTCATAAAATATGAAAGAAAAGATAAATGATTTTAAAAGACAGGAGACCAGGACCAATATATATTGGAGTGATTTCCAGGCTGCAGTCTAACTAATTCACCACAGTGAGCTCTGAATGCAAAGTCCAAGAGTCTAGTAGTTGTTCAGTCTCACAAGTCTGGGTGCCTATATAAGCTGGAATCCCAAAGACATAGGCTTCAATGCCAGTGGAAGAATCAATGTGCTAGGAAGGTGAGGGCAAACAGGCAAAGAAGAATGAAGCCTTCCTTCTTCCATTGTCCTTACATAGGCTTCCAGAAGAAGAAATGGCCCAGATTAAAGGTGTGTCCTGCCACCTCGAGATCTAGATTAAAAACGTGTGTGTTCCAGCTTGTGTTCAAAATCAAGGTTGCAGGCATAACTTCCATTTCTGGGTTGTAATTTATTCTAGATATAGTCAAGTTGACAACTGGGAATAGTCATCACAACTATCGATCTATGCAGAAACAAAGAAGGGGTTGGATAGGGGAGAGGAAGAGACCGTGGTGGGAGGGGGAATGATTGGGGAATAGTTGGGGGGGAGAGGAATCATGGGACGTATGGTGTGTGTGTGGGGGGGGAACTGGGAAAGGGGAAAGCCTTTGGAATGTAAACATAGAATATAGAAAATAAAAATTAAAAAAAATTAAAAAAACAAAACTCATTCATGGAGCCGGGCATGGTGGCGCACGCCTGTAATCCCAGCACTTGGGTGGCAGAGGCAGGCAGATTTCTGAGTTCGAGGCCAGCCTGGTCTACAGAGTGAGTTCCAGGACAGCCAGGGCTATACAGAGAAACCCTGTCTCGAAAAAAACAACAACAACAACAACAACAACAAAAAACAAAACAAAACAAAAAAAAACCTCATTCATGAATAAAAACAATACAAACTATAAATATTTCAAAAATAAAATAACAAAGATAATGACCCTGAGATTTTGGCACAAATACAGATGCTATGAATAAATAAATAAACAAACAAACAAACAAATAAATAAATAAATAAATAAAGTTTTTAAAGCGACTAGTTTAGTGTTATCTTCAGAATTTCTGACTCAATAAGTATGAGAGGGACCCTAAGAATTTGTATTTCCAATTATCTTCAGCTGTTCTGGGTAATGGCCACACTTTGATATGCCCTTCCTCAAGCCCTGAGCAGGCGAATCAGACCATAATTGTTTGCCAGTCAGTCTTCCACCAACCTAGCCCACCTAGGGTGGAGTCTTCTGACCTAGGTGGAAGTCTCCTGCAGTTTCCTGCAGAAGCAGACTGCCCACTGAGCTTGCTTTGCAACATTGTCCAGCTGCAGCAAAGCAACAGAACCAGCCAAAACAAAGGATGGGTTCCTGGTTTTTTCCCCATATCTATATATGGGTACACCTTCCAGGTGTACCCCGTTCTCCATGGCCACTGGACAGCTTCACTTAGGAGAATATCATTCTCAGTCAGTTATCCTCTTGATGTCAAAGCCAGCCCAAATACTTTAAAAAATATGGATGCTACTCAGAGTAGTGTTATAGGTCAGTAGAACAGCCTATATAAGGACAGTGGAAGAAGGAAGGGCTCATTCTTTTTTTTTGCCTGCTCACCCTCACCTCACTAGCACATCCATTTTTTTGAGACAGGGTTCTTCTCTGTGTATTCCTGGCTGTACTGGAACTCACTGTGTAGACCAGGCTGGCCTCAAACTCAGAAATCTGCCTGCCTCTGCCTCCCATGTGCTGGGATTAAAGGCATGGGCCACCATTGCCAGCACATCCATTCTTTTATTGGCATTGAAGCCTCATCTTTGAGATTCTAGCATATACAGGTACCCAGAGTCATGGGACTGAACAACTACTCCATCCTTGGACTTTCCATTCATAGCTCACTAATGGTAGCTTAGTTGGACTGCAGCTCAGAAGCAGATGACTAATGAAATAAATGACTTGTGCATTTTATTCCATGAAGGACTTTATGAACACTGAAGAGTAGGGTGGTATCCAGGGGTAGATGCTTACAACTGGCTCAGTTTGAGAAGCTAGTGATCCTCTATTGACATGGAGAGCAGCTTCAGAACTGATTCATGGTGACATTACTGATTTTCATGGTCCTCTCAATCGGGTGTCATGGTTAAAATAATGAGATGATTATGTATTCTAGTTTATGCAGCTTACTTTTGAATGGACTTCAATGTATTTTAAAATATGGACAATAACATTAGAAGACAGTCCACATAGTTCAGAAAATATAAAGCACAAAATAATGTAGCCTGGCACTGATGAGAGAAGAGTACCCAGAAAAAACACTTTGTAAAGCATATCTAAAAATAGACATCCACAGACAGAGATTGTTTGAATACAATAATTAGAGTGCACAGATGAGTTAAAAGTAGTTTAACAGACACTTCAGTCTAGGTTTGCTATATTTCAACTAGGAACAAATATCCATAACTGAGCTATAAAAAAATATACATAGCTCAAATTAAAATAGAACATCAAGTGAGTCTAGAAAGCAGAAAGCAGACTGGTGCATTTGTGCGTCCCTCCTTATACTATAAATACAGCAGATCGATTGTGCACATAGTAGGTTCTCCACAAGACCAGTGATGAAGCAATCATAAAAATGAAACAAATAAAACTTACAAAAGCCAAGAAATCGCATTTACAATTCCACAGTGAAGTCACATGCTGTAAATATAAGAACACACACAGCAAGGATTCAAAAATTAATTATTGATCAATGAATTCTTGTGATGAATGATTCTAAACTATATGAGTCACCCTACATGAATATTAATTAGATATTATTATTTTATTTGTCAACATGAAACAATAATGATAGTCTATTACATTTTCTCCACCATAAAATATGACTATTTCCAGGATTGATGTGATGATACTCTAAAACTCTATAAAAATTACTCAATAAATTACTTGCTGCAAAATGCTTTTGGACTAAATAAAAGACATTTAGTTTTGCCTTTTGAGATTCTTGCCTTCACAGAACAAGCACAGCCAGCTCTTTGTAATCTTCTTATTCTATTTTTAACCCTGAGATATCTTGACAAATTCTTACATTCTTTCATTGCAATAAACCTCAAAAGTGACACCATAAAAAATGACAAAGTATTTTTTCTTATACTCTAGGATTAGCAGTAATTGTCAGACTCCGCACTCATTTTCTCAACTCCAAGTCTGCTACATAAGGATTGATCATGAAGTTATCAGAAACATGATTCAGGAAAATTAAACAATATTGATCATATTCAATACAATAGTGAATCTAAAGTGGAAAACTCTACAATGTCCTGCAATGATACCCAGTTTTCATTTTGTATGTGTGGAAGCTCCAGTCTTTAATTTTAGGCTGGGCTTAATACCTTCTAACAAATAAAATATGCAAACATGAAGAATGTTCATTTTCAACAATTGGTTATAGAGTATGATCTTCTGTCTCTATCTCTATGATTATCTCTGTCTCTATATTTTAAGTCATCAGTTGCCCTGCTGTGGGGATATTGAGATGGCCTCAATAGCTATAAAACTGAGCTAGAGAATTGGTATTCTGAGACTCATAGTAGCTCAGGAAATGAGCATAGAACAGTCTTTAACAGCCCTAATTGAACACAAGAAAGCCAATGTACTGGCTAACATTCTGACTATAGCTTCATTAGAGACTCCAGATTACAAGTATTGAGCTATGTTACACTAAAATTGCTAATCCACAGGATTTGTGAATAATAAATATCCATTGCTTTGAGATACAAAGATTTGGAACATATTAATAGGAATTTGTATCTAATACAATAATGCAGCCGCAAAGGATAGAATTATTTGCTCTCTGCCTTTTGTTGTTGCCTGTCTTGTCCTCTGAGATAGGATACCAGTAGCAAAGACAACAAATATTGAAGACAAACATCTGCAAATTTGGCTAACTCTTGTAAGCCAAAGCATGATAGTATCAGCAAATCCAGAAGTGTGTGGTGGTGATTAAACGAGATGATAATTTAAATTTTCTGGAGATATTTGGTGCTCTGTGACTATAGCTTCTTTTATTGTTTCCCCTTTGCCTCTATAAGTTTTCTACTGTTGTTTTTTCCTAGTTCTTTTACTTGGCCATCTTTTATTTGTGCTCTCTTGTCTTTTAAGCACCTTTCCAAAACTATTCATTAAATGTTTATATCTATACTACATTTTAATAGTAAGAGTATTGTGAGTGTATACATAGAACTTAGTCCTTTTCTGTTGTGATGTTTACATGCCTATTATCTTCTCCTTTTCTTTTTTATTATTTTTACCTGTTCACTTTAAATCTTGTTTGCTGCCTCTCCTCCCAGTCACCCCTTCCCACAATCTTTCTGCCCATCCTTCTTCCCTTCTCCTCTGAAAGAATGGAATACCGTCCTGAGTATCCCCTGACTCTGGTACATCAAGTCTCTGCAGTGATAGGTACATCCTCTCCCACTGAGATAGAAGAGCATATAATAAAGACAGGCAACAGATTTTGGGTTAGGCCCAGCTTGAGTTGTTCGGGACCCACATGAAGATCAAGATACACATCGGCTACATATATGCTGAGTTAGGGCGGGGAGTCTAGGTCCAGCCTGTGTGTGCTCTTTGTTTAGTGGTTCAGTCTCTGAAAGCCCCAAAGGTCCAGGTTAGTTGACTTGGCTTATCTTCCTGCAGATTTTCTTTCCTCTTCAGGGCCCACAATCCTTCCCCCAATTCTTCTGTAAGAATTCCCAAACTCCATCCAGGGATTGGTGCTTGCACATGTGATGGATCTCAAGGTGCGTTGGTTATTGGTTGGCCATTCTGTCAGTCTCTGCTCTGTTCCCTGGACCTGCATTTCTTGTAGACAGGACAAACTTCGGGTTGAAAGTTTTGTGGGTGGGTTGGTGCACCTATTGCTCCCATGGGGTACCTGTCTGACTACAGGAGATAGCCACTTCAGGTTCCATGTCCCTAATGTGGTGAGTCACAGCTAAGGTCATCTCCATTGACCTTGTACACCTCCCCATCCCAGGTTTCTGTTATGTCCCTAAGGTGACTCCCACCTCCTCACTCTTTTCCTTTCCTTTATACCACTGTAACATACAGACTTTAGTCTCCATTGCTTTGATTGTCATTAAATAGAATTTTATGGGCATATAGATATTATGTAACCAATAAATTTGCCAATCTCTCCACAATTTTTAATACTGATTTCCTATTGTTTAAAGTTTTACTTAATCAAAGATTTAAACCTAATTCCAATGTATATTCTTTTTAAGAGTAATAATTTCATTAAGTAAAGGCTTAATAGAGGTTGCTTATAACTGGGTATACAAATAAGTTTTAGAATGTAGTAAGAAATTAAACTCTGATAAAGTAGTGGTATGAAATACAAAATAAATAACTCAATAACTTACCTGAAAGCCTTTTCTTCATTGAAAATCTTTTTATTTTCTCAAAAAGTTCACATGATTTTATTGTTAAGAGTAAATTCCAAACTATGAACAATATTTAACTAGATAAACTCTTCACAAAGCACCTGAGGAATTTCATAGACTGATATATTTAACTACTCAGAAATTCTTTTACTCAAAACTAAAAACCTAGAATGAGCTGGAAATAGCAAGGCCTAGCTCCGTAAGAGTTAAAACCCCGGGGACCCAGCTGATTGGAACCAAGCTGCATTCTTATTCCTTAATGGAGTCACTCTGGACATTTTCTGTACCTCCTGTGCCTATGTTGTCATCTATAAAATATGGATCACAGGAGAATCTGTGCAGTAGAGTATTTATAAGAATTAGATAAGCTGATACCTCTAAATTGCTCAGACTCAAATATATACCAGATATCATGTATGTTTGTTAAACAAAAATGGGCTTAGAGGTCTCTGAAGGGGAGTTTTCCAAGGAAATTAAATCATAAAAGTCAAAAAAGCCCTAGATAATCACTGAGTGTTCAACCACAGAGTCCCATTAAGAATAATTTATTCTTTATTAAAACTTTTTTCAAAATGATGTGCATCTTTCAAATTACAAAAAAGCAGAGGTACTCTGTTGCACACTAGAAAGAATAAAGTCTAAATAAATGGTATGTAACTGAAGAGCTCATTTTGACTATCTAGAATCAAAATTTCTACACTAAGTTTTGTGTGAGTAAAAGGCAGTGAAATTTTGAGACTGTGAAAAGCAAAGCTTCTCTTTAGTTCAAGATTTATAGCCAAATATCAGTTCAGCTGAAAATGAATCCATCCACTGATTCAACATATAGCAGAGACCAGTTCTGGAGCGACTAACTCACCATTGTTGCCTTCAGAAATTTCAGGCTAGAGATAGAATTGTGTGTTTATAAAAGCAAATCGTTATGTGATTTTGTGTAGACAGAGCAAGTAAAATGGTAATGTCAGGCAAAAAGAAAGATAATAGAAATGCAAAAATAAATATACAGAATTACAAAAACACATATGGATACAAATGGAAAGTGCAAATGGAAGAAGCCATGATACTCAGGCGACATTCCAAACAGAGCAGACTCGGCAAAGCAAAGACAAGCATGTGGTACAGCCCATCTTCAAAATGTGAAGAAGCTCAGATTGGTTGTTTTGGAATGCATGATAAAAAGTGGAGAAAAAGACCTTGGAAATAAGATACTGGGGAAGGTCTTACAAAAGCCTCCTTGCCCCTCAAAGAAATTTAAACAATGATCTACAAGCACAGACTAATGAATGACTCAGTAAGCTTCAGAAATACTGTGTAGCTCATCCTATAGGGAAGCACAAAGCATATAAAGACAAAGAAACCATTTCTCAGAGATTCTGCCAAACTCAAAAGGAATTCCCTTTCTGGGAGCACATGTCCCCAGAAACACAGAGCAGATAATACCATCAAAGGCAACGGACAGATATTTTGCTTTTATCATAGAAAGGAGATCTGAAATGCAAAAAGATCTAGGAAGAATGACCTGCTCTAACTAAATCACTAAGACACAATACTGGTGAGTCAATAGCAAATTCTTCGGGAGGCAAAATATGTAGACACAGGAAGCGACCAAGTCAAAAGAGACCCTGAGGCTTCATTTAAAAACCACCAAGCAAATAGCTATTATTTGCCATTTATGTGCACAACAACAACAACAAAAAAGGTTGACAAAAATTTAGAGTGACAGTGTCCTCAAGGAACATATAGACAGTGGAGAACACAAAGCCAAAAATGCAAAGAAAATAAAAATGAGCTGAATGTACATTATTTCCTCAGTATTTATAGACATGGCTTTATTTTTCTTATTATTGTATCTTTTAAAGCTGGACTGTGATGCTATATAATGATGTGATCATAAAATTATTACCAAATGATGACTATAGTGAAACAGATTAATATGTCATTTTATATTTATAACAGATCAGCTGAAATGTTATTTTACAATATCAATAATAAAATTCAATCTTACTAACTTTGGTCCTCAAGATCTACATTAGATCTTTAATGATGTCCATCATACATATATACCGATTTCTGTCCTAAGATTTACAAGCCTCTGGTCCTCTGAACCCCAGTGTTACCACAGATGTTTTGTTCTCTATGTAGGCTTGAGAATATATGGATGATAAAATGCAGTATATTTCTTGCTGTGTCTGTCTTATTTCATGTAGCAAAATATCTTCCAGGTCCATTCATTCATGAAAAATTGAACAATCCCCTTTAAAGAATGAATAATAGCTGTTAGTATATATGTATATGTATATGTATATATATATATGTATGTATATATGTGTGTGTATATATATATACATACATATATATATGCTTCCATCCATGTTTTATGGCATGTGCAACCCTCTATTATGGATGGAATGCTAATACAACAGCCCAAGTGTGGGCTAGGAGCCGTCTCAGTAAGCACAGGTACTTTCCACACAGGCTTGGTCCGAGTGTTGTCCCTGGAGCCTATATGAAGATGGAAAGAGAGAACCAACTTTACAAAGTTGTTTTCTGATTTCACATGCACATTGTGGCACATGTACCCACCCCCAACAATAAGAAAAAAAGTAAACAAAACTTCGTGTTTTTAAAGCCGTGTGTGTGTGCATGTGTGTGTGTGTGTGTGTGTGTGTGTGTGTGTGTATGTGTGTTTGTATGTGTCTGTGTATTCATTGGAAATATATATATTCAATGGAAATTTGATGAAGATTGTGATAACTATATATAACAATAAAATCAGTATATGAAAAGTATCGGCAGCTCTGTGCAATAATGATTTAGATGAAAAAGAAGTAGAGGCTCCAAACAAAATAGAACATATAAATTAAATTCAGTGAAGCAGATGGAACACAAAAAACAGCAGAACTTTCGTGAACGAGGACATGAAGAGCAGAAATATATTATGTGATCTTTGATAGTGTCTTAGTTAGGAATTCTATTGATAAAAGACCATGATCAAGACCAATGTGGGGAGGGCAGGGTTTATTATCCTGGGAAATCAGTGCAGGAATGGAAGGTTATGAATCCTGATGCAGGAGCTGATAGAAGGAGCCATGGACAGGTGCTGTTTATTGCTTTTTCCCTCATGGCAATTGGCTTGCTGTGCTATAGCACCCAGGACCCATGGCCCAGGAACGGCCCTACCCTCAGTGACCTGCACTTCCCACATCAATCACTAATTCAGGAAATACACTACAGACTTACCCCAGACAATCAAATGAAGTTACCCCTTTGAAATGACTTTAGCCTGTGTCAAGTTGACATAAAACTTCCATTACAGATGGGAAAAATGAAAAATGTTAAAATGTTCAGAATACTTCTAGAACTTTCTCCCAAATCCCTCTTTAATATCTTGTGTCAGTAACCTTTAGAGTCCTTCTCCCACTCCACTTCTTTTTCCAAAATATATTCCTTTTACTGACATGAACTTGAATTTAAATAGATTATTTTATCTCAGATATCTCTAATTTAAATTTTAATGTCTCTGTATTTTGGATATTATGAATATGGGGAGTGAAGCAAGCTCTTCCACACCCTGATTTAAATTCTTCTGGCTAAGTAGCCAGCAGTGGGATTGCTGGATCACATGGTAGTACTATTTTTAGCTTTCCGAGGAGCAGTCATACTGTTTCCATGCAGACTATACTAATTTGTGCTCCCACTAACTATGCACAAGGATTCCCTTCTCTCCACATCCTTGCCAACATTTAATCATTTGTCACTTTGGTAATTATTCTAACAGGTGTGAGGTCTCATTGTGATCTTAATTTGCATTTCCTGACAATTAGTACTGTTGGCATTTTCTTTTCATATATGTCTTGGCCGCCTTTTCTGTCTTTTCCTAAGAAGGACTATAAGTCATCTTGAGGGGTGGGGATTGGGCCATTTGTCACCTCTACATTGAAAGTCTATTTCAAAATTGCTAAAAGGGTAAGTTTTAAATGCTTTCACCACTACAAATCAGTATTTGGGGTGACCAGTGTGTTAATTAGCCTTACATAGCACTCTACTTTGTAAACACATCAAAACTTAACATCACTCTCATACTTCTCATAATTATATATGACTTAAAAGCTGTGAGAAAAATTAAAAATTCAATAAAACTGCTAGTACAATCTAAGCTTTAACCATCTGAATGGAAAAAAATGTTTTATCAAGGAAGAGGTGAAAACACTTAGAGGAAATTTAAAAATGGGCATCCGTTTAAGTTTCAGGGCACAGATACCAACCTACATTAAACTCAAGCTAGCTCTGGCCTTACAAGCTTCCCTTACAAGCCCTTGGGAGGCAGACTACATGACAGCATTTTTTCCAAAACACTGGGAGTAAGGACAATAAGCTTGAGCCTGTCTCAGTGTGAGTCATCATCATACAGCACAAAACAAGCAAAGCACTTTATTTGGAGCATTCAGAAGTCTCCATGTAATACCTGGGAATCTCTACATTAGAGCCTGCAAATAAGTATTTCTAACTTGTTCCTTTTAGAGATTTCTAAGGAATAGTAATGCTTAAGAACTATTCACTAAAGAAAGCCAGCAAAACCATCTTGGATGAATGTCTTAATGCAACCAGACAAATAATTCCAAGCTAATAAAATGTGGAGCCACAGTCACAGGCAGTGTTAGAGAAGCCAGAAGAGCCATTTCTTTCTGAACTTAGTTTAGGTGATTAATTATATTGGACTTTACATATATTTCATGGAATGGTTTTAATACCAGATTATACATCTTTATAATTGTGCGTAAGAGATTTAATCACCTCAACCATCACAATATAATAAGTTTGATGTACATAAGATCTTTGTGAGGGTGGCTATCTCTGTAATAAAGGTATATGTATAAATGCATAAACAATAAGGTTGTTGAATCTTCATTTTGCTTCCCATAAATAAAGGACAGATAACTACTAATTATATGTTCTTTCAAAAAAGCTTAGTTGTTAAATTTACACTTTTCTAAAGATAAATATTCTGTGTTTACTGTAAACATGGTATAAATTTTGTTCCAACTGCCCCCTCCAAAAAGAAAAAACTCTTTTAATAAATGTTTTACATCTTATTTGTCCTCAACTTATCCCTTTGTTTACTTATTGAATAGTAAAGGAAATTAGATTTGACTTCCACTAAATCCACTTTGTGATGTATTACTCTTTGAAGAAACAATTCATTTCTATGGCATAGTACAAGCATCTCAGGGAAGTGTTTTGAATATGCCCAAGCTCAAGCCCAATGACCTGTTTTATAAATTGCTTGGACACCATTAATATTGGCCAAGCCACATACATTCTTGACAGACAAGAGACCCCTAAGGCCTAGAGAAGCAGTTCAGCAGTTAAAAGCACTTGCTGATTTTTCAGAGGATTCACATTCTGCCCGCCATATCTGTGTTGGGCAGTTGTGTTAGGAAGCCCACAAAAATCACCAGTCACTCCAGATCCAGAGAATCTGACATACCATCAATAAACACAGTGGCACAGACAAACAGACACACCTTTTTTCAAAGCCAAGACACAATTATTTTTCTTCTTTTTTTTGAGAAGATTGTTTATGTAAATATTGAAATGTGTTCATATCTATTCCTGTTTCCCCTCCAGCTCGATCTATAATCCATAACGCCTCATCCCAACTTAATGTCTTTTTTATTTTATTTTACTTTTTACTGACATTTTTAACTAAAATAACATCATTTCTCTTCATCCCTTTCTTTCCTCTGTGCCTGGGCCTTACTGAATCTATCTCTTTCCATTATCGTTACATACCACACATACACACACACACACACACACACACACACATACACACACATGCTCATAAATACATACAACCTGCTCAATCTGTTAAGTGCAGTCTATGTGTATGATTTCAAGGATTACAACTTGACAAATAAACAATTTAGATACTCATGCCTAGAAATGTTAGAACTGCAAGCTCAGATGCCATCACTTGCTTGTAGTTCTTTGTCTAGGTATGGGACTCCATGAGATTTTTTTCCCTTCTGAGTAAGAATATCTATTGTTTCATCTGTCATCATTCAGGTCTTAGTTAGGCAGTATGACAGGGGTATAGCTACCCTGTCATTTCTAGGAGTCATAGCCTCATACCAGATGTCCTGGTTCTCTGGGTCTTTCAATATTTTATCTGTTTCATGATGTACCCTGAGACTTAGTGTGTGAGTTATATTTTATATGTATTTATTTGTTCTGGGCTCCCCAGAATCCATTGATCCATTATGATCTGTCACATGTACATATTTTTAAATAAATATTCAGAAAATAAACATGTTTTATATATGCAGAATACTATGAAACTTACCATAATGAGCTTCAGTGAACTCTTTCCATCTGTATAGAGGTTCATACATGATAGTGTGTGAATCTGTTGGTATGTATATATATATATATATATATATATATATATATATATGTGTGTGTGTGTGTGTGTGTGTGTGTGTGTGTGTGTGTGTGTCAGGATAGGGTACTTATCAGTTCAGTTCCTTCTTTCTATCATCATTAATAAATATTCTAAGAAGGCTGATCTTCAATACATGTATCAAAGTCAAATCTACCTTTTTATGACCAAAATTTCTTTGCCGAAGACACATCAGCTTTCTGGCCTACAACTGTGCCTATGAGCAGGCCAGTTGCTCTAGCACCTGCCCTGACACACACAAGCCTACATTAAGAGACAGCTTGACTCCCAGGTAATCTTTCATAACCAAGCTTGCAGGCTTACAGGAGGTAAAGACTCCAGTCAGAGACAGCAAGGCCAGTTCACACTAGAAATAAGCAGATGGTGAGAGGCAAGCACAAGAACATAAACAACAAAAAACAATTCCACTTGGCACTATCTGAAGCTAATTCTCTTACCACAACAAGTTCTGGATACCCTAACACACCTGGAAAGCAAGATTCTGACCTTAAATCCTATCTAATGAAGATGATAGCAGACCTTAAAAAGGACTTAAATAACTTCTTTAAATTTCTTCAATGAAATGCAGAACACAGGTAAATAGGTAGAACCCTAAAAGGAAAACAAAGAAATTAATCCTCTCACAACAAACCCCAAAGAAGAGAGCAACACAAACATAATACCACCTCCAACAACAGAAATAACAGTAATGGACAATTATTGGTCTTTATTATCTCTCAACATCAGTGTACTCAATTCACCAATAAAAAGACATAGGCTAACAGACTGGATACTTAAACAGGACCCAACATTTTGCTGTGTACAGTAAACATGTCTCAGTGACAAAGATAGACACTACCTTGGAGTAAAGGACTAGAAAAAATTTCCAAGCAAATACTCCCAAGAAAAAGATGGAGTACCCATTCTAATATCCAATAAAATAGACTTCAACCAAAAGGTATAAAAGGAGATGGGGAAGGACACTTCATATTCATCAAAGAAAAAGATCCACCAAGACAAACTCTCAATTCAGAACATCTAAACCCCAAATGCAAGGGGCAGCCACATTTGTAAAGAAACATTACTAAAGCTCAAAACACACAATGGACCTCACACAATGGTAGTGGAAGACTCTGACACCACACTCTCACCAATGGACACATCATGGAAACAGAAACTAAACAGAGACACAGTGAAATTAACAGAAGTTATTAACCAAATGAATTTAACAAATATATACAGAACATTTCACCCTAAAACAAAAGAATATACCTTGTTCTCAGCACCTCATGGTACCTACTCCAAAACTGACCATGTATTCAGAACCTAAGCAAGCCTCAACAGATATAAGATGATGAAAGATGCATTCTATCAGATCACCATGGCCTAAGGCTAATCCTCATAACAACCAAAACAACAGAAAGCTCACATACACATGGAAATGGAATGACTCAGTACTCAATGATAACTTGGTCAGGGAAGAAATAAAGAAACTAAAGACTTTATAGAATATGTAATGAAAATGAAGGCACAGCATACCCAAATTTATGGGACACAATGAAAGCAATGCTATGCAATAGCACTAACTGCCTTCACAAAGAAAGTGAAGAGATCTTACACTAGCAACTTACCAGCATAGTTGAAAGCTGTGGAACAAAAAGAAGCAAACATACTTAAGAGGAGTAGACAGTGTGAAATCATCAAAGTCAGTGCTGAAAGCAACCAAATAGAAACAAAGAAAACAATAAAAAGAATCAGCAAAACTAAGAGCTGGTTCTTTGAGAGAATCAAGAAGATAGATAAATACTTAGTGTAACAAACTAAACAGCAGAAGACAGTATCCAAACTATCAAAATCAGAAATGAAAAGGGAAACATAACAGAAACTGAGGAAATTAAAAAAAAAATCCTCAGATATTACAATAAAAGCTTATATTCAGCAAAATTGGCCAATCTATATTAAATTGATGATTTTTTGGACAAATTCCAGGTACCAAAGTTATGTCAGGACCAGATAAACCATCTAAACCCTTCTATAAACCCTAAGGAAGTATAAACAGACATTAAAGTTCTCGCAAACAAACAAAAAAGTGCCCAGGGCCACATAGTTTAGTGCAAACTTCCATCAGACTTTCAAAGACCTAATACCAATACTTCTCAAACTATTCTATAAAAAAGAAACAGAAGGAACACTTGTCTTAATCAGAGTTTGTATTCCTGCACAAAGCATCATGACCAAGAAGCAAGTTGGGGAGCAAAAGGTTTATTTAGCTTACACATCTACATTTCTGTTCATCACCAAAGGAAGTCAGGACAGGAGATTACACAGGGCAGGAATTTAGAGGTAGGAGCTGATGCAGAGGCTATGGAGAATGTACTTACTGGCTTGTTCTCCCTGGCTTGCTCAGCTTGCTTTCTTATAGAGCCCAGTACTACCAGCCCAGGGATTGTACCACCCATAATGGGTTGGGCCCTCCCCACATAATCATTGATTGAGAAAATGCCTTACAGAAATGCCTCAAACCAAATCCAAGAACACATCAAAACTATCATCCATCACAATCAAGTAGGCTTCATCCCAGGGATCCAGGGATCGTTCAATATATGAAAATCCATCAACATAATCCACTATATAAACAAACTCAATGAAAATAATCACATGATCATCTCATTAGATGCTGAAAAAGCCTTTGACAAAATACAACACCCCATCATATTAAAACTATTGGAGAAACAAGGAATTCAAGACACATATATAAACATAATTAAAGAAACATACAACAAGCCACCAGCCAACACCAAATTAGTTGGAGAGAAACTTGAAGCAATCCCACTAAAATCAGGAACAAAATAAGACTACCCACACTCTTCCTATTTATTCAAATAGTACTAGTTCTAGAGAAATTAGAAAACAAAAGGAGGTCAAAGGGACACAAATTCCAAAAGAAGGAGTCATTATTTGTGGATGATAAGACTATAGATAAGCAACCCCAAATATTCTAGCAGAGAATTCCTACAACTGATAAACCATTTCAGCAATGTAGTTGTATAAAAAATTAACTCAAACAAATGAGAAGCCATTCTGTATACAAGACATCCTCTATACAGAAAGTAATTAGATAAATTACATCCTTCACAATAGTCACAAATAACATAAAATATTTGGGTGTAATGCTAACCAAGAAAGTGAATGATCTGTATGACAAGAAATTTAAGTCTCTTAATAAAGAAATCAAAGAAGACCTCAAAAGATGGAAGGAACTCCTGTGATCATGGATTAGTAGGATTAACCTAGTAAAAGTAGCCATCTTACTAAAAGCAATCTAGAGATTCAATACAATCCTCCTCAAAATTTCAACTCAATTCTTTCCAGAAATAGAAAGAACAATTCTCAACTTCATCTGGAATAACAAAACACCTAAGATAGCAAAAAAAAATTCTAAATAGTAAAAGAACTTCTGGGAGAATCAACATCCCTGAACTCAAGCTGTACTACAGAGCAATAGTGATTAAAAACAAAAAACAAAAAACAAAAAACAAAACAAAAAACCCTCATGGTATTGGTATAAAAAAAGAAAGACAGGTCTATTGATGGAATAGAATTGAAGAACCAGAAATAAATCCATACACCTATGGTCACTTGATCTTTGCCAAAGAAGCCAAAATCACACAGTGGAAAAAAAAGAAAGCATTTTTAACAAACGGTGCTTGTCTAACCAGAGGTCCGCATGAAGAAGAATGCAAATTGATCAATTTGTATCTCCTTGTACAAAGTTCAAGTGCAAGTGAATCAATGACCTCCACATAAAACCACATACAGTGACCATACTAGAAGAGAAGTTGGGAAAGAGCCTTGACAGCATCAGCACAGGGGAAATTTTCCTGAACAGAACTCCAATTGCTCAGGCTCTAAAATCAACAATTGACAAATGGGACGTCATGAAGCTGCAAAGCTTTTGTAAGGCAAAGGACACTGCCAATAGGACAGAACTGCAACCAACAGATTGGGAAAAAATGTTTACCAACTCTATATCCAATAGAGAGATAATATCCAAAATATTCAAAGAACTCAGGAAGTTAGACTCCAGAAAAACAAATACTCTCAACTGAGGAGTATTGAATGGCTGAGAAGCACCTAAACAAATGCACAAATTTCTTAGTCATCTGGGAAATGCAAATCAAAACAGCCCTGAGATTCCACCTTACACTAATCAGAATGGCTAAGATCAAAACTCAGGTGACAGCAGATGCTAGCATGAGGAGAAAGAACACTCCTCCATTGCTAGTGGGATTACAAGCTGGTACAGTCACTTTGGAAATCAATCTGCTAGTTCCTCAGAAAATTAGAAATAGTTCTACCTGAAGACCATTGGCTCAGGCTCTAAAATCAACAATTGACAAATGGAACGTCATGAAGCTGCAAAGCTTTACCACTATAGTACCACTACTGGGCATATGCCCAAAAGATGTTCCATATACCAAGGGCATATGTTCCCCTACATTCATAGAAACCTTATTTATAATAGCTAGAAGCTGTCAACAACCCAGATATCCATCAACAGAGGAATGAATACAGAAAATGTGTATTTACAAGCTGGAATACTACTCAGCTACCAAAAATGGTGACTTCATGAAATTTTTAGACAAATAGATGAAACTAGAAAATATAATCCTGAGTGATGTAACCCAGAGTCAAAAGGACATTCATGGTATGTACTCACTGAAGTGAATATTAGCCCAAAAGTTGAGAATACCTACAATACAACTCACAGACCATATGAAGCTTAACAAGCAGGAAGGCCAAATTGTGGATTTTTCAATCCCACTCTGAAGAGGGAACAAAATAGTCATGAGAGGCAAAAGAAGGGGATACCTGGGTGGGAGAGGGGAGGGGGATGGAAAGAGATGGGTGGGCAGGGTCAGGATGAGAAGAAACAGGAGAGAATTCCAGAGGGCCAGGAGAATGAATAGAAATATGTAGCAGTACGGCATGGGGAAAAGGGGTGGGAACCATTAGAATGTCTTGGACTCCATGGATGCAAGAGGCTTCCAGGACCCAAGCGAGATGACACTAGACAGAAACACAACAACAGGGAGACAGAATCTGAAGAGACCATCTCCGGTAGATAGACACAGTCCCGAGTTGAGTGGTAGGGCCACCCACCCATCTAAAATTTTTTAACTCAGAATAGTTCCTGCCTAAAGGAAAGCAGGGAGAAAAAAAATGGTGCAGAGCCTGAAGAAAAGGCCATCCAGAGACCGCCCCTCCTTAGAATCCATCCCATCTGCAGACACTATTACTGATCCAAAACTATTACTGACACCAAGAAGTGCTTGCAGACAGGAGCCTGGTATAGCTGTCCTCTGAGAGACTCTGCTAGCACCTGACTAAGACAGATGCAGATACTCACAGCTAGCAATTGGACTGAGCCTGGGGATCTCAATGGACAAATTAAGGGAAGGACATGAGGAGCTGAAGGGGTACAACCCTATAGGAAGAACATCAATATCAACTAATCTGACCACTCAAAACTCCCAGGGGCTAAATCACCAACCAAAGAGTATACATGAATGGGTCCATAGCTCCCGATGTATATGTAGCAGAGAACTTCCTTATCTGGCATCAATGAAAGGGGAGGCGATTAGTTTTGTGGAGGCTTGTTGCCAAAGTGAAGGGGGATGCTAGAGGAGTGAGGTGGGAGTGGGTGGGTGTGCTGGCGAGCACCCTCTTCGAGGTAAAGTGGAGGGGAGATAGGGGGTCTGTGGAGGGGAGACCAGGAAGGGTGACATTTTAAATATAAATAAATAAATAAATAAATAAAATAATTTTAAAAAAGAAAACTTAGTGTCTTAGGCGGGGTTTCTATTCCTGCATAAACATCATGACCAAGAAGCAAGTTGGGGAGGAAAGGGTTTATTCCATTTACACTTCCACACAGCTGTTCAATACTGAAGGAACTCAGGACTGGAACTCAATCAGGTCAGGAAGCAGGAGCTGATATAGAGGCCAGGGGGGATGTTACTGACTGGCTTGATTCTCCTGGCTTGCTCAGCTTGCTTTCTTAAAGAACCCAGGACTTCCATCCCAGAGATGGTACCACCCACAAGGGGCCCTCCCTCCTTGATCCCTAATTGAGAAAATGTCCCACAGCTGGATCTCATGGAGGCACTTCCCAACTGAAGCTCCTTTGTCTATGATAACTCCAGCCTATGTCAGGTTGACACACAAAACCAGCCAGTACAATTAGAACATTCTGAAACAATATGAACTACAATGTTCTAGTTGAAATATGCATAAAACTTAATCATATTTTTATTGGGGGAAAATAAGTCATTTGTTAGTAAAAAAGAATATACATTTAAAATAAATTATTAACATTTACTTATTTCTAGATCAGATATTTTCTGCACTTTCCAAACTCCTCTCTGTTGCATATTGGATTAGTTGATGAGGATGAGAAAAGGTGACTGCAGAGTCAAGAGGAGGGCATTAGGTTCCCTGAATCTGGAGTTAGAGAAGAAGGTAAGCCACCATCGTGGGTGCTAGGAAACAAACTCGGGTCCTTGCAAAAGTAGTACATGCACTTACCTGCTAGACAAACTCTCTAGACCTTAAAAATATTTGTGTTGCATTGTTTCTAAGATGTGCTTATATGAAACAGGAAGTATTCTGCATAGTTCTACAGAAAGAGAAATGTGATATGTTGAGTTGAATTTTCTCTGTGTTTCTATTTTGGTTTCAAAGAACAGGTAGGAAAATACATATTTTTCATTACATTTCTTTTGTTTGTTTGGTTTTGGTTTTTGGTTTTTGGAGACAGGATTTCTCTGTGTAGCCCTGGCTGTCCTGGAACTCACTGTAGAACAGGGTGGACTCAAACTCAGAAATCCACTTGCCTTTGCCTCCCAAGTGCTGGAATTAAAGGCATGCACCACCACTGCCCAGCAGGAAAATATATATTAACTATCATTTAATTGATCCACTTTCAATTTTTTTCATATTTATTTTTCTTTTGAATGAGTATGGATTTTTTTTTGCCTGCATGTTCATCTGTGCACCACTGGCATGCTTTGGACCCACAGAGACCAGATGATGTAATCAGATACCCTTGACCTGGACGTTACAGGTAGTTATGAGCTGCTGTGTAAGTGCTATCAATTGAACCCTTTCTTGTAGAAAAGCAGCAAGTACTCTTAACCAGTGAACCATCTTTCCAGCCCCAGCATTTTTCATATATTTGTTCATACTCTTATTTCATTTTTAATCAAATGTTGGTAAAACAAATACATTTTAATTACTACTTTTTGGTAAATGTCATTGAACAAGTGTGTGTAATTTGCTAAGCTTCTGACATACATATAAACCATCTCCTCCTCTAACACTATAAGGTGGACTAGCATGAGATAACTAAAAGTTGCTAGTTATTTCTTTATGTTTACATAGTAGACACGATTTATCAATTAGCTTTAATTTGAGATTCCATAAGGAACATTATACTTAATGATGCAGAATGTAATTCACATTAAGAATGCAAATAATCTATGTAACTTTTCAGAAAGTGATGTAATGTTATAACAAAGTAGAATTTAGAGCAGTGGTTCTCAGTAAGTGGGTCTCAACCCTTTTGGGGGTAGCATGTCAGATATCCTGCATATAAGATATTTACATTACAATTCACGACAGTAGAAAATTACAGTTATGAAGTATCAGTGAAATATTTTAGTAGTTGGGATCCACAACATGAAAACTATTAAAGGGTCACAGCATTAGGAAGGTTAGAAACCACTGCTTTAGGAAATAAATAGTTGGACCTCCCATTGGAGTGGTCCAGAGCTAGTTCAACTTTCACTCCTAAGTTCTGCTTTCTCTAGTATTGAGTTAGTGAGACTTGTATTTATTGCATATACAATTTGGAACCATCCTTATGGATAAAAAAATATTTATTCATAAAACTGAAAAACCTAATTTTGAAAAACTTTTGACCCTTATAAAAATCAAAATTGGGAGATGTTCAATGTCATGTAAGAATGCACTGATAAGTTACTAAGTGAGGACAGTAGAACACAAATTCTCAAGACCAAAAACTAATAAATGAAACCTCAGGAAACTGTGCAGCAACTGTACAGAAAGATTATGTTCAGAAAATGAAACCTTCATTACAATGCAGAGACATACCACAGATGGGAAAAAAACTTTAGAAGCCATATATATGACAAGGAATTAATATCTAGAATTTACAAACAATTAAAAAATACTGTAATTAAGAAAAAATAAACCAACTAAAAATGGCCAATAGAACCAAACAGAAGTTTATGAATATAAAATAAAAGAGGATGAAAAATATTTTCTTAATATTCAGCTGACTTGGAGTTTTATCTTATCCTAGTCAGAAAGGCTAAGATCAAGGAAGTAAATGTCAGCAGATTCTGGCATGGATGTGGTAGAAGGGGAATATTTATTTATTGCCAGTGGTGGTGCAAACTGGTGCAGTCACCGTTGAGCTCATTGTAGAAATACCTCAATAACCTGAAAATAGATCTACTACATTACTCAGTTGTACTAGTATTGGACATGCTTACATACACAAATTACCTGCTCATCTTCGTTCTTTTATGCCTTATTCCTGATATTAAAATGGAAACAGCATAGTTTTTCATTAATAAATAAATGTATAATGGCAATGTGGTACATTAACACTAGAATATAATCTAGCTGTTAACAAAAAAGGAAGTATCAGGTAAACAGATGGAAATAAACACTCTTCCTGGGTGAGGTGGCAAGACACAGAAAGAGGAATGTCATGATTTTTCACTGACTTGTGGATGCTATTTTTGAATCTTTAAATATGTAGGTTCCATATAAAATATTCACAGAAGCAAGGAATTTAGTAAAAGGCTAAAATGTGGAGAGTACTTCAAGGAAGGGGAACTAGAGCACAAATATAGAAGAGAATAAATTCTAATAGTGTAATAAGAATGGTTAAATTGATCTTTTCACCATCTGTTGGTTGCCATTTTGTCCTTTGTCTTACAGAAGCTTTGCAATTTTATGAGGTCCCATTTGTCAATTCTTGATCTTAGAAAATAAGCTATTGGTGTTCTATTCAGGAAACTTTCCCCTATGCCCATGTGCTCCAGGTTTTTCCCCACTTTCTTTTCTATTAGATTCAGTGTAGCTGGTTTTATGTGGAGGACCTTTATTCACTTGGACTTGAGCTTTGTACAGTGAGATGAGAATGTATCAATTTGCATTCTTCTTCGTGTTGACTGCCAGTTGACTCAGCACCATTTGTGGAAAATGCTGTGTTTTTTCCACTGGATGGTTTTTAGCTCATTTGTCAGAGATCAAGTGACCAGATATGTGTGAGTTCATTTCTGGGTCTTCAATTCTATTCCATTGATCTTCTTGCCTGTCTCTATACCAATACCATACAGTTTTTATCACTATTGCTCTGTAGTAAAGCTTGAGGTCAGGGATGGTGATTCTGCCAGAAGGCCTTTTATTGTTGAGAATAGCTTCACTATCCTGTGTTTTTTCTTATTCCAAATACACCTGGAAATTGTTCTTTCTAAATCTATGAAGAATTGAATTGGAATTTTTTTCTTTTTTTATTGGATATAATCTATATTTAAAATTTATTTCCATTTTTCTGGTTCCCCAGCCCCCAAAGGTCCCACATGCCCTTTCCCTCCCTCTGCTCCCTCATCCACCCCTTCCCACTTCCCTGTTCTTGCATTCCCCTACACTGATGCTTCGATCCTTTCCAGCACCAGTGTCTACTCCTTTCTTGTCAGACATCATTTGGTATGCAAATTGTGTCTTTGGTGTTCCAAGATTCTAGGCTAATATCCACTTATCAGTGACTGCATACCATGGGTATTCTTTTGAGACTGGGGTACCTCACTTAGTATGATGTTCTCCAGCTCCAACCGTTTCTCTAAGAATTTCATGAATTCATTGTTTCTAATGGCTGACTAGTACTCCATTGTGTATATATACCACATTTTTTGTATCCATTCCTCTGTTGAGGGACATCTAGGTTCTCTGCAACTTCTGGCTATTATAAATAAGGCTGCTATGAACATAGTGGAGCATGTATCCTTATTGCATGCTAGGGAATCTTCTGGGTATATTACCAGGAGTGGTATGGCTGGGTCCTCTGGAAGTATCATGTCCAGTTTTCTGAGGAACCACCAGACTGATTTCCAGAGTGGTTGTACCAGCTTGCATTCCCACCAGCAGTGGAGGAGTGTTCCTCTTTCTCCACATCCTTGCCAACACCTGATGTCTTCTGAGTTTTTAATCTTAGCCATTCTGACTGGTGTGAGGTGAATTCTCACGGCTGTTTTGATTTGCATTTCTCTAATGACTAATGATGTTGAACATTTTTTAAGGTGTTTCTCAGCCATCCAAATTTCTTCAGGTGAAAAGTCTTTGTTTAGCTCTGTACCCCATTTTTGGATAGGGTTATTTGGTTTTCTGGGGTCTAACTTCTTGAGTTCTTTGTATATATTGGATATTAGCCCTCTGTCAGATGTGGGGTTAGTGAAGATCTTTTGACAATTTGTTGGTTGCCGATTGGTCCTTTTGACAGTGTCTTTTGCCTTACAGAAGCTTTGTAATTTCATGAGGTCCCATTTGTCTATTCTTGATCTTAGAGCATAAGCAATGGTGTTCTGTTCAGGAATTTTCCCCCTGAGCCAATGTCCTCAAGGATCTTCCCCAGTTTCTTTTCTATTAGTTTTAGTGTGTTTGGTTTTATGTGGAGGTCCTTGATCCACTTGGAGTTGAGCTTAGTGCAAGGAGATAAGAGTGGATCAATTCTCATTCTTCTGCATGTTGACCTCCAGTTGAGCCAGCACCATTTGTTGAAAAGGCTATCTTTTTTTCCACTGGATGTTTTCAGCTCCTTTGTCAAAAATCAATTGGCCATAGGTGTGTAGGTTCAATTCTGGGTCTTCGATCCTATTCCATTGATCCGCCTCCCTGTCACTGTACCAATACCATGCAGTTTTTAACACTACTGCTCTGTAGTATTGCTTGAGGTCCGGGATATTGATTGCCCCAGAACTTCTTTTACTATTGATAATAGTTTCAGCTATCCTGGGTTTTTTTTTATTCCAGATGAATTTGAGAATTGCTCTTTCTAACTCTATGAAGAACTGAGTTGGGATTTTGATGGGAATTGCGTTGAATCTGTATATTGCTTTTGGCAAGATTGCCATTTTAACTATATTAATCCTGCCAACCCACGAGCATGGAAGATTTTTCCATTTTCTGATGTCTTCTTCAATTTCCTTCTTCAGAGACCTGAAGTTTTTGTCATATAAATCTTTCACTTGTTTGGTTAGAGTCACACCAAGATACTTTATATTGTTTGTGGCTATTGTGAAGGGTGTCATTTCCCTAATTTCTTTCTCGGCCTGCTTATCCTTTGCCTATAGGAAGGCTACTGATTTGCTTGAATTGATTTTATAACCAGCCTTTGCTGAAGTTGTTTATCAGCTGTAGGAGTTCTCTGGTGGAGATTTTTGGATCACTTAAGTATACTATCATATAATCTGCGAATAGTGATAGTTTGACTTCTTCCTTTCCAATTTGTATCCCTTTGACTTTCTTATGTTGTCAATTGCTCTAGCTAGTACCTCAAGTACTATATTGAAGAGATATGGTAAGAGGGGGCAGCCTTGTCTAGTCCCTGATTTTAGTGGGATTGCTTCAAGTTTCTCTCCGTTTACCTTGATGTTGGCTATTGGTCTGTTGTAAATTGCTTTTACTATGTTTAGATATGGGCCTTGAATTCCTGTTCTTTCCAAGACTTTGAGCATGAAAGGATGCTGAATTTTGTTAAATGCTTTTTCAGCATACAATGAGATGACCATGTGGTTTTATTCCTTGAGTTTGTTTATGTAGTGGATTTCCTTGATAGATTTCCGTATATTGAACCATCCCTGCATCCCTGGGATGAAGCCAACTTGATCATGGTGAATGATTGTTTTGGTGTGTTCTTGAATTTGGTTGGCAAGTATTTTATTTAGTATTTTTGCATAGATATTCATAAGAGAAATTGGCCTGTAGTTCTATTTCTTAGTTGGATTTTTGTGGTTTTGGTATCAGGGTAATTGTGGCTTCATAGAATGAGTTGGGTAGAGTTCCTTCTGTTTCTATTTTTTGTGGAATAGTTTGAAGAGTATTGGTATCAGGACTTCTTTGAAGGTCTGATAGAATTCTGCACTAAAACCATCTATCTGGTCCTGTGCTTTTTTTTGGTTGGAAGACTTTGTATGACCCCTTCTATTTCTTTGGGGGTTATGGTTCTGTTTAGATGATCTATTTGATCCTAGTTTAATTTTGGTATTTGGTATCTGTCTAGGAAATTGTTTATTTCCTCCAGATTCTCCAGTTGTGTTGAGTATAGGCTTTTGTAGTAGGATCTGATGATTTTTTGAATTTCCTCAGTTTCTGTTGTTATATCTCCCTTTTCATTTCTAATTGTGTTAATTTGAATATTGTCTCTGTTCCCTTTGTTATGTCTGGCTAAGGGTTTATCTATCTTGTTGATTTTCTCAAAAAAGCAGCTCCTGGTTTTGTTGATTCTTTGTATGGTTCTCTTTGTTTCAACTCGATTGATTTCAGCCTTGAGTTTGATGATTTCCTGTCTTCTACTCCTCCTGGGTAAAGTAGCTTCTTTTTGTTCTAGAGCTTTCAGGTGCACCATGAAATTGCTAGTATATGCTTTCTCCTGTTTCTTTTTGGAGACACTCAGGGATTTGAGTTTTCTTCTTAGCACTGCTTTCATTGTATCCCATAGATTTGCGTATGTTGTGCCTATATTATTCAGCTTCCACATGTATGAGGATTTTCAATTGTTTTTGTTGCTATTGAAGAACACTCTTACTCCATGGTGATCTGATAGGAGGCATGGGATTAGTTTGATCTTTTTATATTTGTTGAGGTCTGTGTTGTGACCAATTATATGGTTGATTTTGGAGAAGGTGCCATGAGGTGCTGAGAAAAAGGTATAGTCTTTTGCTTTAGGATTAAATGTTCTATATATATATATCTGTTAAATCCAATTGGCCCAACGTTTCAATGAGTTTCCCCGTGTCCCTGTTTAGTTTCTGTTTTCCTGATCGGTCCATTGAGGATAGTGGAGTGTTGAGGTCCCCCACAATTATTGTGTTAGGTGCAATGTGTGCTTTGAGCTTTAGTAAAGTTTCTTTTACAAATGAGGGTCCCCTTGCATTTGGAGCGTAGATGTTTAGAATTGTGAGTTCTTCTTGGTGGATTCTTCCTTTGACTAGCAAGAAGTGACCTTCTGTGTCTCTTTTGAGGACTTCGGGTTGAAAGTCAATTTTATCTGATATTAGAATGGCTATTCCAGCTTGCTTCCTGCGACCATTTGCTTGCAAAATTGTCTTCCATCCTTTTACTCTAAGGTAGTGCTTGTCTTTGACTCTGAGTTGTGTTTCCTGTATGCAGAAAAATGTAGGGTCCTGTTTCCATATACAGTCTATGAGTCTATGTCTTTTTATTGGGGGATTGAGTCCATTGATGTTAAGAGATATTAAGGAATAGTGATTATTCCTTCCTGTCATTTTTGATGTTATTTTTTGAGTAGTTACCTTCCTTTGAGTTTGATGGAAGAAGGTTACTATCTTGCTTTTTCTTGGGTGCAGTTTCCCTCCTTGTATTGGAGTTTTCCTCCTATTATCCTTGTACAGCTGTGTTAGTGGAAAGATATTGTGTAAATTTGGTCCTGTCATGGAATATTTTGATTTCTCCATCTATGTTGATTGAGAGTTTTGCTGGGTATAGTAGTCTAGGCTGACATTTGTGTTTTCTTAGGGTCTGCATGAGGTTCGCCCAGGATCTTCTAGCTTTCATGGTTTCTGGAAAGAAGTCTGGTGTGATTCTGATAGGTCTTCCTTTATATGTTACATGGCCTTTTTCTCTTACTGCCTTTAATATTCTTTCTTTGTTTAGTACATTTGGGGTTTTGATTATTATGTGACAGGAGGTATTTCTGTTCTGGTCCAGTCTGTTTGGAGTTCTATAGGCTTCTTGTATATTCATGGGCATCTCTCTCTTTAGGTTGGGGAAGTTTTCTTCCATAATTTTGTTGAAGATATTTGCTGGCCCTTTAAGTTGTAGATATTCACTCTCATCTAACCCTATAATCCTTAGGTTTGGTCTTCTCATTGTGTCCTGGAATTCCTGGATGTTTTGGGTTACAAGCCTTTTGCATTTTGCATTTTCTTTGACTGTGGAATCAATGGTTACTATGGTATCTTCAGCATCTGAGATTCTTACCTCTATCTCTTACCTTATTCTGTTGTTGATATTTGCATCTACAACCCCTGATTTCTTCCCAAGGTTTTCTATCTTCAAAATTGCCTCCTTTTGTGATTTCTTAGTTGTTTCTACCTCTGTGTTCAGATCTTGGATGGTTTTGCTCAGTTCCTTCATTTGTTTGTGTTTTCTTGCAATTCTTTAAGAGATTTTTGTGTTTCCTCTTTCATGACTTCTTCCTGTTGATTCAAGTTCTCCTGCATTTCTTTAAGTGATTTTTTTCATTTCCTCTTTATTGGCTTCTGTCTGTTGGTCCATATTCTCCTGGAGTTCTTTAAGTGTTTTTTGTGTTTGCATTGTAAGAGCTTCTACCCTATTGATGTTCCCGTGCATTTCTTTAAGAGATTTGTTTATGTCTTTTTTGTGTTCCTCAAGCAGCATCATGACCAGTGCTTTTATATCCAACTCTTGTTTTTCTGGTGTGTTGGGTTATCCAGGACTTGCTGTGGTTGGCGAATTGGGTTCAGATGGTGCCATATTGCCTTGATTTCTCTTAGTAAAGTTCCTACATTTGCCTTTTGCCATCTGTTTATCTCTGGAGTTAGTTGGTCTTATTGTTCCTCATTGGAGTTTGAAGCTCCTGTGAGCCTGTCCTTTGGAGCTGCTGTAGTAGAGTCCATCCGTGCTCCTGACCCTAGCTGCCAGTAGTTCGCAGTGACCTGAGGCTAGAGGCCTCACTGCAAGCCGAGAGAGCCAGACCCCAGCGGTCAGCAACAGCCTCGTCAAACTGTAGGTGCCCAGATCTCCCGCGGAGCTCCTCTGGCTTTGTGCACAGGCAAGAGCCTGACTGAGTAGTCTATGCTAGGCTAGGTCTCAGTCACGCACTTAAGCCCAGCTGCCAGCAGTCCTCAGTGACCAGAGGCAAGATGGCGGCCTCCGCCTCGCTGCAAGCACAGTGAACAGGTCCCTAGCGATCAGCCACAGCCGCTGAGCTGTAGGTGCACAGACCTTGCGCCAAGCTCCTCTGGCTCTGGGCGCCAGACCTCACGCCAAGCTCCTCTTGCTCTGGGCGCCAGCAAGAGCCTGATGGAGTAGTCTATGCTAAGCTAGGTCTCTGTCCACGCACCTGACCCCAGCCTCCAGCAGTCAGCGGTGTCCCGAGGCAAGATGGCAGCCTTGCTGCAAGCCCGGGGAGCCAGTCCCCAGTAGTTGGCAACAGCCGCCAAGCTGTAGGTGCACAGACCTCCTCCCAGTGACCTGCTCTGGCTCTGGGCTCAGGCAAGAGCCTGACAGGGTAGTGGATTCTGGGATAGGTTTCAGTCCATGCACCTGACCCCAGCCACGCGGTGTCCCGTGAGCCAGTCCCCAGGAGTCAGCAACCGCTGCTGAGCTGTAGGTTCACAGATCTGCTGAGCTCCTCTGGCTCTGGGTGCTGGCAAGAACCTGATGGGGTAGTCTATGCTAAGCTAAGCTAGGTCTCTGTCCACACACCTGACCCCAGCCGCCAGCAGTCGGCGCTGTCCCGAGGCAAGATGGCAGCCTCGCTGCAAGCCTGTCTGAATTGGAATTTTGATGGGGATTACATTGAATCTGTAATTACTTTAGGCAAGATGGCCATTTTTCCTATATTAACACTGCCAATCCATAAGCATGTCCAACAGATAATAAGGACACATGCTCCACTATGTTCATAGCAGCCTTATTTATAATAGCTGGAAGCTGGAAAGAACCCAGAAGTCCCTCAACAGAGGAATGAATACAGAAAATATGGTATCTTTACACAATGGAGTACTACTCAGCTATTAAAAACAATGAATTCATGAAATTCTTAGGCAAATGGATGGAGCTAGAAACTATCATCCTGAGTGAGGTAACCCAATCACAAAAGAACACACATGGTATGTACTCACTGGTAAGTGGATATTAGCCAAGAAGTTCAGAGTACCCAAAATACAACTCACAGATTACATGAAGCTCAAAGTGAAGGAAGACCAAAGTATTGATACTTTGATCCTTATTGGAAAGTGGATCAAAACACCCATGGCTTACAGCCAACCAATAGAATGAGCATAGGGTCCCCAATAGAGCAGTTAGAGAGAAGACCCAAGGAGCTGAAGAGGTTTGCATCTCCACAGGATGAACAATAAGATGTACCAACCAGTACCTCCAGATCTCTCAGGGACTAAACCACGAACCAAAGAGTACACATGGAAAAAATTACAGCTCCAGCCTACATATGTAGCAAAAGATGACCAGTTCAGACATCAATGAGAGGAGAGGCCATTGGTCTTGTGAAGGTTTGATTCCCTAGAATAGGGGAATGCAAGTCAGGAAATTGGTGTGTGGGGGAGGGATGATGGAATAGGGGGTTTTGGTGGGGTAACAAGGAAAGGGGTTAACATTTGAAATGTAAATAAAGTAAATATCTAATAAAAATAAGAATAGTTAAATTGGGTTGGGATCTGGGAAAACTTTGCAGAAGGGAACTATGGGAAGGATAGTCATAAGGAAACCTAGTACTAGAGAAAATTTATGAAATACATGGAAAAAAGAAATATGATTGACTTGCTAGGGTAACTCTAGGAGGAAGAGTGCACAATACAGCTAGATCTCACATTCTAGCATATAAGAAACCCTATACTAGGCCGTCTACACCTAGGAGCTGGGACTGTTCCTCAGCCCTCTGTGTCCTGCCAGGGAAGAGCTGGTCTCCTAGGAGTGCTCTGGCTCCCAGACTCAGAGATAAGATCACCATTTTCTCTCAGTGACTGTCAAGGCAGGACTGGCCAGAAGAGTACAGTGGACAGGAGTAGTGGAACAGCTAGAACAGGATCCTTCTGGTAGCAATCTGCTTTGGGGCTTCTTTGGTCCTTCTTAGAAAAAGGTACAAAATACTCATGGTAGGAAATACAGAGACAACGTGTGGGGCAGAAACTGAAGGAAAGGCCATTCAGAGACTTCTCCCACCTGGGGATCCAACCCATATACAGTTACCAAACTCAGACACTAATGTGGATGCCAACAAGTGCTTGCTAACAGGAGCCTGATGTGATTGTCTCCTGAGAGATTCTGCCAGTGCCTGACAAATACAGAAGTGGATGCTCACAGCTATGCATTGAACTAAGCACAGTGTCCCCAATGAAGGAACTAGAGAAAAGACCCAAGGAGATGAAGGGGTCTGCAGTCCCATAGGAGGAGAAATGATATGAACCAACCAGTACCCTCAGAACTCCCGGGGACTAAACCACCAGCAAAAGAATACACATGGAGGGACCCATGGCTTCATCCACATGGTTAGCAGAGGATGGCCTCATGGGACATCAATGGGAGGAGAGGTCCTTGGTCCTGTGAAGGTTTGATGCCCCAGTATAGGGGAATGCCAGGACAGGGAAGCAGGAGTGGGTGGATTAATGAGCAGGGGGAAGGAGGATGGGATAGGGGGCTTTCAGAGGGGAAATGAGGAAAGGGGATAACATTTGAAATGTAAATAAAGAAAATATCTAATAAAAACCCCTATACTAGAAATGGGTTGCATCTTTCTGACTTGTTGCCAGTGAGATTACATAGAGCCACAAGCATTCTAAGATATTTCCAATATTCTTTGCCTTCTTAAATTGATGGTAAGACCCCACTGGTAAAGACACCAAACACTTTAGTCACAAAGCATGTAGAAATCAGCCTGGTATTAACCTGTCAGCTTCATCCTGACTGGTAGCATTCATGGTTCTGGTAGTTGCTATTCTGTAACCAGTAGAGAAAAGTAATCTTCCATGTCAGTAAGCTGTGACCTCTGCAAGTTAGAACAATGAGTGGTCAGATATAATATTACCACTGGTACAATAGTGGCATGAATGGTATTGGAGTAGCCATCTACTTTCTTATTGGGTTTAAAGTTCACTAATGATTTGGGGCCCATTCCTTGCACCATTCGAGATAATGAGAACCTGTAGATAAATAGTCATATGCCCTAGAGGAGAGCTCAATTCTATTTTCCTGCTACATAGTTATAGTATCAAAATAACATACTGAACATGTAGATCAGAGCATCTCTTATCCTTTATCAAAGAAGAATACACCAAGACTCAGAAATCTGCATGGAAGGGAGCAGAAAAATGACAAAAACAGAGGTTATTAATAACATAAAGGAAACAAAAATGGTGTTTTCCAGGAACAACAGGGAAAATGGACATATAAACTCACAATGATTGTGACTTAACCCATGTGTCTCAACTTTGCCATCTATGGAAAGAGGAAGTAATACTTACTGAGATCTCAAGGGATTATGTGAACCTAAGTATGAAAACCGATAAAATAGTACAAGGCTCACAGCTATTCCTATACTTTGTTACCTACATTATCTCATCTCTCACTCTTTCAATTAGAAACAAATGTGTATGAAAAGATAATATGAAATAACATAATACTAGAATAACAATCTTGTTATTTTCCTATAAAAAAGAATACAAATAAAGTTAATATTTGTCAAAGGGAAATTTTCTAAACTTGTGTTCTATTATGATGTCTGTGCATTTGTAATATTAATCAATAATTTAAAGATATATAATGAATATTTAATGGGGTACAGCTGTGGTCAATCACTAATAATTCCCAGTTATGTGTAACTCCAATAAATATTTAATACTGTTAGCCAAAGATGATCAAGGTGTGGACAAAAATAGCATTAGCAAGTAGAGGTACAGTTTATTTTAAGGTAAATTTTTCCCATGTCTAAGAGCAGAATTATCCATTAGAAGTGAAAAGATAACCAGCTAGAAATGGTCACTGAGCCATCAGAAACACGGCTATACACACTGTTATTATCAGATTATCAAACATTCACTGGTTGGCTTCCACTTGATCCCATCCTCTGTCACTCACAATATGTAGTTGTTTTGTCAATCTAGGCATCAAAATTGGCTCTCACCCTCTGAGTCCTGAGGTTCTGTCTAGAAAATAAGTATGTGTTTTTCAAATAAGAAACAATTCTAATTAAATTTTCTCACACATGCATTTATTCATCTATCTATCTATCTATCTATCTATCGTCTATCTATCTATCTATCACAAGTCAAGGTGAAATGTCTAGTTGGTTGCCAACTTGGTTTCTTCATATTTGACAATATAAATATGTTACATCTTCAGTAACAGAGGCATCACCAGGTTGTGGAAAGTAACTAATACCCTAGCAATCGCCTGTGATATTTAGAATGCCTATGTGACTCCTTTAGCTAATACTCAACAAGAAAACCATTCCTAACACAGGACATTTTACTTGGTTACATCATCTTCCCCTATTATATGATGACTCCATTCTAATTCTCTTTATATAAATCATTTAGAAAGCTTCTACAGTGGCACTATTAGACTTCCATGTGGCTTATCAAAAGATCTTTGGTAGTATTTGTGCCTTTTCACATTTCTGCATTTATCCTACCATCTGATGTCTATCCCCAGTTAATCCTCTCAAATCTAAAATCTCTTTATCTCTTTTTGGTTGTTTGAGTTATTTATTTACCTGATAGCCAGATCACAGTTTCTTCTCCCTCTTCTCCTCTCAGTCCCTCCCTCTCACTACCCCCACCCACCCCTCCTTCCCTTCTCCTCAGGAAAGGGGAGGCCTCTCCCTGTCTGCATATTAAGCTGTAATACAATTAGACACGTCTTTTTCCATTGAGGCAATCTAGGGGAAGAGGAACCAAAGGTAGGCAATGTAGTCAGAGATAGCCCCTGCTCCCACTTTAGGCGTCTCATATGCAAACTCAGCTTCATGACTGCTACATATATTCAGAGGCCCTACATCCACCCCCTGCATGCTCTCTAGTTGATAGTTCAGTTTCTATGAGCCTCTATGTTCCCATGTCAGTTAATTCTGTAGGCTTTCTTACCATACCTTTCTGGCTCATAAAATCCTTCTCCCCATCTTTAACAGGATTCCCCAACCTCCAGTCAATACTTAGCTGTGTGTCTCTACATCAGTTTCTTTCAGTTACTGGGTGAAGCTTCTCTGATGACATTTATGCTAGACTCATGTCTAAAAGTGTAGTGTCAGTGATAATTACCCTCTCATGACATGAGTCCCAACTGGGCCAGTCATTGGTTAGCCCTCCCTTCATTCTGCTCTACTTTTTACCACTGCACATCCTGTAAGCAGGACAAATTGGAGGTTGAAAATTTTGTAGCTATGTTGGTGTCCCAATCCTTCCATTGGAAGTCTTGCCTGGTTACAGGAGATGGCTAGTTCAGGCTCCAAATTCCACATTGCTACAAGTCTTAGATAGGGTCACCCTCATAGATTTCTAGAAGTTTCCATTGTTCTAGTTTTCTAGCTCTTCCCAAGGATGCCCTCTTCTGACCCCAAATCCAGTTGTCTCTCCAAGTATTCTCTACAATGTCTTCTGACACCTCATCCCTCTTGTTCCTATTCCCATACCCTACCCCCTCCTTCAATTCACCCCCATGTCTAATCTATTTCCCATTCTCAGTGAGATTAAAGTGACCGCCCCCCCCACTTTGGGCCTTTCTTGTTACTTTGTTTTGCTGAGCATAGTAATGTACTTTACAACTAATATCCACTTGTAAGTGAGTACATACCATGTTTGCCTTTCTGGATCTGGGTTACCTCACGCAGGATGATCTTTATAATACTTTATTTCCCCTTAATTGGACAATACCTCTACTTTATTCCTTTCTAGTGACCTTACTAAAAGATAGACATTAGGCCTTACCTTACCTTACCTTACCTTACCTTACCTTACCTTACCTTACCTTACCTTACCTTACCTTAAATAAAGCTACAATTATTTTCATTCCAACCTAATTTATGTAATCCAATTTTTAATCTGGTATTATTCATGGCAACAAGTTAGATGAAATAGTACCAAGGCCTACCAGAAACATATGATCTAGAGATAAGAAAATTCTCTTCCCCAACCATGGAAGAAAAACTGATTCATAGGTAGGAATAGGTCACATGTTCTGCAAGAGGGATATGCTGTTGCTCAGTAATTCTACATGAGGGAGTTGCTATTGATTGGTTGCTACTCTCCATAGCAAAGGTAAAGACACAGTATATGAAAATGAGGCAGGCAAACAATGATAATCATTAAAATTATGTACTTATTATGTTAATGTGAATAGTGTCATATTGTTTGAATTCATAGTTTATAAAAAGCATTATAAACCTGTTGTGATTTTAGATTCAAGTGAATTATGTAAATTTAATAGTAGTAACCCCCAATAGGTGTTTCAGATTTTCATCACTGATTATTAGAAACAACATTCTGCATTGTTTTAGGATTAACCATTCTATGTTATATGAGTTGAGATCATATTCCTTTTGCAAGAATCATAGCCTTGTATTTCAGTTTAAGTATATTCAGTCGCCTAAGCATATGGACATTTTTTCCACAAATGTCATTATGAGTACAGCTGAGTTACCTAAGTAGTTTGACTAGTCAACTTCAGTAGAAATTTCCAAAATAAGTTCTATATGAACTCAGACCTTTAAAGGAGAGGACCCTGGGCCTGTAAAGATTGCTTCCAGTTTAGTAAAGAAACCGAGGGGGGAGGGGGAATTATTGGGGAACAGATGGGGGGGAGAGGAACTATGGGAACTATGGTGGGTGGGAACTGGGAAAGGGGAAAGCCTTTGGAATGTAAACATAGAATATAGAAAATAAAATTAAAAAAAAAAAAAAAAGAAAAAAAAAAAGAATTATAAACTGTTGATGAGAAGGTCATCTATTTAAAGTATCTTAGACATTATTTTAACATGACATCTATTTGTCCTATCTATTTAATATTATTCTGTTAGAGGAACATATATAGTGTCTCTCTGGTACTTTATCAGAACTTTACTAGTTGTTGCACTGTGAATATACCACATCTCTGTGATTATTATTTTAAGTAACACATAAGGAAGTCTTCATTTTGGCTTCAATTATGTAGCTTTTTAAGTACTGACTATTTCCTCTCAATGAATAAAGGAATTCTATATTATCAAGTATCATATTTTCCAGGCCATTGACACAATATCCTTTACTTGTTATTCAGGTAAACTTTGACAATAGTTAATTGGAACCAAATTTTAAATCATTTGTACACGGCTTACTACAACATCATCATTCTCAGATATCAGAAACTACACCTATAAAGTCACACCAACATGCTTAAATATGAGGCAAACAAGGACAAAACTATAAACATAGTAAAATGAGAAAACCTACAGGGCCTCAAACTTGCCCAAGAACTACAGGAAACTGAGGAGTGCTGAGAGCAAGAGAAATATTTTTCCCTGAAGAACAACACACCAACTGATTATCTTATAACAAATGGTCAGACCTCATACATACAAGTAACGTTATGCAGATAGAGAAGGTTGTATTTACATATTTAGTAACACACATGTGTTTATGTATATATATATATATATATGTATATATGTATGAGTGTATGTATGCATACATGCATGTATGTATGAGTCAATGGAAAGAATATATAAAGATCTAAAAGATAGGAGCAAGCAAGGTATCAGACCTTATGCATACAAATAAAACCATTCATATAGAAAATGCTGTATTTATGTATCTGGTAATGCATTTGTATGTGTATGTATGTATGTATGTATGTATGTATATGTATGTATGTATGTATGTATGTATGTATGTATCAATTAATGAAAGAGTCCATAAATATCTAAGACAGCAAAAGGCAAGCAAGGGTATATGGGATGCTTTGCAGGACATAAAGGAAAAGGAAATTATGGAATGATATAGTAATCTCAAAAAAATAAAAGAACCTTTTAAGACCAGGAGTCAGAAAAAAATATTTGTGTGGCCAATACTGTTGTTCAAGGAGTAGGGCTGAAAACATGTTGAGACTGCCTCTGTTGCATGTGTCTCATTCATAATGAGTTAAGTATAATTTATAGCTTGAATTTCTTTTTCTTTGATGGTAAATTAGATATTTTATAAAACCATATATGTAGAATTATAGGTTGTTATTGTTTTTGTAGCATTCTAGCCTACACATACTTTAAGAACATTTCACTTGGAGAATTAACTTTTGAAAGTCTTTATCAAACATGACAGTTTTATGTCAGCAATTCACTTGACTCATATAGCTTTGGTTTTCATTACTGGTTTAACAAAACGATAAAATAACACTTGCACCAACTGTTGTAGTTGGCAGACTTGTGATGTCTTCAATAATCCCTGTATTTTTTAAATCATTCCCTTGTATAAGACTGTGGTTTTGAATGTGGGCAACCATGTAGCTAGTTTCTAAATAATTGACTATGATAAAGGATGGGATGTCACTTTTATGCTAATAAGTATACAAATATGGCTTATCCTTGATATCTGACTTTATTGCCTCGAAATAGCCAATTATCTTTTTGATCTATTTATATGAAAGCTTACTGGCTTTTAAGAAGCAAGCTACCATATTTAGGAGACCAATTTGGTAGTGAGCCAATGATAGTCTAAAAATCAGATAAGGAAGAAGGCCTTTATTACAATGGCACTCAATAAAGTAAATTATACCCACAATCACATAAATCTTAAGTCCATAATTTCTTTGTTGACCCTTTGTAAGAGGCTTAACTGTACCTAAATCTGCAACTGCAGCCCATGTAGAGACTCAAAAGATGAGCAAAAAGATAAGGTGATCCCAGACACGCAATGCTCTAAAACAATGAAAACAACAAAACTGTTTTGATCTGAATCTCTAAATTTATGGTGGTGTACTGTGTGGCAATGAAAATGTATATTCATCATATCAATTGCCAGTTATTAAAACAGTTATTTGATATTTGCTATTGAACTGCTTGTATTACTTGTATATTTTACCATTAATAACTTTTCAGAATAGTTTGAACAATCCAATCTTTAAATATCCCTAAAGTTGTCTTGTATTCTGATAGCAATTTATTTTGCCATAAATAATATTTTAGTTTGAAAAATATTTTACTTTGTTGTAACTTTGCAATGTATATGCTTTTAGGATCCTAATTCTTCTCTAAAAGTGTTTTGTACACACAAGTTCCCTAAAAGATTTTTAAATAGTTTTCTTTTACCAGTTTTATGGGTTAATGTCTTACTTATTATCTGTTAATATGGTAGAAATAAAAATAAAGTTTCACCATTTTGCATATCCATATCTGGTTTTCATGTCAATATTTGTGAGAGATTATTCTCTTTTCAATGTATTTCCTTGGTACCTTTGTAGAAATATCAGTTGTTTATCAATATAAGTGGCCAATATGTGTATGAGAAATCTTTATCATCATTAATAATCACATAAGTACATGTAAAAACATACTGATATATCACCTCTGTGCAATAAGACTGGCTATTGTCAGAAGGACAGAAAAATTCTGGGCATTACTACACATATTCACAATAGTAGTTCCCAAGAAGCAAAAGGAAGTAAATCACTAATTCAGGACCATTCTGGGTTACAGAGAGAGACTCTGCATCAAACAGTAAAGAACTAACCTAATGGTTCAATGTACAATACTTTCCTAGAATGTACAATAAAATATTCATATGTAACAATTCAAATTATTAAGTCATTTAACTTAACAATAAAAACAAAACTCCCTTGTGATCCAGAGTCCCACCATTACGTGTACACCAAAACAAAAGAGGCCTGGAATGCTGAAGGGACGTGAGCATTTATGCACTTGTTTTCAAGATGAACAACCCAAGTGCTCACCAGTAGATGACTATATAAAACACACAATGGAAAGTTCTTAAGTGATAAAAGAATATAAACAGGTAGTTTCAGGAACATGAATAACCACAGAGGGAAGTTTATCATGAGAGTTAGCCAAGCACTGAAAAACAAACACAATACCATGGCTTCTCATTTATGTGTAGAAATTAAAAATAATTATCTCATAGAGTATGATTTTGTACCCAAGGCTTGGAAAGGATAGAGGGCAGAAGGAGGTTCACTACTACAAATTTGTACTTAATTGGGGAAATAAATTTTAATGCTCTAAGGAAAATGAGAATATTATAGCTAAGAAAAGTGACTGTATTGAAAATAGGTATAAGAGAGAATCTGAATACTTTAAGACAAAGAACTAATTTTAGAGGTGACAGAGCTGCCATATACACTGAATTAGGTCATTACACACAAAATCATGCACTGAAATAACACCTTGTACCTCATGAATATATACAGTTGCATTGCATCAATTAAAAACTCTAATATTCTTGACTTAAAAAATGTTTCAGGAGAGTAACTCTTTACAAAACCCAACCAACCAAACAAACAAACAAAAACTAACTTCAATGAGCTCAACTAATAAGAACAGAGTAACAGGAGATACCAGGAAACAACTCACTAAAATGATCTACCCAAAACCTTGGACCAGTATTCTTATATGGAAAGTGATTGATCTGCATCCTGACTAATTGTTGAAAAATGGACAAAAACATTGCATAATGCATAGAATAAGATGGTTTCTGTACTGTCTAATGTTTGAGACAATCTGAGAAGAGACAGACTCTATGGCATAGAAAAAGAATGTCAGGAGAGGAATAAACTTATAAAGTGTTGGCAAGAATGCAAACTATTTCGGTCATTATGGAGAGTCCTCCTAAACTAAGAAATGCTTGCTCTCATATGTCCTTGTTGGAATAAAATTAAGTGAATATGATTTTTTTTCTTTAAGTAAATTTATATCTTGTCACTGATGCATTAATCTTCATATGAGGCTGTGACAGTGCCTGACAGTCTGGCTACTCAAAAGGCATTTCCTGAGTAAGTATCAATTAGTGAAATGAAGAAAAATAAAACAGCCTAATCAAAGAGAGCGAGGGCTGTTGGTACTTTAAATGAGGTCAGTGGAAACTTCTTGGAGAAGCTGATGTGTCCAATGGAACATGGCATTTGGCCAGTCTTTTGAAGAATAAAGAAAAAAAAGAGTATTGAAGCAAAGAACCAACAAGGACACGGGGCTTTGAGGATTGTGGGTGCAGCCTTTGGCTTGTTCATAGTTCATTTATAATGAAAGCAAATTGGCTGTTCAATCACTGGATCAATGCTACTCAAAGCTGTTATACTTCCTGAGGAGTCTTTCAGGGTAAGCTGAAATTGCCTTTATAATGTCCAAGTACCTCTTCTTTGTGACGATAATAGAATATATGGTTAATACCCGTTATGAGCTCAAATATTCTCTAATGAACAAAGTCATTAGCATTATGATTTTGTAAACTGAACATTCATTAAAGATGCACTTTAATGCAAGTGTAATTTTACTGTGGTTAATTCACTTTCTTCCCATTGTAGTAAAGTATCCTCATTTACCACTTCATTGCTATATATATATATATATATATATATATATATATATATATGTGTGTGTGTGTGTGTGTGTGTGTGTGTGTGTGTGTGTGTGTGTCTTTATAATATAAAAAATTTAGGAGTCAAATAAGAAGTGCAAACTGGCCAAGTTTAGTTTTAGAGATTTTAATATGTAAGAAACTATAAGCCACAAAATGGTTGCTATAAAATATTTGCATCTGTAGCATGTTCTCTGTAAGTTTAACCAAGCTCCCCAAATCAGTCATCTGATACTCATGGTGTTCACTATGCATATGTGATATATGATGTATATGCATATATACTTCAACTTTTAAGCAACTTTATTTTATTTATTTTGTTTATTTTTCTATTGAAGAGAGTTAGAGCTTATGTTTCAGATGTGATTATTTGAAGCTGTGATACATAGTATATCAAAATAAAACAGGAAAATCTGAATAACGCAATAAAAGGCAGCATATTCCTAGAGCTCTGGCATAAGTGTCACCAAAATAGTAATGATCTGTATTAATTCAATTCATGAAAATAGATAATGAAGTTCCCTTAAACTTTTACAAAAAATAAGCAACATTTTTACAAAGGAAAAACAAAGGAACCTGAAAAGCTAAAAAAAAAAAATGACCTGTGAAATCCTCAACTCCACATACATTTCCAGCTCTCAAAGAGAGGGTCCCAACTCTTTGAGATTATAATATAATTACAACTCTTTCAGTCCTCCAAACACTCTCATATATACTTTCCTACTCTCCTTGAATTCATGGTCTCCCTTTCTTTTTTACCATCTTTTATTGCATGCATGTATTTATGTACATACATATAACTAAATATAGCTTGTTTAATCTGCATGATGCATCTATTTTTCAGGGCTGGACATTGGTACTTGACAACAAATTGGAGTATTCTTCCCGAGAAGCACCCACCCTTTCAACTGCCAGCTTTCCTCGTTTACCTGTGAGTTTTTGTACAGATGATGCCTTGTGGGCTTTTCCACATCCACTTTGGCATATCCATTTTAACTTAATGGGATATACTGCTTGGGCTCTGAAGATTTTTGTACCTTTTTCATTTCACAATAATTATCTCAGCATATTACCAAAATAAAAACAAATTATGCCTACTCATCTTCTTCGATGCCTACCACCAGTGTCTCTGCCGATAGTTATTTATGGTGTCCTCAGGACAAGCTCCTCATAAGCTCAGACACACCAATCTCATGATTCCACCATACTTTCATTTAAGCCATGGTTTCTTGCAAGACTTCCAATACCCTAGAGAGATTTTGTTTTCCTTACTTTTGTCAGCATTCCTTGTAGTATTCTGACTTTTCCATATATGTAGTACATGAAAAGCATTATAAATAAATTAGCTACTCTAGATGCTATTGCTGATATCTCTCCCACTACAATCATTTAATCATTCCTAAAATATTTTGAATAGCTTTATGCACTTTTTTCTTTCATATAAAATGCTAAAATAATTGCTCAGGAGCCTTAAAAACCAAACTGTAATTAAAGTTTCTCGTGGCCTTGAACGTTACATTTTTACATAACTCAAATTTCATAATTGATAGTTAATCACATATTATGAGATTTATTATTCTATGACAATATCCTAGACATAAGCTATGGAAAGAAGAAAATACAAAAATATATAGTCAGTTGTTTGGATATTAGATTAATATGAAATTCACTTTCCCCTTCAAAGGCTAAAGAAAGTTCAAGGATGCAGGGCTTTTGTTTTTTGCCCTGAGGTAGGTTACAAGTTAGCAAAGCTAAGGATGGCACAACTGACCTTTTAACGTCAGCATTACTGTAGTGTTTTCCAATAGCAATGAGTATTTTTCTCTATTTTACTCATTTTGTTAGACATTGGTTTAACAAATTATATCATAGGTATTCAAATCCACTGAAATCAATCGATTCTCTCAATAGAAAGCAAGCAAAGTCTAGCCTCAAATCACATTAAAACCATGATTTAAAGAAACATGTTATTAATTAATCAAAGTTATAGCACTCATTTATTTGATGTAGTAAGTGCATTTTCTCACTACAATGGTGCAATATGCTACTAACTGAAGATCTATGTCAATATGCAGTATGCTATTTCTTTCCCAATTGGGAATAATGGAAATATAAAATCACAGATAAAAATGACAGGGTATAATGCTCATGACAGGTTGACTGGTATTTTCCCTTTGATTCACATTCCCACTTCCAACATAATCTAATATAATCCATATCATTCTGCAGAAGAAAGCATTTTTACCTTAAGGCAGAGAACTGAGAGGAAGACACTTGTGGTGGGAAGATGTGTATAAAGATGACTGAAATTAGATATAATAAGCACCTCAGTTCCTTCAACTTACTGCCCAGGAATAGCAATTTCAATAGGAAAGGGAGATGCAGTAGGAAAGGGAGATGCTAGATCCTGGGAATGTTTCCTTATAGAAAACAAACAAGCAAATAGACAAGCAATAACTACCTTTATAATTTCTGTTGAAAACATGAGATGGGGAAAGTTTGTTCTTACCTACATTTGTTGGTCAATTTCCTATTGCTATAACATGATATTAAAACTAGGTGATTTGTAACAATTATGAGATGACTTGGCTGAATATTGTAAAGACTGGGTTCTCCAAGATGATGTCACCTACAACTGTTTGGCACTAAAAGGAGAAACATCCTCCAGTACTATTACATGGCAGGGTGTGTCTCTTGGGCAGGGAACAAGCCATGATTCCTTTTCCTCTTCTTACAGATCCACTAATTCATGACACAGATCATAACCCCAATTTCCTCTTGTCCTAACTGCCTTCCAAATATCACACTTCAAGTCCATTATGAAAAATTTGGGGATACATTTTGTAATATATTAACATTTAAGAGATGTTTCCAGACCATAGCAAAAGCCTGCAGATAACTGTGTAGACTACAAACTCACAGAGATCCTCCTACATCTGCCTTCCTTGTACAGGGACTAAAGGTTCACATTATAGTGCCAACATCCGAGATGTTTCTTTCCCTCTTAAATTTCAGTACTCATACATATGTGTATCAGAGAGACAGAGATGGGGGAGAAAGGAAGGAAGGGAGGGAGGGAGGGAGAGAGAGAGATTGAGAGAGAGAGAGAGAGAGAGAGAGAGAGAGAGAGAGAGAGAACAAGGAGAGTTAAAAGATGATTTATTGATTTATTCAGGAATGATTTTCTTGCTTCATATTTTTTGAGATACAGAAGAACAAGAGCTTTCATAAGATTATTACTCTAACTTGACATATGAGCATATGTTCTTCCAGAGACACCTAAATTAACCCCACTTACTCAAGAGGATTAAGAAAATTAAAGTGATACATGGCTTGTTACTCTTTTGCAAACAACATTTATTTCTAAAATAAGTGTAGTTTGTATAATTCAAATTTTCTTGTCAAAATTTCATAGCTGTAAAAATATCTGATTTATTATTTTAGAAATGTCTTTCCTATAAACTAAGAATAAGCATTATTTTTTATTTCTAACCCAATCAAAAAGATCTCTTAAATGAAAAGTGAAGCTTTTTGTGATAAAAATCTAGGCATTTCATCCCTTCTAGTGTCAGTTTTAGAGTGTCCACTATTACCCAATGGATTATAATAAATACTTATAGAATATCTAAATGCATAATTTTAAACTAAAGTTTGAATTTTGAACATTAGCATAGGCTGACATTTTTCTCTATATTTTTACCATAATTTCTAGAAAAGACAAACTGTAATTTCTATACCAGCTAGTAAATGCATAATTTCTCTGGAAGCAGTATCTTTTTGCATCCTAACCAGGTTATTAGAAAGATATGAATAAAAATACTCCTTAATATGTCTATAGAAGACTAAAAAGAGGATAGGCTTCACTCTTTAGTACCTAAAATCAAGTTTTCTTCCTATCAGAAGCACAGTATTATGTAGTTCATGTAATATACCTGGACACAATATCCTTATACAGATTTAAGAAATTTCATCATGCCCAATGTTTCTGAATAAGGTAAATACAGTAATATGAACTTCTCAGACTTTCACTGGAAGGTGATATACTGAATCTAAAGTGAGATATGTGAGGCTCTTAATGCTGAACAAAAACATTCAATGTCTAAGCCTTCTTTTAGTGGTCCTAATTGAGATAACAAAAGCAAAATAAAAGTCCTCATACCTATACTTACCTTATGTGTCAATCACATGAAGTCAATTATATGTTCCCTCTAAACTGCAATGCAGAGGTTTGAGATAACCACCTTGCTACACAGGATTGGATATTTCAATAGCTCAATTCTAGTCTGCACTGAACATTCAAACATTTATTTATATCAATAGCTCTTTGAACTTTAACTTAGTTACTGCATTTGAAGCTCTGTAACACTCTGATGCAAGCAAAAAGAGGCTTACCAAGTCTTCATACTCGGCTGTTTTTTTTTTGTTGTTGTTGTTGTTGTTTATTTGTTTTGCGTGTATTGTTTTGCTTTGTAGGACCAGCTCTACATTGAGTACTGTATTACAGGTATTGCAATGTTTATAAAGATGCAGAGGTCTGTTAAGATGATTCTCTGAATAAGAGCACATCTTTACAAAGATGAGTACCTAAAGGTACCTAAGAACCTACATAAAAATTGAGGCATTGTCACGTACCTGTAATATTAATGCTGTGCAGGATAGGGACAGAATTGCTGCTGGTCAGACTGATGAACCTAAAACAACTGCAAAGTCCAGATTCAATGATAGGCCCTTTCTCCAGATAATAAAACAGAGAGCACTAGAAACATGGTGACCAAAGTAGGTATAGCTTCTAAGAGGGAGAGCCAGAGAACAGGTAGATTTTTCAAAGGACTACATCTGAGTATTCAGCTTAATACTGGTCTGCTCATGTTAGTGAGCAAACTAGATAAATCAGATACATAGTGTTCAACTATATAAAAACATAAAACAGAGAGGCAGGGGTGAGGAATGAGCCAGGAAAAGGCCTCACTCACTAGCCAGATCAAATTATTGACATGGGGGAACATACAGCAAAGTGTTTTATCTTAGTGGTAGTGATAATTAAATCTATAACACACACTAACTACTGTATACTTCTTCTTCTTCTTCTTCTTCTTCTTCTTCTTCTTCTTCTTCTTCTTTAAAAATCTCTGAAATACAAGATATGAAAGGATCAAATTATTTTGACGAAACATTGTGTCATCCTAGAAGAAACTCAAGAGTCAGAAGGACACTGAAGACTGTGTAAAGGACAACAACCATACCCAGCCAGCAAACTGGGAAAATGTACACTGTAGGTCCTGCAGTAAAAAATTATGAGGCTTGCAAATAAACAAGAAACTACACTTCATAATGAGGAGAAAAATCAATCAACTGACACTAAGCCAGGATGGGAAAAAAAACAGCGCAGACAATTTGAAAATCGATAGCTTTTCCTACATAAGTCAGAGAGCCGAGGTGAGAGGACAAACCACCACTCTCAAACCTGAGAAGAGAGCTCAATCAACCCACATACTATCACAAAATCTATTGAGAAAAAAAACCAACCTATAGAATATAAGTACCAAGATAACTATGCTGTCAGATCAAACTTCAAGTATAAGGATATAATTAAGTACTGTTTGTAGTTTATATGCATACATAGTCATCATGCTATTTCTCATTAACTTTTAATAATTTAATGTATTGGATCACAATATACCAGGTTCTTTACAATCTGAAATCTGTTAAACATGCATGGTTTGACTTTAATAAACATCTGTATATTTTTAGAATTCTACCAATGCTTCTAGGTATTACTTAAATAAGAATAAGCATTAATTATATTTTTAAAAGACTGCAGTAGGTCTTTTTCCTCAAATATAATTTTACAAAATTGTATTTTCCATTATTTCTAATGGAAAGAGAGTGTAGATAGACAAGAAATAAACAGTCTGGCAATTAACATAAAATTTGAGCTCTGTTTCTAGGAACTCCAATATACATCTTCTGAGTTAACTGAACGGTGAGTAAATTTATATTAATACTTTATCACAATTTATAAAATATGCCTTAGTCACCTTGTATTATACACTGGCCTGGCATGAAATTGCATAAAATTCTAGCTGTGTTTTATTCATTGCAGTCAGACAGCTTCCTAGTTCTATCTTTAACACAGCATCACTACTGAATGACATGTTTACAAATGAACGCTGCTCTATTTAAGAACATCCGAACATCTTTCTTTGTTCATTGCTTGCCATCTTTGTTCCCTTTGCAGTAGATAATAATCTGAGGGGAGAAAAGACAAAATGTTTCAGTAAAACTTCATTTCTTCTATCACCCCGCCCACTAGTACTGCGTTGACTAAACCATGCTTTACACTAAAAAACACGTACAATGGGAAAAGCAACATGGAGCTTGGTGGATTCAAATGCTAAAACTGCTAGCTACTCAAGCCTTACAACGGTAGCTTGGTCCTCTGTGGAAAAGACATGATGCAGAGCGAAAGAAGAGGGAAGGAGGGAAGGCAGGCAGAAAGGGAGAGAGGGAAGGCAGAAAGGGAGGGAGGGCAGTGAGAGAGGGAGGGAAGGAGGAAGGGAGGAGAGAGAAACAGACAGAGACACAGAAAGAGCAGAAAGAGAAAGAAAAACAGAAACAGAAAGGGTCGGAGAGATGCATGCGGTGGACTTTGTCTGGAATTATAACACTTCTAAGGTAAGATGGAAAGGGAGATAAGGCGAATCACCTGGATCCCTGCAGGCCAGCAACATTAGTATAGAAGCTAGCACCAGAAACAGTAGAAGGCAAGAAGGCCCCTTAAGTTGTTATTGGACCACCACATGCATGCTTCCATTTATTTATACAAAATAAATAAGTACAAATGAATATGTTTAAAATATAGTGTGTGTCTCTCTGTGTAAGTATGTGTGTGTGTTCACATGTGCACATAGTACATGTATATGTGTGCTAAGGTGCACCAACTTGTACAAATGCATGGAAGTAAGAGAAAAACGTCAAGTTTCCTTTCTATCACTCTGCACCTCATATTTGAAGACAGAGTCTAACACTGAAACTCAAGCTATGCCAGTTGCCAGGAATCCCCTCCAACCCTCAGTGCTCAGTATACCACAATACCAGGGCTAAAGGCTTGTTCACAGACACACAATTAACTTGGGTTCAAGGACCAAACTCTGGTCCTAATTCCTATGCTGCAATCATTCACACACTGAGACATCTCTCTAGCCTAATTTGTCTGTCTTCCTACGTGCAGTACTATAGATTGAGTCTACAGCCTCAAATTTATTGGGTGAGTGCTTTACAAACAAACAATACCCCTACTCTATTGCCCATTAAAAACTCTGGGACAATATTTATAGTGCGATTTCAGTAAAGATGAGAAATATGCTCAGAACTGCTATTATATAGGGGATGGGGAATACTATTAGAAAGACAGTTGCTTTCCATAGATTTCAAGATAAACTTTAGAAAGGAATGTATTGAGATAGTAATAAATAAATGATATGGATACTGAAAAGTCAACTAATCCAGATGATTTAAAGATGTGAAACTAGCTTGCATTCCACCAGCAATGAAAGAGTGTTCCTCTTTCTCTACATCCTTGCCAGTATCTGCTCTTATCTGAGTTTTTGATCTTAGCCATTCTGACTGGTGTGAGGTAGAATTTCAAGGTTGTTTTGATTTGCATTTCCCTGGTGACTAAGGATGTTTAACATTTCTTTAGGTGCTTCTCAGCCATTCCATATTCCTCAGTTGAGAATTTGTTGTTTAGCTCTGTACCCCATTTTTAATATGGTTATTTGGTTCTCTGGAGTCTAACTTCTTGAGTTCTTTGTATATATTGGATATTAGTTCTCTATCAGATATAGGATTGGTAAAGATCTTTTCCCAATCTGTTGGTTGCCATTTTGTCCTACTGACAGTGTCCTTTGCCTTACCAAATTCAGACACTATTGTGGATGCCAAGAAGTACTTTCTGACAGGAGCCTGATTCACCTGTTTCCAGAGAGGCCCTGCCAGTGCCTGACAAACACAGAGGAGGGAGTTCTCAGTCTACCATTGAACTAAGCACAGGGTCCTCAATGGAGGAGCTAGAGAAAGGATCCAAGGAGCTTAAGGGCATTACAGCCCCATAGGAGAACAACAATATGAACCAAACAGTACTCCCAGAGTTCCCGGGGACTAAACCACCAACCAAAGAGTACATGTGGAGAGACCCATGGCTCCAGCCACATGGGTAGCAGAGGATGGCCTGGTTGGACATCAATGAGAGGAGAATCCCTTGGTCCTTTGAAGGCTCAATGCCCCACGGTAGGGGAATGCCAGGACAGGAAAGTGGGAGGGGGGATGAGGTAAGGGGGCTTTGGAGGGGAAAAGAGGAAAGGGGATATCATTTGAAATGCAAATAAAGAAAATATCTAACAAAAAAATCTTTTTAAAAAATTATGTGAAACTATATAAATATCTTAAGAAGTAACTCAGGTTAGGCTGGGATTGTGGAAAAATTATGCCTGTTATGTTTTTCAAAATTGAGAAAATCAAAGATTAGATTAAAATTTTTTCAAAAATTAATTTGCTCCAATATATGAAAATCTAGATGGCAATCATTAAGAGTAAGTAGCATCTAAATATAGCTGCTGTGTGAAGTACTATTCAAACTGGCTTAACATCATAAGTAAGTGGCCATACAATGAAGATCATTGACATTACCATGTTGTACTAAAGGTGTAAATGGTGAGTGCATGAGCCTCCTCTATACCCTCCCAAATGTTTTGGATTCATGAATGAAACACACACACACACACACACACACACACACACACATACAGAGAGAGAGAGAAAGAGAGAGAGAGAGAGACAGAGAGAGACAGAGACAGAGACAGAGACAGACAGAGAGACAGAGAGAGACAGAGACAGACAGAGACAGAGACAGAGAAAGAGAGAGAGACAGCTTTATTTTTAAGCCTCTCAATTATTTGGGCACTTCTAAACCATTGCCCTGCTTAACACACTCTCCCCTCCAATATTCCTAAATTATTGTTAACTAAAATCTATATTCCACCTCTGCTACTCCAGACCCAATGGGAGAGTAGCCCCTAGGGCCAATCTTCCCCAATTCTTACATATTGTATGCTTTCTCTCCTGCAGCTCTCAGGCTTGATCTTTCTGCCTCCCCATCATGGTGATTCTAACCCTCCTCTCTCATGCTCTTTTGTTCAGGATATCTAAAGTCATGCCTCTGTCTCTCTGCCCAGGCATTGGCTGCCAGAATCTTTATGTCACTAACCAAAGCCAACTGGCTACAGGGACCCTCAGTTTTACAGGCTGATGTGCAGGTTCCCATGTAATTCGGGGAGCTGAATTAACAAAACTGTTATTAGAACCAATCTGTAACAGAGGTATTCTAAAGTAGGTCTTTTTCTTTATCAAAAATGAGTTAGGTGCCACCATCTACAGGATTAAAAAATATATGAAGTTTGCTTAAGACACACAGTTTAACATGGACAGTTTAGAGACAAATCTACTTAATATTTGTTCACTACACATTCCTAAAGAAGGCAAGAGTTAAATGAGAAAATGAGTAATATGCAGCTTTGCTTCCATAGTTGATTCTATAGGTGGTGAGTTTAACTGAACAGCTATTGCTTAGGAACAGAAAGCAACACCATTTACCTCAAGGAACACATCATCAACCTTTTTACTACAGATGCTTCTCTAAAGTGCCATCGTAAAATGCATCTTGTGATAGAGAAGAATGAATGGCTTTGATTTGCTTATGTTTTCTCCCAACAAAATCTATTGGACTTTCAAGGGAGTAACTCCCTATGATAAAAAATGTAGAGAAGTGCTGGAGAGATGATGGCTCACTGGGTAAGAGAACTTGTTCCACAATTGTGAAGATATGATGAGCACCTGAGCTTAAATCCCCAGAACCCTACCTACAAAGGTGAGCATAGAAGCATGTGCCTAAAAATTCAGTACTGGCAAGGACCTGGAACGCAGAAGAACTCTTGCAGCTCACTAGACAATCAGCCTAAATAATATTGGGAATTTGGTGAAAGAACTTGTCTCAAACCTATAAGGTAAAGAGCAGTAGAAGCCATCATGTACATGCCTATGGGTCTGCATTCATATGCATGCAATACTGTTGTGGATGAGCCTGGTGCTGTTTGTATTTTGATGTTAATTCTGCTCTCTGGAGAGGGGTGCGAATGAGGAGTGAGTCTCATACCCAGGTGACTTCTTGTAAATCATCTCCTAATGAATAAAGGAGCCAATCAGTGGTGAGTAGGAGGGACTTCTAGGTTGGATAGTGGAAGAGAGGAAGGGGAGAGAGAGAGAGAGAGAGAGAGAGAGAGAGAGAGACAGAGACAGAGACAGAGACAGAGACAGAGACAGAGACAGAGACACACACAGAGTCCTTTGGGACAGGGATAATGTGAGATAATAATGTAGCTATGTGGTTCAGTAGTTAAGAGCACTGACTGCTTTGCCAGAGGTACTGAGTTCAATTCCCAGCAACCACATGGTGGCTCACAACCATCTGTAATGAGATCTGATGCACTCCTCTAGTGTGTGTCTGAAGACAGCTGCAGTGTACTCATTTAAATAAAATAATAAATGAATCATTAAAAAAAAGATGTAGCTACTAGTTTCTCCCAGCTTATGGTGAATACACTAGGATTTGCCACCAGAGGATTTAGATTTAATATGGCTTACAAGATTAGGATTCTAGTTGTTGTGCTCAGAAATTGAATTACCATTGTTTATTAACTAAGTTTGTGTTGTTCTTCACAAGGCAGCTCTACTGGGTTCCAGAGAAAAAGGTATGGTGGCAAAGTATGGGTTTTCCAGATGTACACCACAAAGGCCATGGGATTTTTGAAGCATGGGTCTGAAGTGGTAGTGACCCACAAGTGGAAATTTAGCAAGCTGTGTTGAGAGATTTTGGAGCTTTGAGTCAGAGAGTCTCTACAAGAACAGGCCAGCCAGCACACCAGGGGAAAGAGTTGCCAGCAGTTGTGTGGAAAGCCTGCCAGTCTTTTTAATATTATCTGCAACACAATACCACATATATGTGGGTACATGTGAGATCAACCATTAAAAGAGTAAGTTTTCAAAGTTGTAGATAGACAGATAGCAGAACAATGAAAAATAAACTACATAATGATTTGAAAAAGAATATGTAGTACAGAAAGACTTTTTTTTTTTTACAAAACAAGATAAAAGAGTTGTGACATCTAATTTCATAAAATGTGATCAGGGAAGACCCAATAAGAAGCAACATTAAGACCAGTAGTGTTACTTTTACCATATGTGGTCGTTTGACTCTGCTTGGCCCAGGAGTGGCCTTGTTGGAGTAGGCATGGCCTTGTTGGATGATGTTTGTCACTATATGAAGGTAAAGGAGGCTTTGAGACTCTCCTTCTGGCTGCCTTGGAGGCAGTCCTCTCCTGGCTGCTGTGGGATCAAGATACATAACTCTCAGCTACTTCTCCAGCACCCTGTTAGCCTGGACACTAGCATATTTCCTACCATTATGATAATGGACTGAACCTTGACACTGTAAGCCATCCCCAAATAAATGTTGTCCCACTATAAGAGTTGCCTTTGTCATGGTGTCTCTTCATAGCAATGGCAACTCCAACTAAGACATCATAGGTCTCTATGACTATCTAGTCTCTGGTGCTTAGTTACAGAAATAGTGATGGGTGTGGGTTCCTTCTCATCGAGTAAGCCTTAAGTCAAATCATACATTGGTTTGCTATCCCCACAAGTTTTGTTCAACCATTGCCCTAGCATATCTTGTAGACAAAATAGATTGTAGATCAAAGGTTTTGTGGCCTGTTTGTTTACCATGTTCTTCTTTTGGTGGCCTGAGGAATACCTTCCTGCACCAAAAAGACTAGCATACAGGAGTTAAGGTTCCATGTAGGCACTAACTCCACCTCCCCTTATTCAATGATTCGTATGGGTGTTGACCTCATCAATGGGGACCTGTTGTCATTTTTCAAAGAGCAACCCATTGTCTTGGCCACAGTCTGGGATGTTTGGGGATTTTCATGGGATACTCATGGACAACAACTCAATTGAATGAAATCAAGTCTCAGTAATGGAACCCTTGCTTGGTGACAGAGATGGCAAGTTGGACTCTGTATCTCACATTCCAGGAAATTTCCACTGCACCTCCTTACTTCTTACTTCCTCCCAATTCCAGGCATCTCTCCCCATATTCTCTCCATCCATACCCTATCCTTCCATTCCCTGCCCTACTCATAGCCCAACCTGATCCCAGTCTACTTTAAAACCCATTCTATGTCCCCCTCTCAAAGAGATCCATGCATTTGCTATTCATGATATCATGTTTTTAACATCTGAGTAACAGTCCATTATGTAAATTACCATGTTTCTTTTATCCATTCTGTATTTGAGGGACATCTAGGTTGCTTCCTAGTTTCTAGCTTCTATGAATAAAGCTGCAATGAATTTGGTTGAGCAAGTGTCCTTGTGGAAGTACAGAATATTCTTTTGGAATATACATAGGAGTGGTATAGCTGGATCGTGGGGTGAATTAATTTCCAACTTTCTGAGGAACTGTCATATTGATTTTCTTACTGACTGTACAAATTTACACTTCCTCCAATAATGGGGAATTGTTCCCCTTGCTCCACATCCTTGCCAGCTTGAACTTTTCCTTGTGTTATTGATCTTAAGCATTCTGACAGGTGTAAGATGAAATCTCAAAGTAGTTTTGATTTGAATTTCCCTGATGGCTAAGTATGTTGAACATTTCATCAAGTGTTGCTCAACAAACTGAGTTTTTTCTGAGAATTCTCTGTTTTGATCTGTATTCTATTTTTTAAATGAATTATTTGGGTTTTAGATATCTAGTATATTGAGTTATATATATGTATATATGCATATATAAATATATATATATATATATAACTATATATATAAAACTATCATATCAAAGTTGGGCAGAGCAATCAAATAAGAAAAAGAGTTCCAAGAGTAGGCACTAGAGTTAGAGACAGAAGAGCCATAACAATAATAATAACTATTATATATATGTATATATGTATATATATATTCCTGTATTGAATATGGAGTTGGTGAATTTTTCCAATTCTGTGGGTTGCTGCTTTGTTTGAATGACAGCATCATTTGTCTTATTGAAGCTTTTCAGTTTTAAGAGGTCCCATTTATCAATTGTTGATCTCGGTGCCTTCACTATTGGTCAATGTAATATTCAGAAAATCATCTCCTATGCCAATGGATCTTTTAAAAAAAGGAAAAAAAGGATAAATAAGATGACTCCTGTTGGATGCCTTATTCAGTCATCATCAGAGAGGTGTTCTCTGGCAGCAGATTGGAAACCACGAAGAGATACTCAGCCAGGCATTACAAGAAGGTCGTTCTCTATCAAATCCTGCCCCTCAGAGTTCAGAGAATACTGAAGATGAGGCAGAAAAATCATAGGAGCCAGGGGACACCAGGAGAACAAGACCCTCTGAATTAACTAAGCAAGGTACTTACAAGGTCACTGAGACTGAGCAGCAAGCACAGGGCCACAGGGATCTGCATTAGATATTTGAATCATATATTATAGCTATTAGTGTTGTTATCCCATCTCTAACTCTAGTGCCTACTCTTGGAACTCTTTTTTCTTATTTGATTGCTCTGCCCAATGTTGATATGATAGCTTTTTCTTTATCGTATCATATTTTATTTTGTAATGTTTGGTTGTTTGTGGAGCCTCTTCTTTTCTAATGAGAGAAAGAAAAGGAGGTAATCCAGAGGGGTGGGGAGGTGGGGAGGAACCTAGAGAAATAGGGGGGGAAGGAAACTATAGTCCAGATATGTATGTATGAGAAAAGAATTTGATTCAATGAAAGAAAAAAAGAGTGCAAGAAAAAAAGCAATCTCAAGTAAATCTTAAAAAATAATTGGATAATTGTTTGCAAAGAATCCTAGAGAAAGCTGGTCCAGAAGTCCCAGTTCAGATACATAAGAATCTTGTAAGAGGAAAATTTAAAAAAAAATATGTGTAACCAAGGAAGGAATGAATAAGAACACAAACAAAAACAGATAAATCTAGAGATATGAATATAACCTAGGGCCCAAGAACTGGGTATAGGCAATAAGCTTTCACAGTGAAACAAGGAGCCAAAGAAGGCTGATGAGATCTATCATAAATATCAAGTAGCTCTGTTAATGATAAGATGTAGAAGCTGAATCTGCTATAATCAAGGAATGAAAAGAATGGTAGCTCGACCAAGGAAGCATTATTACTTTGTTAGAGGTGATGAGACATGGCCATGTAGATATGGTCATGCAGATATGGTCATGCAGATATGGTGACGTAAGTGGTAGCAGAACTATCTAACCATATGATGATACCGGGGCAACTGAGACAAAGAATAAAAGGAGCCTCAAAGCTTCTACAGCTCCCAAATTTCTTACTCTGCTAATCAACCATCATTTCAGTTACCAAAATGGGGAAGGGGTAGAAGAACAAAGAAAAAAGACATGGATAAAAAAAAAATTAAATTAGCCGGGCCGTGGTGGCGCACGCCTTTAATCCCAGCACTTGGGAGGCAGAGGCAAGCGGATTTCTGAGTTTGAGGCCATCCTGGTCTACAGAGCTAGTTCCAGGACAGCCAGGGCTACACAGAGAAACCCTGTCTCGAAAAACCAAAAAAAAAAGAAAGAAAGAAAGAAAGAAAGAAAGAAAGAAAGAAAGAAAGTTAAATTAGCACTAAAAAGTTAAACTCTGTTGCATATATTGCCTACTAGAACATGTGTTTGATATGAGGAGAAAGTTAATTAAAATGCATAATCCTTCAGGTTAGGTAGGGCCATTTTTCCTCCTTTATTTTGGATTGCAAAACTACTTTTTTCCTATTTATTAAAATGTTGATGAGGCTAATATCCACTTATCAGCAAGTCCATACCATGTGTCTCCTTTTGTGATGGGGTTACCTCACTCAGAATATTTTGTAGTTCCATCCATGTGCCCAAGAATTTTATGAATTCATTGTTTTTAATAGCTGAGTGTACATTGTGTAAATGTACCACATTTTCTGTATCCATTCCTCTGTTGAGGGACATCTGGGTTGTTTCCAGCTTCTGGATATTATAAATGAGCCTGCTATGAACATAATGGAGCATGTGTCCTTATTATATGTTGGACAGTTTCTGGGTATAAGCCCAGGAGTGGTATAGCGAGATCCTCAGCTTGGAATATCCAAAATACTATTCATATACCAGATGAAGCTCAAAAAGGAAGACCAAAGTGTGTATACTTTGGTCCTTCTTAGAAGGGGGATCAAAATCCATGGCTCACAGTCCAACAGTGGACTAAACATAGGGTGCCCAATGGAGCAGCTAGAAAAAGGACCCAAGGAGCTGAAGAGGTTTGCAGCCTCATAGGAAGAACAATAATATGTACCAACCAGTACCCCTAGAGTTCCCAGGGACTAAACCACCAACCAAAGAGTACACATGGAGAGACCCATGGCTCCAGGTGCATGTGTAGCAGAGGATGGCCTTTTCAGACATCAATGAAATGAGAAGCCATTGGTCCTAACAAGGCTTGATGCCCAAGTGTAAGGAATGCCAGGTCAGGAAAGTTGGAGTTGGTGAGTTGGTGAACAGGGGTAGGAAGGGTGGGATGGGGTTTTTGGGGGGCATGAATGAAGAAAGGGGATAACATTTGAAATGTAAACAAAGCAAATATCTAGTAAAAAAGGTTGAAGAAGAGTAATGAGATCTTATCAAAATCCTTCCATAGCTTCTTCATAACTGGTATATAGCACAAGGCTAAAAAAGTAAGCTGAAGTTGTATAAGTGCTGAGAAATGAGAGTATAGACTTTACATCAATAAGTTAAAAACAGCAAAGAAATTCTTAAAGATATATTTCAGATTTTTATAAACCTCTATCTACCATCCTAAATTTATACTCTTTATATTTTTCTCTTCCTATAAAATATAGATGCCCAAGTTCATCTAAAAGATGTGGTTTGGTTCCCAGAGAATATTGCAATGCAAAGAAATATTATGTCAATATATTCCTATTGCTAACTGAGCCTCTGTCATGATTGTTCTTAGGTTAAAGCCAAAAGGACACATACATCACCACTGAGGAAGAGATAAAATAAGCACAGCAATAAAACTCACTCATAAATTGAGTCTTGCCAGGTAACTCAAGCCTATACTTAAAAGATGATTAGTTCTACTAGCTATTTAAAATGGAAGTAATGTTTCTTGTACTGTTTCCAAAGATTTTTCATTAATCTTTAAGTTATCATACAAAGCTATGGGTTTTATGATATTTTCATAAACAGAGCCTTACTCGGTATTCTAAAAGTATTTTCCTCCCTTATTTTACCTCTCTGTAATTACCTTTAACTGACAACCTTCCTCCCCACCCACAACTTGTCTCAACATCTACATTCATGTCAGATGTACTCTATTATCTTCTGTTTCTGTTCCATTTTCTAATTTCAAGACATAGGCACATATACCGACCACCACTATCAACACACAGACATGCACTCACATGCGCACACACACATACACATACACACACACACATACACACATACACATATACACACACATGCCTCTATCTATATAAACTTTTAAAGTTGGTATTGTCTATTGGAATCTGACTTATTTCATCTACCATAATAATTTCCAGTTCCATTCATTTTCCTGTAATTTACAGGATTTCATATTTCTTTCTGGATGAATAGAAACTATTGCATTCATCACATTTTGTTACTCGTTCATCTTCTGATAGACAACTAGACTGCTTCTATTTCCTAATTAATGTGGATGGAGCAGTAATAAAATTGGATATACACATGGAACCGTCATCACAATACATCATTAGGAAAATTAAACAAATTCTCATGAAATTTATATTTTATTTAATATGAAAAATTTGAATTAGTACTAACAAATATACACATACACATACATATACATGCACATAATATACATATATACATATGTGTCTTCACATTTTCAGAAACAAAGTAATAAGAATTTAAAAAATAATACTATTCAGTCTTTACAAAACAAGAATACAAATAAATAGGAGGGTGGGAATGAGTGAGAATAGTTATAAATATGATCAAAATATATTACATGCATGTGTGAAAGTATAAAAATTCATAAATTTTATAATTAATAATTTTAATAAAATCAGCATAATACAACATCTGCTAAGTGCAGCTAAAACAATACATACAGACTTCCACAGAGAATTTTATTACACTTTGGAAGTATAAATAATACAAAATTCTCTCAGCAAATGATGTACTAGAACTTGATTTGTAATATCATTAACATAATCTTTTAATTTACAAGAAGTCCAACTATGTTAGTATTTGTCTTGTAATAGATGCTAAAATTACAAAGAAATAGTCTAGCCTCTAGAACAGACTTTAAAAGGATATATAAGAAATTTCAAACTGATGAAAGGTACCTATAAAAATTATGTGAAACTGTAAACTGATAATTAATTTCCATATATTTGCAATTTAAATGCTTCTATTGCAATGGAAGTTATTTTCAGTATAATTACAAACAAAAAAAGTTTTAAGACTGGGTTACCTCACTTAGTATGATGTTCTCCAGAAGTGAGAAGGGGAAGATGGGGAAACAGGGGGAGGGAAAAAGGCATAGGGGACCTTTGGGGGGGGCGGGGAACCAGGAAAGGGGAAATGAAATGTAAATAAAGAATATATCCAATAAAAAAAAGTTTTAGAGTAATAAATCAAAGGCATAGATCTCTCTTCATTTATTGTTCTAATTAACAAAACCAAAAATCTACAAAAGGTTATAGAATTCAGTAAAGAGTTTGTATAGCACATTGATATACAAAAACCCTAAAACTTTAAGCTATTTTAATAACCTAGCAACAAACAGAATAAAAGGTGAAAATGAACTTAAGGGCTTTACAAAGGCACTTTAAAGTTTAAAATTATATCAGATTACTAAAACTACCTGAACTTGCATACATATTCAACACAATCTCAGTTAAATGCTCAACAAGCCTTTCTGTAGATGTGGCTATTTCAAAATGCGAATTTAATGAAATATAGTAAGAATAATTTTAGAATAAAATTAATGAATAATAAAATATATTTAATCCTATAATAAATAAGAAATAGATATAAAAATAGCCTATACATAATAGACTGCAGGGCTCAAGCTTGGGTAGGATATTGAATTATGAAAACGAACTACAAATCCAACTCTAATGTATGCAGTAAGTTGATTTTTTTATTGAAGTATTCACTTATATTTATCCCTATTGCGGCTTCCCCCCTCACACTCCCCCCGCCCCCCCTGCTCTTTTCCTTCTCCCTCCCCTCCTTTATCTACCCCTCCTCCCATTCGCCTCCCATGGACATCAGCCAGCCTTACATATAAATGTGCAGTAAAGTAGGGGCATCTTCTCCGATTGGAGATAGTAAAGGCAGCCCAGTAATGGGAAAGAGATCCAAAGCAGGCAATGTAGTCAGAGATAGCCCCTCCTCCTACTTTAGGAATCCCACCTGCAGCTCCAGCTACACAGCGGTCTTATATGTGCAGAGGGCTGGTCTTTCCTATGCATGCTTGCTGGTTTGTAGTTCAGTTTCTGTGGGCCCCTATGGGCTAGGTTAGTTGGTTTTGTAAGTTTCCTTGTGGTGTCCTTTACCCCTCTGGCTCATTTATTCCTTCCTCTCTTGTATTTAGTCCCCAATTCTTCCTCCAAACCCCAAATCCCAGAAATAAGACTCAGACTAAAAGTATATTTACAAATACTTACTCTGACTAAATTATAACTAAAATAACCCAACTGTTTTAACCTACATTTGCCACATGACTGGTTGCCTGTGCACAGGTACTATGCATCTGTCTCCTCACATCTTTCACAGCTCCTGTCTCCACCTCCTTCTCTCCCCTCATCCCACCTTTACTTCCTGCCTAAGCCATAAGCTGCACAACCTACAGATAACACTGAGCTCAACACATTGGAAGGTGTCCCTTCCAGATGGAATGGTTTGCCTAAGCCTCTTGCAGGCAGCTTACCAGTTCTTCCTTTCCTCCAAGCAGTTCAGTCTGGTCTCTCTTTATTTGCATCTCCTTGGCTGGGATCTGCATCTGCTAGGCTACTCTCTGCTTCTTCCCAGCTGTAGGGCTTGCCTATGGATGATTTGCCATAGTCTTTACTGTTTACATACTCATGAATAGGAAGGGCCTAGTAAATATAGTTGACTTCAGGGACTTCCTGCAGCTACTTTTAGTTGTACTTCCTATTTTAGGGAGCTTCCCTGAAGTGTTTCACCACCACCACCACCACCACCACCACCACCACCACCACCACCGCCACCCGACTATTCTATGTCATCTTGGAAATATCCTGTTATAAATTTCTCCAGGGACATGCCAATAAAAATGACACAGAGATTCCATCTTATACCCATTAGAATGGCTCCAATCAAAAACCCAAGGGACAGCATAACTGGTAAGGATGTAGAAAAAGGATAATACTCCTCCATTGCTGGTGGGAGTGCAAACTTGTACAACCACCCTGGAAATCAATTTTGCAGTGTCTCAGAAAATTGAGAATAATTCTACCTGAAGACCCGGCTATACTACTGCTGGGTCTATACCCAAAACATGTTCCTCCATACTATAAGGATACATGCTCCACTGTGTTCATAGCAGCTTTCTTCATAATAAGGAGAAACTGGAAACAACAGAGATGCCCCTCAACCAAGGAATGGATGCAGAAAATATGGTTCATGAATTTTGCAGGCAAATGGATGGAACCAGAAAATATCCTGAGTGAGATAACACAAAATCAGACATGTATGGTATAATGTATAGTACAATACACTATATATTTTATATAATATAATATTAGCTATAGAGTACAGGATACCCCACTACACTCCACAGACTCAAAGAAGCTAAATAAGAAGTAAGGGTGCTTGAATCTCATTTAAAACATGGAATATAATAGTCACAGGAGGAAGACAGAGGGAAGAAACTACATGGGAGATGGGACAGTGAGGGAAATTGGGGAGGGGTCAGGATCAGGTATGGAGAGAGACCAGAGGACCAAGAAAATGACTGGAAATCAGCATCACTGGAAATCACCCACTGCTGGGGGTGGGGGGAATCTCTAGGATATAGCAGAGACCTGCGATGGGAGGGGGCTCCCAGGAGTCTATTAGGGTGACTTTAGCTAAGACTCCTACGAGTGGAGATATAGAACCTAAAGTTGGCACCTCCTGTAGCCTAGCAGGACCCTCAGTGGATGAATATGGAAACAAATCCACCCACAAAACTTTCAACCCAAAATTTGTCCTGTATACAAGAAATGTGGGGACAAAGATGGAGCAGAAACTGAGAAGATGATCAACCAATAATTGGTTCAACTTAGAGACCCATCCCATGGCATGCATCAACTCATGACACTATTAATGATACTTCATTATGCTTGCAGATAGCCTAGAATAACTCTTCTGGAAGGCTCCACTCAGTAGCTGACTGAAACAGATGCAGAGTCCCACAGCCAAATTTTGAATAGAGCTCAAGGACACTTATGGAAGAGAGGTCAACTCACCTGGACTCTTAGGCACTTTCAGATACTCAACCACCAAACAAAGAGCATACCTGGGCTGGACCTAGGACCCCATGATATGTAGCATATATGCAGCTTGGTCCCCATGTGGGTCCACCAACAACTAAAATAGCAACTGTCTCTAAATCTGTTGCCTGTTATGGATTCTCCTAACTGGGCTGCCTTTTCTTGTCTCAGTGGGAAGAGATGTATGTGCCTATCCCTGCAGAGACTTAATGTGCCAGGGTAGGGCAATGGAGGGGGGCTCCACTGTCTCACAGGAGAAGGGGTGAAGAGGATTGGAGAGGGACCATCTGAGGCAGGGGCAGGAGGAGGAGGGGCAGCATTTGAGATGCAAATAAATAAATAAATAAATAAATAAATAAGAAAGAAGTCTTCCTCTACACTGGAAGGTTTTAATCATGGTGGCAACTGGAACACAACAGAGACTTTAACCAATGTTCCCCTGCTTTTAACCTCAAGACAAGGTGAGTTCTGCTGCACTCGTAATTTTCCTATCATACACAGTCCACCAGAACCTGTGCAGAAAGGGTGACATGAGCTACCCACTGTCCCTGCCAACAGGGACTCGGCATATGGAAGCATTACACTTGGGCATGGAAGACATCATTAGAAATACAAGTGCTGGCGAGGATGTGGAGAAAGAGGAACACTCCTCCACTGTTGGTGGGATTGCAAAATGGTAAAACCGCTCTGGAAGTCAGTTTGGCGGTTCCTCAGAAAATTGGGCATGTCACTTCCAGAGGACCCTGGCATACCACTCCTGGGCATATACCCAGAGGATTCCCCTGCATACAATAAAGACACATGCTCCACTATGTTTATAGCAGCCTTGTTTATAATAGCCAGAAATTGGAAGGAGCCCCAATATCCCTCAAAGGAGGAATGGATACAGAAAATGTGGTATATTTATACAATGGAATACTACTCAGCAATTAAAAATAATGAATTCATGCAATTTGTAGGTAAATGGTTAGACCTGGAAAATATCATTCTGAGTGAGTTAACCCAATCACAAAAGAATACACATGAAATGCAATCACTGATAAGTGGATATTAATGAGCCCAGAAGCCCTAAATACTCAAGGCACAATTAGCAAGTCAAATGATTCCCAAGAAGAAGAAAGGAGAGGACCCTGGGCCTGTAAAGATTGGATCCAGTTTTGTAAAGAAACCGTGGGGGGAGGTGGAATGATTGGGGAATAGTTGGGGGGAGAGGAACTATGGGACATATGGTGGTGGGGAACTGGGAAAGGGGAAAGCCTTTGGAATGTAAACATAGAATATAGAAAATAAAAATTAAAAAAAAAGAAAGAAATACAAAGCCTGTGCAGCTTTCTGTTTATTGTGGGTTAGAACACCAGGAGTAACCGAGCTCAGTGAGTTTTGTTTCTTTTTTTGTTTTTTATTGGTTACTTTACTTATTTACATTTCAAATGTTATCCTCCTTCCAGGTTTCCCCTCTGCAAACTCCCTATCCCATTTCCCCTGCCCCTTCTGTGAAGGTGCTCCCCAACCCACCCACCAATCCCCACTTCACCGCACTAGTATTCCCCTACACTGGGGCATCTAGCCTTCACAGGACCAAGGGCCTCCCCTCCCATAATACCAGATAATGCAATCCTCTGATAGATATGTAGCTGGAGCCAGGGGTCCCTCCCTGTGTACTCTTTGGTTAGTGGTTTAGTCCTTGAGAGACGGGAAGGAGGGGGTTGGTTGATACTGTTGTTCTTCCTGTAGGGATGCAAACCCTTTCAGCTCCTCCATTCTTTCCTATAACTCCTCTACCGGTGTCCCTTATCTCAGTCCAGTGGTTTCCTGCAAGTATCCACAGCTGTATTCATCAAGTTCTGGCAGGACCTCTAAGAAGACAGCTGTATCAGGCTCCTGTTAGCAAAAACTTCTTGGCATCAGCAAGTGTCTTGGATCCCCAGGTGGGGTACTCTCTGGGTAGCCTTTCTTTCAGTTTCTCCTCTACTCTTTGTCCCTGTATTTCCTTTAGACAGAAGCAATTCTGGGTTAATATTTTTGAGATGGGTGGGTGGCCCCATACCTTAACTGGGGGGCATGCCTAACCTCTGGATATGGTCTCTGCAAGTACACTCTCCCCTTTTGGGTATTTCAGCTAATGTCATATCTGTTGGTTCCCAGGAGCCTCTTGCTTTCCTGGCATCTGAGAATTTCTGGTAGCTACCCCCAGTTCCCCATGCCCAACTGCTACATACTTCTCTTCAATTTCCTGTGGTACATCTCCCCCATCTCCTCCCACACTTGATCTTGCCCCCTCTTTTTTCCTCCCCCTTCTTTTTTCCTCCCTCTACCTCCTGTAATTATTTTCTTCCCCCTTCTAAGTAGGACTAAAGCATCCACTGTTTAGTCTTCCTTCTTCTTGAACTTCATATGATACTGGCGAGGATGTGGAGAAAGAGGAACACTCTTCTACTGTTGGTGGTATTGCAAGACAGTACAACCAATCTGGAAATCAGTCTGGTGGTTTCTCAGATAATTGGACATAGTACTACCTGAGGACCAGGCTATACCACTCCTGGACACATACCCAAAAAGATACTCCAACATATAATAAGGGCACATGCTCCACTACGTTCATAGCAAATTTATTTATAATAGCCAGAAGCTGGAAACAACCCAGATGTCCCTCAACAGAGGAACTGATATAGAAAATGTGATATATTTACATAATGTACTACTACTCAGCTATTAAAAACAATGACTTCATGAAATTCATAGGCAAATGGATGGAACTAGAAAATATCATCTTGAGTGAGGCAACCCAGTCGCGAAAGAACACACTTGGCATATACTCACTGATAAGTGGATATTAGGAAACATTCTGAATCACTACGATATAACTTACAGATCATATGAAGTTTGAGTTTTGTTTCTTGTTCTTTTGTTGGCCTTCCATTCTTCCACTTAGACAAAGTGACTTTCTTTCTCCTTCCACTTAGACCAAGAAAAATGTCTTAAGGTTTCTCATACTAGCTTCGTCTTTTCCAGACGATTTTGATGTATCCTATTTGAACTATAAATTTCTATCTTTTCCTGTAATGTCAAAGAAAGTTGTAAAAATCTCATGACTCCTCTCATGCAGCAGCAGAACAATTTATATGATCCCAGATCACACTCTACCAGTGTGTGCAGGGATTACACCACAAATGGTCTTCTAATTCATCAGTATACTCAAATCTCCTGTATCAAGAAATGGACTTAAACTGGTGAAGTGATGGTTCAGTGTTCAAGAGCACTGACCTCTCTTCCAGAGACCCAAGTTCCATTTCCAGTGTGTCTACATGATGGCCCACAACTGGCTATAATTCCAGTTCCAGGGAATTTTATACCCTCTTCTGGCCTCAGTAAGCACAAAGCATAAAGGTGGTACACAGATAGACATGCAGGCAAAACACGGATGCACATAAAATATAAGTAAGTAACACTTTTTGAAAAATAAAAATGACTTAACTGCATTGCAAACTTTATATGAAAAAAAAAAGAAACAAAAAGAAAATATCCAGTCCTCCATTTATTCATGGCGCACAGTAAATATTAGATATGTAGGTAGGTAATAAATGCTTCCTGTTTTACAAATAGTGAATGTTATTTCTTGTACCATATGTTAAGTGTTTGCAGTACAAAAACTGTTATAATCTCCAGTTGTTGTTTTTTGAAACACAAGATTTTCGGTAAAAATATATTAATCACAAAGAAAAGAATGCTGGCTTTGTTTTGTTTAACCCAAAATAGCATTTCTGGCACATAGTCTAACGATGCAAGCATTTAGTTTTTCCTCAGTCTATTAGACAATGCGAGCTCCTTGTGTCGGTGCTATCTAGGCATAAAGCTAAATAAAGCTAGATTCTACCTTCATTTTCTTATATGTCATTTTCTTCTTTCATTAAAAAAAGAGTGGTAAGTTATTTCCTCCTGCTAATCCACAGGGCCACGTGGGACTGAACAGCAATCTTTTCTTGTGGCTTAGGTGTTCTGGGAAAGGTGCCATGTGAACAGGCCGGGTGTGCATTGCCACCTCTAATCTCAGCACGTGGATGACTCATGAGTCACATCTTATCTCAGGATAGCTGATAGGCAAGATAGCTCAGTACACTCTGAAAATGTATGGGGAGAGGTACAACTTAGAGAACATATGCCTCTAATATTGCACCAGGATTTCTTGTTCCTGGTCTAGCAAATGTCACTCGAGTAGTCTTAAAGGGGAAAAAGGCGACTCTTCTCAGTATTTTTTTATAGCAACATCTTGTCACACTGTGGTGGTTTGTGCATACTTGGTCCAGGGACTGGCACTATTAGAAGGTACAGCCTTCCTTCTATGGCACTGCACACCCCTTCAGCTCCTTGAATCCTTTCTTTAGCTCCCCATTGGAGACCCTGTGCTCAGTCCATTGGCTGGCTGAGAGTGTCCCCCTCTGTATTTGTCATGCACTAGCAGAGCCTCCCAGGTGACAGCTATATCCAGCTCCAGTCAGCAAGCATTTGTGGGCATCGATAATAGTGTCTGTGTTTTGTAACTGTATATGGGATGGATCACTAGGTAGGGTAGTCTCTGGATAGTCTTTCCCTCAAACTCTGCTCCACACTTTGGCTCTGTATCTTCTTCTGTGGGAATTTTGTTCCCTTCTAAGAAGGACCAGAGTATCCATACATTGTTCTTCCTTCTTCTTCTTGAGCATCATTTGATATGTGAACTGTATCTTGGGAATTCCAAGCTTCTGGGCTAATATCCACTTATCAGTGAGTGCATACCATACGTGTTCTTTTGTGATTGGGTTACCTCACTCAGGATGATATTTCCTTATTCCATCCATTTGTCTAAGAATTTCATGAATTCATTGTTTTTAATAGCTGAGTGCCACCCAGTACTCCCAGAGCTGCCACGGACAAAACCATCAATAAGAGTGCACATGGAGTTACCCATGGCTCCAGACACATAGGCAGTAGAGAATGGCCTTGTTGGACATCGAAGGGAGGAGAGGCCCTTGGTCATGGAAAGGCTTGATGCCACCGTGTGGGGGAATACTGGGACAGAGAAGCAGGAGAGGGTTGATTGGGGAACAGGAGGAGGAGAGATCGTTTATGAGACTTTCTGGAGGAGGGAACCAGGAAAGGGGACAACATTTGAAATGTAAATGAAGAATATATCTAATTTTTTTTAAAAGTTCATAAAAGAAGGTATGGCCTTCTTAGAGTAGGTGTGACCTTCTTGTACTAGGTGTGTCACTGTGGGTGTGGGCTTTCAGACCTTCATCCTAGCTGTTTGGAAGCTAGTCTTCTCCTAGTAACCTTCAGATGAAGCTGTGAAACTCTCAGCATATTCTGCACCATGCCTGCCTGGATACTGCCATGCTTCTACACTGACGATACTGGACTGAATCTCTGAAACTGTAAGCCAGCCCCAATTAAGGGTTGTCCTTATAAGAGCTGCCTTGGACATGGTGTCTGTTTACAACAATGAAACCCTACCTAAGACACACACTAACCTAACCTGAGGAAACAATATGTATAGTAGATTTTTATTCTAAGGTTTCCAAATTTTGCCGCACATTCTGATCAACTGAGGACCCTTAGAGATGCTGATGCATCTTGGGATTTCCTGCATCTTTCCACAGAATATATGAGGAGAAAGCTGGATATCTGAATTTTTTTAAGTGGCTCAAATTATAAGACAGAGCCAATGTGTAACACCATTCTCCCAGGTTCATGCTACTTCAGCCTTTTTTCCCTCAATTTTCAGCTATCTGCGCTAATTCCTCAATGGGATCCTTGGACATAAGATCAAAATTTTATCTTTATGAATAGTTATTTTTTTTAGAAATTGATAATTATCTGCTTTACATACAACCTTTCTAGGTATAATATGCTCAAGTTTTGACATTTGGTTTCTATTGTCTTCAGAATCCATTAATTCTGGGTCTTATAATTTTCTCTGTTCAAACTAGCATCCTTATAAATTCAAATATGCACTTTCTAGTATTCTAGATTGTGACTTGTCCAAAGTTATTTGATATAAGAATCATCCCTCTTGGCCGTGTCGGGAAGGTATCATACCATTGAGTGCTACAGCTGGTCCTTATGGCACTAACCAGTGTGTCTGGTTTTATTTTGTGGTCCTTGACCCAATTGGACTTGAGCTTTGTACAGGGAGATAAGAATGGATCAATTTGCATTCTTCTGCAGGCTAACTGCCAGTTGAACCATCACCATTTCTTGAAAATGCTCTTTTTTCTACTCCCAGTTCCCAGTTTCAGTTCACCATTGCTAGTAAATGAAGTAGGTATGAATTTGAAGCAGCTGTAATATGCCTACCATGATTAACAGTGCAGAAGAGTAAACTATTGCACATGCATTTGTGCTCAGTTTGACTTGCCTACAATCACACAGTTTCTAACCCTGCCTAGGGATTGATGCTGCCTAGAGTAGAGTATTTCTACCTCAAATAATACAATAAACTTAATGCCCTGTATACATTCCCAGACACAAATTTACTCTAGATAATACTTCACTGACATTCCTTTCCCAGAGCATTCTAGATTAAATCAAGTTAACAGCATTAAACATTATAATTGTCTTTTTTATAATGTAAACATTATTAAATAATGTTAATGTCCAGTTTCTAAACCATGAATGGGATGAACTGTGAAAGAGAAAGGTCTCTCATCAGCCTTCCTTGGCTCTCATGAAAGCAGATAAATATATAAATAGCTACTCAGATTGGTTTCTAAGTGAGAAGATAAATATTGGACAATTTTATTCAGCTACTATTCCGTTTCCTACCATCCACAATAGATTTAGAAGATGGACAAAATTCTGTAGATTTCTAGAAAAGAATAATTTGAATTAAAAAGATTATACTGGTTAGTTTGAATTGTCATCTTGACACAACAAGGAATCACTAAGGAAGAGAATCTCAATTAAATAAGTATATAAATTAGTTTGGTTTTTAGTCATGTCTATGGAAGAGTGTCTTAATTGTTAATTGATATAGGAAGACCAAGTCCAATACAGGAAGCACCATTTCTTGTGCTGAACCCTGATATTTCTGAGTGAAAAGAGCAAGCAAAAATGAGTATGTTTATTCTCTTTGAGCTAACTATGTGGCAAAACTAATGCTTGATTTCCAGGAAATGGTGGTCTATCAGTTGGAATTATACACCAGGTAAACCCTTTCTTCCCCTGTGTAGCTTTTGGTCTGCATGTTTTGTCATAGCAATAAATATGAAATTAGAACAAGAATTATTATCATAAATCAGAAGCTGGTAGCACATTCCAACACCTCCACATGACTCAATAAATACAGTCCAGAAACTGATTCAGAAAGGTAGGTGTCTGAAAGGACACACCTAAGTTCACTACTAGACAAGGAACTGAAGACAATCTTGCTATCACAAAACATAGCAACTTGCTATCATATCACAAGTCTCTAACTGGACTCAAGACCTAATCAACAACAGGGAAAATACCTGGTGCTGGTAATCCAGTAAAGCATTTAGGGCTAGAGGAACATCTATGACTGATATTTTAGAAAGATGTATAACCCTTAACTACATTCTAAAAATCTGTCCTTGTAGTCAAAGATGAGAGTAGCTTCACCCCTTCTCAAGGAAATTTCTCTTTACAATAAATGGAAACGGTTACAGAAAGCCACAACAAATCAAACTGCATAGAAGTGGAGGGAAGTCCCAACAGATACATTTAGATTACAGCTCCAGCACCTAAATATCAGAGACTATTGGGGAAAAAAGTTGTAAAGATATAAGAGAAAAAGAACTAAAGGGAGTAAGGTGTTTGCTGTGAGACTGTATCTCCTACTACTGTGAAAGGTCATACCTATAAGGTCTTACGAACATGAATGCCTAAAAAAAGATGAACAAGAACAACAATAGACATACTAACATGGGTAACAGAGATGGCAGAGGAATCTCAGGAGCTCTCAATGATACACAAAGTTGTAAAGACAACTAAAGAATATTGAGAGTGGAAGAAATATTTTTTTCTCCAGAAGGGGCAAAATAGACTTTAAACCAAAATTATTTGAGAGGGATTGGGAGGGGAAAATCCAAACATGGGTCAGAGAGGGATTTCTAAGTCTCCATCTATAACTAAAGAGATAGTAGTTATGGTTCCCAGAAGAGAGAGAGTCAGTTTTTATTTAGAAACGTGGCCACTCGTAGGCTCCCAATGCCCAGTGGACACGCCATTATTAATGTGCATATCAGGAGCATTAATTGACCTCAGTGGCATAAAATAAATTGAAAATTATCGTCTTTGGAAAACATAGTGGAGGATTCTAGGTAGTCAGGGACTAAGAACAGATATGATCAAGCAACATTGTATACAAATGTAAAGTTTTCAAAGAGTAAATAAAAACAATTTTAATAAAACTCAAAACAATGGGTTTTTTAGATCATTGAGTCTCAAGAAAATGTTAAAAAATCTAAATGATTTATGAACAGTAATAATGCACAAATGAAGTATAAATAAATGAATCAATATTTTTTTAAAAAAGAAGCAACCAATCTTAGAAGAGTCTCAATAATTCTAATAAAAATGTCATTACCAGCAGACTAGATAAAACCCAGCAGAAGAAACAGTTTGGGGCTTGAAAACAAAGCACATAGTCAAGAATATCCAGGTATTTCTTAAGAAGTACAACCTTTACACTTATATTTTAGGAAATATGACAGAGGAAGGGGCAAAAAAGAGTGTAAGAACAAAGAACAAGGCTGTCAGCTGTGACATCAAGTCTTCTAGGCATGACAGGGAAGCTACACTCATAAAATCTCAACAATATAACTGTTGAAATAAAACCCAAACAATGACAACACCAGTTGCTCTGCCAAAATGGGTACAGGAATCTCTTGGGAGACCCCAGCTATAGATGAAGATCTTCAGGTAGTTAAAGATGACAAAAAGAGGAAGTTGGTTTTCTCCAGGGACCTAACCCCTAAGTAACTACTAATAATTTAATGCTGAATAGTTAACCCTAAAACATATATATGTAAACAGCACTAAATTAAATCAATGGGTTGCATTTATATAAAGTATTCAAATGTATCTGTGTGTGTGGCAATAATAACTAAAAAAAATATAAAGCCATTAATTTAAGAGACAGCAGGAGAGGGAGGCATAGGAAGAACTGAAGGGAGGCAGATGAGGGGTGATTTATACAATTATATTTTATAAATAAAATATTTTAAAATAAATAGAATTTATTAAGAGAATATACAGTTAAAAGGCAAACATCATGCAGTTTTGGTATAGAAGGTATAGAAATGTAAATTGATATTCTCTTCAAAACATATTTCACAAGTGAAATATTAGCAGTCATAAAAATTTTTGAGAATGTTATTATCATCTTTTTTATTCTAGTCCTTTTGAATTCCAAATAGGCATAATATTTTGCCACTAAGAAAACCTTCTCCTGTGCCTTATTATATTTAAAATACAAAGAATATATAACAGAAAAACATATAGAAAGCTGTAAGAGAGAAATATTAACTTACTTTTAAACCCAAAACCATTAAAGCAACAGTAAGATTTATCATCCAACTCTCTAAAAGCAAAAAAAGCATGAAATAAGTCATCTCAGGTCCTGAAAGAAATTGTCTGCCAACTGAGAATGCTATTTCCAGCAAAGTTATCCTTCAGAACCAAAGCAAATATGTATACATTCCAAGAAAAACAAGATAAATACACAACTAACTAAAAACTTCAGCTCCTTCTTAAGTGAATGTAATATAAAGAAGATGATGCCCTTGTTACATTTTACTATCAACTTGACCCACTTAGACTCAGCTGCAAAGAGGAAGCCTGAATGAAGAATTGAGTGATCATATTGAGCTCTGAGCATGTCTGTAAGATTGATGGTTAAATTTGAATGGCCCAGTCTATTGTGGATAGTAGCTTCCCTAGTTGGGGGTGGGGATGGACTGCCTTCGAAAGTTCAATGAGTGTCAGTCAGTAAGAGAGTAGTAAGTCAGTAAGTGGTTCTCTTTCAGGTTTCCATATGCGTTTCTTCCATAACTTACCTCAGTGATAGACTATGACATGGAAGTGTAAGACAAATAAAATTTTCCTCTCCAGGTTTCTTAGCCAGATTGTATTATCACAGCAATGGAAATCTTTGACAGGAAGGAGTTGAGAAAAAGAAGATAATCACAACTACAAAAGTAAAGGAGCAAAAAGATGCTGCAAGAAGAATAGAAGGTCAAATGAGAGCTAAGAAAGCAATAACCCTTAAAGACAGAAAAATGGCAAGCATTCGTTAATATTTCTAATCATAACCCTGAATGAAAATGGGCCTTAATTCCCCAAGCCCAAAACACACAATGGCTAATTAGATTAAAAACAAGATGCAGATAATTGTCAAGTGTAAGAAACACACCTGGATAGCTAAGATGAAATCTTCACACAAGAAGCTGATGAATGATAATCTAAGCAAATAGAATCAAGAACTAGCAAGAGTAGCTATACTTATAAGCAATGAGTAAATGGTGCTATAAAATTAGAAAGGAACCAGTATGTGCTGATAAAGTGAATAACATATCAAGAAGATAATACTAGTCTAGTATATATAACAAACATTCCCTGAAATAGAGGGGGAAATGAGCAGGCTGACCTACATATTCCCTTTTGTGATATATATGTCATACACTCACAAGATAAAATCAACAAAGAAACTTTGGTTAACTACACCATAGGTTGAATAGATACTAGAAACAGAATGTCCTATCCACAAACCAGAATATGCATGTGTCACAAAGCAAGTCTCAGAAAATACACCTGAAATCAAATAATTTGCATCATTTAAAGTTACAAAGAACAAAACTAGAAATAAATCACATGATACATCAGAAATTATAAAAATACAGAAAGTAAACAACATACTTTGGTTTTTCTTTGTTCTTTCTATTTATTCATGTATTTTGAGTTTTTGAGACAGGTTTCTCTTTGTGGTCTTGGCTGTCCTGGACTCTGTAAACAAAGAAAACCTCAAACTCAGAGATTTACCTGCCTTTCCCTCTCTAGTGCTGAGATTAAAGGTATGTGCCACCATTTTCAGGCTAACAGTATACTTCATAATGATTAATCACTCAAAATCTCAAGGCCTACATTTTAAAACATGAAAATGAATAAAGCATAGCATACCAGAATCTAACACAATAAATTTAACTTTTATAGGAGCATTTACAGCTAAGATAGCCAACATTCAAAACCAATCATAGGCTTGGGATGTCACTCAGTGGTATACTGCTTGCCTTACAAATACAAGACTCTGGATTCAACACTTAGTAGCTAAAAATGAATTTAAGGGATCTTAAGTAAATAACCTATGATACCTTTTGAAGTCTGTGAAGAATGAGAACAAACCAAATCAAAAGTCATTGAAAGGTCAGATATAATAAAAATTAGAGATGAAATTATTGCAATAAAATCTAAAAGAATATGACAAACAAAAACATAATTCTTTGAAAATATTTATAAGACTGACAGACACTTAGGCAGATCAACCAAATGAAACAGAGAGAAGATCCACAAGAATATACATGCAGCTGTAAAGGCAGATGTCAGAAATTCTTAAACGTGCTGGATATATTAGAAAGTAGAGCAGGAGACAGGATCTACATGTAAAATCAATGGTACTGCTGTATACCAATAACAAATGTATTCAGAAAACATCAGTAGATGTGCGCCATTCATAATAACCAAAATACCTAGAAGTAAACCTAACCAAAATCTTGGTGTGTTGATACACCTATAGTCTCCTCACTTATGATCTGGCATCAGGAGGATCAGGAGATCAGTGGGCCAGCAAGATGACTCAGTGTTTAGGTAAAGGCTTTTACTGTTGAACCTGAGAACTGAGTTCAGTTATACCAAGACTCATACTATAAAAAGACAAAACCAGCTCCTGCATGACATCATCTGACCTACACATGTGTGCCGTTGCTTATTTGTGCCTACACCACACATGTCCCACATACACATATGCCACACACATGCTCCCCACATTCTCCCATATGTCCCTCACATGTCCTACATGCTACCCCCACATATATGTGCACAATAAATTAATACATTTAGTTTTATAAAGTTATTTCAACAAATGGTTCTGAATCATATTATAGATAGGTATAGTCACAGACGTTTGTGATTCTGCCATACAAGGCTGAGAAAGGGGTTTTCTTTTTTTAAAATTTTCTATATTCTTTGTTTACTTTCCAAATGCTTTCCCCCTTCCTGGTTCCTCCCTCACCATATGTCCCATAAGTCCTCTTCCCTCCACCCATTCCTCAATCACCCCCCCTCCCATTTCTCTGTCCTGGTACTCCCCTACAATACTGGATCAAGCCAAGAAAGGGGTTTTCAATAATTCAAAATCAACCTAAAGTAAGTAAAAAATAAAACAATAACAGTAAATAAATCTGATGCATAATCTATGTTTTAAAAAACAAAATTTAAATGTAACATACACTACAAATTAAAAGAAATTACAGGGGAAAACTCAAATCTAAAGAACAGCAATTTTTTATTAATGAAATAAAACTAGCAATTTAAAATAGGTGACTCAGACTATATTAACATTAACATATGCCTAGAGAGTTTGTGAAAGATGATGAGATTGCAGAAGTAGTTTGGGAGTAAATTCATTGGACAAAAACAATGAACATATACAATGAATATATACAAAGATGATATACAGACAGCATATAATTACACAATGAGCATGACATTATAAATTAGAAAAATGAAAACTATTATTACTACTATTTAATATACAGAAAATATCTCAAATTTTAAAAAGTGATAGAAACTTTCTGACAAGGATGTAGATTATCTGTAATGCATTCCCAACGTGGAAATAAAATTTTATAAATTTTATCATATTTTGCCATAAAACTAAAAATAATTCTTGTCACTTATACATTTGCCAAGAGAAGTAAGAATTTCACACATACACAAACTACACATACACACTACATACACATACATGGTACACACACATGCACAAAAATACAAGCAAGCACACATACATGCACACACACATATTACACACACTATGCACACACACACTACACACACACAAATACAAACACACATAATTTTATTTGAGCATTTTTGTTGACTGTATTTACAATCACCATAACCTGGAAACAACCCAAAATTCTTTCAAATGGCAAGCTATAAACAAACCATAATAGTATAATGGAGTATTATCGCGTTAAGCTGGAAAATGAACTCTTGGGGGGGAGGGGAGCTAGTAAGATTCTTTGGCAGATAAAAGCAGTTGCTGCAATGCCTGACAACCTGAGTTCAATCCCTAGAACCCACATAAAGGAAATGGAGAGAACAGATGACACAGACCTGTGCTCTGTCCTCCAGACATGCAGTTATTGGGCACATGTGCTTGTCCTACAGCATAAAATCAATAATAATAATGGTGATGATAACAAACTATTAAAATATAACATTTCATTATTTTTTGATAATTTATTCAGGCATGCAATACATTTTGATCATACTGCCATCACTTTTATCCCTAACTCTTCCCTAATCAAATACCTGCCCTCCTATTTCCTTAAAGCATCATTTTCCCCAGTATTTTCTAATAACACACTAAGTTCAGTTTGCAGTGCATGTATACATATAGGTTAGGGCCATCCACTGGGCTACGATTGACCAACCAGAAGTCATACCCTTTAAGAAAACTGAGTCCCTCTCCCAGAACCCAGCAACTATCAATAGCACCCTTCTCTGCTGAGCTGTTTCACTGACCCCTAAATGGGCTTTCACTTCCTTTAGTAGCATGGATTACTTTTACATTTTACCAAGTAAATGAAGTTTGTCTCCAAATACTGCACAATGTATGCTTTGGTTACATGACATACAGGACAAGAAATTGACTTTGAGAGATAGGATACTAGTGATACCCTGGGTTCAGTGTCTGGTACTACAAAGCCCAGGGAGAAAATGGAAGAGGTGGATGGGGGAGAAGAAAAGAAGGAGGAGATAGAAATGAAAAGGAGTGACAATGGAGTGGGGGCCTTAATTAAGGCCTAGTGCTGGTTCTGCAGAGGAGAGCCTATTGAAAATGGGTCAAGATGCTGATTGGGGCAAAAATGTCTTGTGTCTCCATTGTAGAGACAACATGACTATTGGTTTATGAAATTCATCAATCTGTACACTTAGAAGAACAAATTATGTCCACACGAAAATTACGATTTGATAGAAATAAATTCAAAATAATACATTGCATATTAGAGATGTGCCAACAGTCTGGTCAAATATTTTCCTTTGCTAAGACAGTGTAAAGAGGAACCGTCCCTTTGGGAACACAGATCGAGAGACTCTCCTTCAGAGCCAGCCTCGGAGCTGAAGCATCTGCAGCTGTTAATTTTCCCTGCTTCGGCTCTCAGCACCTCAGAGGCACTAAATACATAGTCATTGCTGACTCGGTTATTCCTAACAATTCCTGCCACATGGAGTGTAGGAAACACTCACTGGAAAGGGGAAGTTACAAACTATCATTTCTGAGAGGGCAGAAACAGCCCCCAGCCGGATCTCAAAGCATAACCTACAAATTTAAGCTCCATCAAAAAGAATCATGAAAAACATTAGAGAACTGTGATTCCTCATCTCTTTGTTCTGCTACTCTGCCTCATTGATAATTCATGTTCCCTCTCTTTGTTTACTGTCACATATACATGCACTTCACACACACACACACACACACACACACACACACACACACAGAAAGGGGGTCAGAGACACAAAGACTCGTGGATCGGTTCTACATAAACAAAACTCTAGGTTCAATACATTCCCTAGAAAATACAAATGTATTTAATGGATTAAGCTTTAGGTGCTATATTTCAATTAATTGAAATCACATAATTTGAAATGCTAAATTACACTTATATTCCCTTAAAAACAAAGCCGACGGTGTTTTCTCAACTTTCCATTATTATCAAATGGGCACTGGAGTCAAAAGATACACAATGTTTCTTGAATATTGAGGAGCTCATAGAGCTAATTTACTATGATACAGATTTTATTCCAAAAGACCTTACAAGGATATGCTTATGATGCAAAGCCAATTGACTGATAGTACTCTACTCTTGGAACTATATACACTTTCAAAGCTTTTAGTTGCCAAATGAATAATACTCAAATACACGCAGCTCGAACTCAGTCAGTTCAGAAGAGAGTGACTCACGTTAGGCTAACTATAAAATACATTTCCCAGCAGGTGACAGTTAAAATGCAGTATAATTATAAAATAAAGAACATGTTAAATCCTATAGAGGATAAAGACACAGTCATTACACAGGCATACTCAAGCCAAAGCACAGCAAAACACTATGTAAGGTAGGTCCTCCACCACCTGTTATGTACCTGTTGGCTAAGAGAAGATGCACTTCTGCCTCTACCACCCGGGTTCTTCATCAGAACACTTGGTGAAGGTACGTATTAAAATACAAATTTCCAACAAAGCCAATAAAATATGATTCATTTGGGCTTCAGCTTTATTGAGGGATTCTTTCCCAAGGTTCTAATATGTCTAATTAGATGGCTATTGATGTCTTTATCTTTTCTGAGAAACTCCAGGTCAAACAAACAGAAATTAGTAACTAGCATTAAGTAATGACACTGTATGAATATTTCACACACATTCTGGAAGCATCTCCATAGCATTTTGTGTAGGTCAATATGTACTATTTACATTATCTGAAGTAGTAACTTATCTCTCAATACTGAGTGGGCCTTAAGCTAAGTAATAATTTACATATAGAAGTTTGAGAATCATGTGCTTAATATAAAGCAATTAACTTAGTTATGATTCTTAAAAATATGTCTATTGTTTAGATTTCTTTTTAAAAATTTTTTTATTGGATATATTCTATATTTACAATTCATTTCCCTTTTTCTGGTTCCCCACCCCCAAAGGTCCCACATGCCCTGTTCCCTCCCCCTGCTCCCTCATCCACCCCCTCCCACCTCACTGTTCTTGTACTCCCCCACAATGATGCTTTGTTCCATTCTAGCACCAGTGTCCACTCCTTTCTTCTTGTCAGACATCACTTGGTATGTGATTTATGTCTTTGGTGTTCCGAGATTCTAGGCTAATATCCACTTATCAGTGACTGCATACCATGGCTATTCTTTGGTTCTTTGAGAAAATCAACAAGATAGATAAACACCTAGCCAGTAGATTTCTAACTTTTGATTTGCTTTTAGTATAAAACCATCATGTCAGGGTTAGTGTAAAGATGAGTAATGTACTGTACATCCAGAAAGATATGAGATAGGACTAGGATTTTTTTATCACAAAGAAATAGTATATATTTGAGAATATAAAAATACATATATATTCTTACTCCAATATAAAAATTTTTTCAGTGTGTATACAAAGCAAAATATCCATGGCACTCCACAAAAATGAACCATTTTTACACATATTTTTAAAGAGGAAAACCATCTTTGCTACAGAATACTCTAAACTTTCCAACACTGTATCTGAAGTGGTACAGTTATAAGCTCAATATCTGAACATTTGTTCATGAAAGGTTTAGACTCAATTCTACTCACAAAGGTCCTACCAGATCTATTCCCCCTTCATTATTCTCATTTATTCAAAGCTGTTCCTTTTTCTCTTGAAATGGTCCCTGTACTGTTTTGACATTGTACCATCATTTCAAGATACTGTGGATAATTTTTTATGAAATTAAAACAGCAACAATACAAAATCTTAAAGAAAGTAATGCCAAAAAGGCAAGTTAAAGGGAGAGGGGGCTTTCAATTGTCTTCCTGTAAATACTTTTTTAGTAGTGCATCATGTTATTTACAAGAAAAGTATAGTTACTGAAAAATTAGAAATGGAAAAATTACTTTTAATTTAACATCCAAAGTAACCACAATCAGCATGCTAGTGCATCCTCCTCAGTCTTTTCCTACACAAGGTAATTATTTATAAAATAGCCCATACAGACTGTATTATATTTATCTCTTTCACTTTCTAATATATTGTGCCCATTGGCCTCTATCTACAATTATAAATAAAAAACAGAGATTACGATGGGTTAAAGAAAACAGCCATGGCTTGATTCTTTGTTCACAAACCACTAAACAACAAGCACATAGGTGCATTTGAGGAGGATGATAATATCAGAACACTGAAAACCAGCATGAGACAAAATGGAACAGCAGAGAGAAATATTATATCCTGCCACTTGTCCCAGCTGTGGAACTGGTGCAGGGGAGTGTGCCTTCTGCAGCGCTATGCATGAAGGAGAGAATGACAGCAAATCTCCCTACAGTAGCTGGCAGGAAATGTCAAAAACGTAATGGAATTTTAAGACTACCAAGAAGAGTAGCCAACAATCTAGAGTATGATTACATCAGAAATGAGACTGTGTATTATCTCCAAGCATTATAGCCAAGACTCTCTCCTAAGTAAAGTCTGGATTTAGCATTTTCTCAGGATCTTCATTGCATCTTCCTGGCTCAACAGGAAGCTGCCTTGTTAATGAACTTGGCGAAGTATAGTAATCTGACTCAAACCCACTGCACACCTTTCATTAGAGGGCAGTTGTCATCTCCTGGCCAGCATGGGTGAAATTAATGGAAAGAATCCAGAGGTCAGGGTGTGAGTCCTCTGAGATTAGCATACTCATCTGTGGATTTCTGTTGATGCCAGCACGGAAGGCACTCATGTGTGCAGTTCCCAGAGGCCCTCCCTCAAGCACAATACAAAGCTCTCTGTTGCAGCACAGTAAAAGAAATCCATGGTTCAAATTATAAGTCTACATATGGAAACATGGTGAGACAGCACTGATCAATGTCATGGTTTTAACAATTGCCTTGGGTTTTTTGTTTGGTTGGTTGATTAACTGGGCTTTTTCTACTTTAAACATATGCAAAGAAAACTGTGTCCAGTGTTGACCATATTATGATCTCTTGCTTCATTGACATTGTAATTGAAAGTCTTTGGTAGGAAATCCCAGTCATCACAATACTGACATGCACATTTGGTCTCTATGAAGTAAACAGTCCAATCCTTAATAAATATGCTCACAGTAGGTCCAGAAAGGAACACTGATTTTTGATGGCGCCTGTGCACGCACATCACTGAGCACCTCCACATGTAATCTGATCATGTATTCTGAAAGGATTATGTCTGATTTCCACAGATGTTGTGTATCTGTTTTCCTCTGTTTGTGTAATATCTGGAAGCACAGCACAGCCGGTTTGAAGAAGTGCTTCAGTCTGTCCACATGCCATTACTGAGACAGCCAGGTCTATTATATGATCATAAGAGAGTGGGTGTTACCAGTATCAAAGAAAACTATGCCCATCTGACAGGGGCTATCGCTTCCACTGTAAAATTAGCCACATTTTTGTATCACACCCTCTCTTCTGTTTATAATGCAATTGTCTCAGTGAGGATTCAGTAGAACTGGACTCAAACTAGAACAATGACTTACTGCAATGGACATTTGCAAGTAAAGCTGCTTGGGTAAGATAGGAAGATTTTCTCTTCTGGTCCAATCTATTTGGTCAAATACTCAGAAAATAAGTATCAACATATGATAGAACTATGACCAATTTTCTGAGCTATACTGCTCTTGAAAATATACCAAAATATGCTCTACCATATCACAGGGACACATGCTTCACTAAGGCCTTATTCCTAATAGCCAGAAACTAGAAACAACCCAGATGTCCCCCAACTAAAGAATGGATATTGAAAACGTGGTTCATTTACAATGGAATACTACTCAGTTAATAAAAACAAGGACATCATGAGTTTTTTCAGGCAAATGGATAGAACTAGAAAATATCATCCTGGGTGAGGTAACCCAAACCCAAAAGGACATATATAGTATGAACTCACTAATAAGTAGATATTAATCAAAAGTACAAAATGCCCATGATACACCCCACAGGTTCTAAGAAGTTAAAGAAGAAAAGACTAAGTAAGGATACATAAATCTCACTTAAAAGGGAAACAAAATAATCATGAAGAAGGAACCTTGGTGTGAGAAGGGAGGGGGGATGAGAGGGTCAGGATCAAGTGAGGGGTTGGGGCACAGGAGAGAAGCTCAGAGGGCCAAGAAAATGAATGGAAATATGCAGCTGTTGGGGGTGGGAAATGGGTGAACCTCTAGAAATGGGATTTAATGTGGATGAGCTTAGCCAAAACTCCCAACAGTGGGAAGACAGAACCTGAAGAGACCACCTCCAGTAGTCAGATGGGAGCTCCAATAGAGAGATGGGAACATCAACCTCCCTACAAAATTCTGACCCAAAATTGTTCCTGTTTAAGAGAAACGCGGGGACAAAAAAGTGGAGGAGAGACTAAAGGAATGGCTGACCAGTGTGTGGCCCAAATTGGAATCCAACTCATGGGCAGGCACCAATCCCTGACACCTCTTACTGATGCTATGTTGTGCTTGCAGACAGGAGCCTAGCATGCTTGTGCTATGAGAGGCTATACCAGCAGCTGACTGAGACAGATACAGATACAGCCAAGCTCTGGATTGTGGTTGGAGACCCCTATAGAAGAGTTACAGAAAGGATTAAAGGAACTGTGGAGGATGACAAGAACATAGGACGACCAACAGTGTCAACTAAGTGGGATCCCTGGGAAATCCCAGAGACTGAGCCATCAACCAAACAGCATACATAGACTCCTCTGAGACCCCAGGGATAGGATACACCTAATCTTGTAGAGACTTAATACCCCAGAATAGGAGGATACTGGGGGGTCACCCTCTCAGGGGAAAGGGGAGGGGATATGGGGGAAGACCTCTGCAGGTGAAACAGGGAGGAGGCAACATTTGATATGTAAATAAATAAAAATAAATAAAAGAATTAAAAAACAAAGAAACAGAAAAGCTGTTTAGGTAAAAGAGTATACTGTGTGGCACACTGAAGTTTCCATGGAGAGGTGTCTTTTTATTTTTTATTTTATTTTTGTTTTCTTTTGAGGGGGAGGTTGCAAAGGCAGATGGCAGATATGGAACGACAAGAAGACAAGAGAGATGGGAGGATTAATGTGAAATTCACAAAGAATCGATAAAAAGATTTTAAAAAGGAAAGTCACCTCAGCAATAAGATGTACGAAGATAGAATTAAAATAATAAAAAGTATACAATATATGAAATCAATAATCATAAGAAATAGCTAATCATACATAGAAAAACCACTAAATTTTAAAGCAAAAACTGAAAATTGGCCTTAAGGTCATTGTGCAATAATAAAGAGATCAGCATGAGAAATAAAATAATTATTGTGGCCATAGGTGAATCTAATATTAGAACACCTGGTTTTATTAAACAAACAGTATTAGTCCTAAGGGAAGAAGTACATTGTTAGTGCACAATGTCAATACCTCACTCATCAATTGGTACATTATCTAGAGCAGAAAAACTACCAAAGCAAAACATTAGAATCAAACTATGCTATAGTTGAATTGACTTAGACAACTGCTGAGTCTTTGATTCAATAGCTATAGAATATACGTTCTTTCCTAAAGCATACATAATTTTCCCTTCATAAAAGGACAAGGAACTTTACAATAGACAGCATTTTACATAAAAAGTACATGTTTTAAAATCATATATATGAATATTAAATATACTTTTATATATATTTAAATGTACTTTTGTATAATATATGGCTTATTTCAAAACAATCTGAACATGGTGCCACATACCTTTAATCCCAGCCCTTGAACAAAGGAAAGGGAATCTGTGTTTGAGGCTACCTTGACTGACATGGTGAATTCCTGAACAGCCAGGGCTACCTCATGAGACACTGCCTCAAAAGAAATGGAGGAAAAGCAAATATTTTAAATAAAAGATTATATATTTTATAAATTCTAAATGAATGAAGTAAATTCTTGCCTTGTATCTGAACATAATGAAGTGAAACTTGCAATCAACCGCAATAGCTTTATAAACTCTACAAACAGGTAGGAACTAAACAGCATAAATTTGAACAAATAGTAGGCCATTGAAGTAAATGAAAAGAAATTTAAATATTGTTTGAAACAATTTTTTTATAAAGGACAACATATATTTATTTACAGGTTCAGAGGTTCAGTCCATTACCATTAGGGTGTGATCATGGCAGTATATAGGCATGCATGATGCAAGGAGAGCTGAGAATTCTATATCTTCATCTGAAGGCTACTAGTTGAAGACTCTCTTCCAGGCAGCTAAAGTAAGGGTCTTCTAGCTCACACCCTAGTAGTGACACACCTACTCCAACAGGGCCACTCCTTGGGCTGAGCATATACAAACTATCACGTTCCACTCCTTGGCCCCTATAGGGTCTGTTCAACCATATGAGTCTATGGGAGCCATACCTAAACAAAGCATAATGCAAAATACATTTAGCCCAACTTCAAAAGTCCCATAGTCTATAGTAGTCTCAACAGTGTTAAATGTCCAAAGTTCAAAGTCTCTTCTGAGATTCATCCAATCACTTTTTTTACTAGATATTTTCTTTATTTACATTTCAAATGTGATTCTCTTTCCTGGTTTTCCCTCCAGAAAACTCCCTATCCCATCCCCCTCCCCCTGCTCACCATCCCACTCACTCCCACTTCCCTGTCCTGACATTCTCCACAACACAGTCTCAGGATGGGCTTTCCTTCAGTCTCTGCTCCACTCTGTACCTGTATTTTCTTTAGACAGGAGCAATTCTGGGTTAAAATTTTGGAGATGTGTGGGTGGCTTCATTTTCAACCCGGGGGTCACGCCCAACCTCTGATATGGTCTCTACCGGTTCTGCCTTCCCTTTGTGGGATATTTCAGCTAATGTCTTTTCTGCGGTCCTGGGAGGCTCTTGCTTTCCTGGCATCTGGGACTGTCTGCTTACTACTCCCAGTTCCCTGTGCCCCATTGCTGCATATCTCTGTTCAATTTCCTGATCCTCGCTGTATTCTGCCATCTCCTCCCATATCTGATTCGTCCCCTCTTTTTTCCCCTCCCCCTCTTTTCTTGCCCCCAAGTCCTTCCTACCCTCTACTTCCATAGATGATTTCATTCCCTCCTCAAAGAAGGACTGAAGCATTCCCTCTTTGGCCTTCCTCTTGAGCTTCATGTGGTCCCTGAGTTGTGTCATGGGTATGGCACACTCTTTGCCTAATATCCACTTATCAGTGAGTACATGCCTCACCTGGGAATCCAGCCCACATGCAGACACCAAACTCAGACACTATTGCAGATGCCGAGAAGTGCTTGCTAACAGGAGCCTGATACAGCCCTCTCCTGAGAGGCTGTGTCAGATCCTGACCAATACAGATGTGGATGCTCACAGCTAACCATTGGACTGAGCACAGGGACCCCAACAAAGGAGTTAGGGGAGGGACTGAAGGAGCTGAAGGGGCCTTGTCTGGCATCAATGTGAGGAGAGGCCCTGGGTTGTGTGAAAGCTTGATGCCCTAGTGTAGAGGTGGTGAGGCAGGAATGGGTAGGTGGGTGGGGGAGCACCCTCACAGAAGCACAGTAAGGGGGCATGGAATAGGCTTTTGCAGAGGGGAAACCTAGAAACAGGATAACATTTGAAATATAAATAAATAAAATACCCAATATAAATTTTAAATTAAATTTAAAAAATATTTTTTTAAAAAAAAGCACAACACAATTAAACTGATAATATAAAAAAAATAAGCACTGGTTGTTCCAATCAATCACTTGAAATATTTACATTTATAAAATCTATTGACCTGTCCAAAGAACTTAGAGGTTTAATAATAAACCAAATCAAAGCTTTAAGAATAAAAAGAACAGTAACGGTTAGAGAGAAGATGAATGAAATAGACCTAGCAGCTAAAAAAATTATAATGAAACAGAGACAGGATCATTTAAAACAAAAATTGACAAACATATAACTAAACAAAAAGTAGAAATCAAATAATTAAAATTATAAACACCAAGTAAGTTATTATACTCGATACCACAGAAATACACAGAACCTATTGGGATTTTTTTAAAAACGAATATGCCAAAATACTAGAAAATTCTAGAATTTAGGGGCAGTTAAAAAGGCATATACCTACCAAAATTGGACAGAGTAAGACGGGGTATACAGAAGATTTTGGAGAGAAGCAAGAAAACAGAGAAATGTTTTATATTATAATCTCAAAATTAAAAATTTTAAACAATATAATAAACAAAAAAAATAAATAAAGTGAATCAGCAACATAAAGTTTCCCAACAAGGAATGCTCCTAGTAAGATTGCATCACTGCTATTTTTATTAGACTTTTAAAGAAGAATTAGCACTAAGAATTATTAAAAGATAAAGAGTCTAAGTAAACTAATTTATGATGCTATTATTATTCTATTAGAAAAATGTAGCAAAGGCACACAGACACAAACACACACACACACACACACACACACACACACACACATACACACACATCAAACTAAAGTCCATAAATCAGAAAGATACAGATAATGTTATCATCTCAATAGAAGCAGCAAAAAGCATTTACAAAAATTTCCATATCTCTATAATAAATTTCTTGAGCAAACAAATATAGAATAATCATACCTCAATATCATAAAAGCTAGATCTAATAAAGGCAAACTGAATGCAATACTAAATGTAAAAGACTAGAAGCATTTTCACTAAAACAAAAAAAGAATAGAAAGTTGTCTATTGTCAGTATTCTTAATAAATACATTTTTAATAGTTTTAGTCAAAGTAAGAATAAGAAAGAAATGAAAGACATGAATATGAAAGGAAGTATGTGAATTGTCCTTGTTTGCCTGTGAAATTATTTGATACGCAAATAATCTACAGATTCAACCAAAAACTGAATAGAATGCATAAATCTGATAACATGGAGGTATTAAACGTTGACATTTAAAATTCTGTAGCTTCCATTTGCTCTAGCTAAAAATTCAAGCATTATGCTTAGCAAGAGTCGCGATGAGGCAGACATCCTTGTCTGTTTCCTCACATTCCTGAAACTGCTTTGAGGTTTTTCTCTATTTTAGATGATGAAGGCCATGGGCTTGTTACACATGGCAACTATAATGTTGAGGGTCCGCCACCTGAATTACAAGAGCAGAGGATAAACTGGACAAACAGAAAGGGAAACTCCAAGGTATTATTTACTTATGCTATACTTCTATACATTCAAAAGACTCCACAAGAAAACTCTTACAGATGACAAATACCTGAGTTAAGGAATGGGATACAAAATTAAAGGGCAAACATGGCCTTCCTATATACCAATAACAAACCTACTGAGAACAGCCAGGGAACCAATGCAGTCACGATACCTGCAAATGTATTAGGATTATATTTTGCCAAGGAAATGAAGGACTTGCAAAATGAAAACATAAGAAGGACACTGAAGAAGGAAACTGGATAGATACCAGAAAATAAAAATAGAACCCCTTCCCCTGTGCATGCTCACTGACTGGTAAGATAAATATTTGAAAAATGACTGTCCTACTCATATATTAAATACATGAATTCAAGAGAGAGAAAAAGATATATAGGAGGGTATGGAGGGAGGAAAGGAAATGGAGAAATAGTGTGATTGTATCTCAAAAATAAAAGATGAAAAGAAAATGTGGGAAAAGAACACCATCTTTAACAAATTGAGCAAGGAGAACTGGATATCTATGGGCAGAAGAATGAAATTTGACCCATGTCTCTATGCTTGTGCCAAAAGCAATTCAAAGTGAATCAAGGATACAAAAAAAAAAAAAAAAAAGCAAATCAAGGACATTGGTGTCAAAGCTCGGACTCTGAAACTTGCAGAAAATAACCTAAGGGAAACACTTTGTGGTATCAGTAGAGGCAATGATCTGAATAGAACCAAAAGGCACAGGAAACAAAGGCAAAACTAACTAATATTACCTCAACGTAAAAGGCTTATGAATAAAAATAGAAACAGTAAGCAAGGTAAAGAGTCAATAATCAGAAAAACCCTTTGTTAGCAATTCATCTGAGGGTTATATCCAGAGTATATAAAAATACAGAAAAAAAACATAGAATGACTGATGTGCCTTAAACAATGGATAGTCTAACTAAATGTCTTAAAAATCTAATTACATTAATTATGTATGTACATCTGTGCTTGTGTATATACATATGTGTGTGTGTGTGTGTGTGTGTGTGTGTGTGAGAGAGAGAGAGAGAGAGAGAGAGAGAGAGAGAGAGAATCAGACAACACTTAGAAGTCAATTCTCTCCTTCTATGGGAGCCCAAGAAGTCAAACTTGTCAAGTTGTCATGTATGACAGCAAGTAACTTTAAATATTGTGCCCACTTACCAGCTATAACTACGCACATCTTAGAGAAGACATACAAATATCACACACACACACACACACACACACACACACACACCTCAAAAATTCTCAAAATCTTTAGCCATCAGAGAAGTGTAAAAACTAAAATGAGAAAATGAGACTCCCTTCATGGTAGTTAGAATATCTATTACAAAAAGTATTGGCAAATGATTTTTATACAACATAAATGGCAATGTAATTTTATCCACCCAGTATTGAAATTAAAATGGAAATTTCTCAAAAATCAAAATCTATAGCTATCATATATATTCCAAGAAAATGAAATCAACATATAAAGAAAATAACTGCTCATCCAACTTGATTGTGCCTCTTTTCACAAGTTAGGAAATCATCCAGGTACCCAACAACTTAAAGTGGAGAAAGAAACTGTTGTATATATTCACAATGGAATGTTGTTGAACCTCGAAGAAAAATGTGGCACAATGATAGAAGTGATAGCATCATGTAAAAGGAATTATCAGGTACAGAAACAAAAGTGTCAACTGTGCTCATTATATGTGCAAATAAAAAAAAACAAAATTTAAGTAGTTATTCTAAGAATTGGTAAGGGTACGGGATTTGGAAGATCAAGGGTGAAAATATATGGTTAAGTATGATCAGTGTAGGTATTAAAATATCACAATGAACTCCTTTACTGTATACTACCATAATATGCCAATAAAATAATCAATATATGTAATAAAGTGTCTTTAATTTTTTTAATTTTTAATTTCTATATTCTATGTTTACATTCCAAAGGCTTTCCCCTTTCCCAGTTCCCCCCCACCATATGTCCCATAATTCCTCTTCCCCCCAACTATTCCCCAATCCTCCTCCCCCCCCCACGATTTCTCTGTTCTGGGTCTACAAAACTGGATCCAATCTTTTCAGGCCCAGGGTCCTTTGCACAGTGTTTCATTTTTAATTGCCAATGCATTATCTTTGTATATTTTAATTGTCCCCAGGTTTCTTTTATTTTATATGTGGAAAATGGATTATTCTCATTCCATGCATATTAATATTCCAGAACTTCTTCTGACTGAAAACTACTAAACAAGTTAACTCACATATTTTCAAATACTCACATTAAATGTTTGCTTAAAATGTTTTTCCCCAAGCTATATAATTTTATTCAATGTGCAATTATAACTACTTTGTTTTATAGTATTCAGTGATAGAAAAGGAGAAAATAAACAAAAGCAGAACTATAATTATCATTAATAACACTAAAAATAAGAGAGTTTTGTGTGCTTATTTTGGTTAAAAAACATTCAATAAAGAAAATGATTAATATAACTTTAAAACATATAATTCAGTGACTATCTTCTATCAGATAACTCTTACTGTGAAATGTCAAAACCATTCTGATGGGTATTAAGTGAAATCTCAGGGTTGTTTTGATTTGCATTTCCCTGATTACTAAGGACTTTCAACATTTCTTTAAGTGCTTCTCGGCCATTCAAGATTCCTCAATTGTGAATTCTCTGTTTACCTCTATAAACCACTTTTTTGATTGCACTGTTTGGTTTTTTGGAGGTTAGCTTCTTGAGTTTTTTTATATATATATATATACTTTGGATATTAGCCCTCTATCTGATATGGGATTAGTGAAGATATTTTCCCAGTCCATATCTTGTCAATTTATCCTATTGACTATGTCCTTTGCCTTACAGGAAAGCTTGAGTTCCATGAAGTCCCATTTATCAATTGTTGATCTTAGAGCCTAAGCCATTGGAGTTCTGTTTAGAAATTTCACTCCCCCCACACACAGACACACACAGACACACACAGACACACAGACACACACACACACACACACACACACACACACACACACACAAACACTCCTAGCCACTGAGTTGGAGGCTCTTTCCAACTTTCTCTTCTATCAGATTCAGTGTGTCTGGTTTTATGTTGAGGTCCTTGATCCTATTGAACTATTGTGAAGGGTATTGTTTCCCTTTTTTCTTTATAGCCCATTTATCATTTGTATCAAGGAAGGCTATTGATATTTTTGAGTAAATTTTATATCTAGCCAATTTTCTCAAGTTGTTTATCAGCTGTAGAAGTTCTCTGGTAAAATTTTTGGGGTATACTATCATATCATCTGCAAATAGTGATACCTTGAGTTCTTTGCCAATTCGTATCCCCTTGATCTCCTTCTGTTGTTTTACCGCTCTTCCTAGAATTTCGAGTACTATATTAAGTAGATACGGGGAGAATGGCAGCCTTGTTTTGTCCTGATTTTAGTGAGATTGTTTCAAGTATCTCTCCATTTAATTTAACATGGCTGTTGGTTAGCAGTATATTGCTTTTATTATGCTACTATATGGGCCATGAATTCCTGATCTCTCCAACACTTTTAATACAAAGGTGTGCTGTATTTTATCAAATGCTTTTTCTGCATCTAATGAGGTGATCATGTGATTTTTTCCTTTGATTTTGTTTATATAATGGATTATGTTAATGGATTTTCATATATTAAATCAAGCTGGCATCCCTGGAATGAAGCCTACACAACGTGGTGAATGATGGCTTTGATGTGTTCTTGGATTTGGGTTGCTAGAATTTTATTGAGTATTTTTGCATCAATATTCATAAGTGAAATTGGTCTGAAGTTCTCTTTCTTTGTTGGGTATTTGTGTGGTTTAGGTATCAGCATAATTTTGGCTTCATAGAACAAATTATGCCATGTTCCTTCTGTTTCTATTTTATGGAAATTATGAGGAGTGTTGGTATTAGCTCTTTTTTGAAGGTCTGGTAGAATTATGCACTAATGCCATCTGGCCCTGCACTTTTATTGGTTAGGTGGCCTTTCAAGACTTCCTCTATTTCACTGGGGGACATGGGACTATTTAGACAGTCTGTCTCCTCTTGATTTACCTTTAGTACATGGTACCTGTTTAAAAAGGCTTACATTTCATCTAGATTTTCCAGTTTTGTTTAGTAAAGACTTTTGAATTAAGATCTGACAATTTTTTTTAATTTTCTCATTTTCTGTTGTAATATCCCTTTTGATTTTTTATTTTGTTAATTGAGATAGTATCACATTGCCCTTTAGTAAGTTTGGCTAAGAGTTTGTGTATCTGATTTTCTCAAAGATCCAGCTTTTGGGTTTGTTGAATCTTTGTATAGATTTTTCCTTCTTATTGGTTGATTTCAGTCATGGGTTTGCTTATTTCCTGCTGTCTACTCCTCTTGAGTGTGTTTGCATCTTTTCCTTTCCTAGGGCTTTCAGGTGTGCTATTAGGTGCTAGTTTAGGATCTCTCCAGTTTCTTTACCAGGACACTTAGTGCTATGAATTTTCTACTTAGTACTGCTTTCATTGTGTCTCATAAGTTTGGGTATGCTGTGTCTTTGCTTCAATTGAATTCTGAAAAGTCTTAAATTTCTTTCCTTATGTCTTCCCTGATCCTGTCATTATTGAGTAAAGAGTTGTTCTATTCCATGGATATGTGGGCTTTCTGTTGTTTTGTTGATATCAAAGTCCATGGTTATCTGATTGGCTACATGGGATTATTTCAATCTTCTTGGATCTTTTGAGGCCTGTTTTGTGACCAGTTATTTGGAGGAGGTACTGTGGGGTGCAGAGAAGGTATTTCCTTTGTTTCAGGGTGAAATGTTCTGTATACAACTGTTAAATCAATTTGATTCATAACTTCTATTAGCTTCACTGAGTCTCTATTTAGTTTCTGTTTCCAAGATCTGTCCATTGCTGAGAGTGGGGTATAGAAGTCTCCGACTATTATTGTGTAAGGAACAATGTGTACCTTGAGCTTTACTAAAGTTTCTTTTATGAGTGTGGGTGCCCTTGCATTTGGGCCATAGATGTTCAGAATTGAAAGTTCATCTTGGTGGGTATTTTTTTTGATGAATATGAAGTGTCCTTCCCCATCTGTTTTGAAATTTTTTTGAAAGTCTATTTTATTGGATATTAGAATGGCAACTCCTGCTTATTCTTTGGAACCATTTGCTTTGAAAATTTTTTCCAGTCGTTTACTCTGAGGTAGTGTCTATCTTTGTCCTTAAGGTGTATTACTTGAATGCAACAAAATGTGGGATCCTGCAAAATGTGTATCCAGTCTGTTGAGGAATCAAGTCCATTGATGTAGAGAGATATCAAAGACATGGTTGTTGCTTCCTGTTACCTTTGTTATTGGAGGAAGAATGATGTCTATGTGATTCTCTCCAATGATGATTAAATTCTTGTTTTTCCTTCAGGGTAAATACTCTCCTTGTGTTGGAATTTTCCTTCTAGAATCTTTTGTAGGGCTGGATTAGTAGATATATATTGTTTAAATTTGGTTTTGTCATGGAATATTTCCATTTCTCAGTCTGTGATGATTGAGACTTTTGCTGGGTATAGTAGCCTGGGCTGGCTTTTGTGTTCTCTTAGGGTCTTATGACATCTGTCCAGGCTCTTCTGGCTTTTAGTATGTCTGTTGAAAAGTCTGGTGTAATTCTGATAGGTCTTCCTTCATATGTTACTTGGCCTTTTTCCCTTATAGCTTTTAATATTTTTTCTTTATTCTGTACATTTAGTGTTTTGATTATTATATGACTGGACAATTTTCTTTTGTGGTCCAATCTTATTCGGTGTTCTGTAGGCTTCTTATACGTTTATGGCCATCTCTTTCTTTAGATTGGGGAAGATGTCTTCTATGATTTTGTTGATGTTTTTCTGGGCCTTTGAGCTGGGAATCTTTGGTCTCTTCTATCCTGTTATTCTTAGGTTTGATCTTTTCATTGTGTCCTGGATTTCCTGGATGTTTTGAGTTAGGAGACTTTTATGCTTTATACTTTCTTTGACCATTGTATAAGTATCTTCTATGGTGTTTTCTAGACCTGAGTGTCTCTCTTCTATCTCTTGTATTCTGTTGATGACATTTGCATTTGTAGCTCCTGACCTCTTTCCTAGATTTTCAAGTGTTGCCTCTATTTGTGGTTTCTTTTGTTGGAACTAGTTCTAAATCTTTGAATTGATTTGGTTTCCTTATTGGAAATCTGCATATGCAGACATTGAAAGTCCTTGTCCCCAACTTGTGTTTGATCAATCAATAAAGACTCCAGTGCCAATAGTTGAGTAAAGAGAGAAGGGGTGGGAACATTAGATTTGTGTGGCTGAGGATGCATGAAGGAGGAGGAGACAGGGATCACCTTGATACAGTGGGAAGATGCCACTGGCCACTTCCCCAATTGGGTCTGGGGTAGCAGACAGAGGCTTAGAGCTGTTCGCCATTGAGAGAGATGGCATATTAAAAATAAGCTAGTGTGTGTATGTGTGTTTCATTTACAGATCCAACTGGGTGGGTGGGTGAGTGGGTGGAGAAATGCAATCTGCTGGGAGCACAAGACTTTGCATCTAAAATTACCACTACATTATTTATTGTTTCTACTTTCATGTATATGTCTTCGACCACTTTGTTCAATTTCTTCAACTGTTTGATAGTGTTTACCTGTATTTTTTTGAGGGGTTTGTTTCCTCTTTAAGAACTTCTACATGTTTAATTGTGTTTTCCTGTATTTCTTTAAGTGAATTATTTATATCCTCTTAGAGATCTCTATTATCTTTGTAAAATGGGATTTTAGGTCAGCATGATGCCTTTCAGGTGTATTGGGGTATTCACGGCTTGCTGTGGTGGGAGAGCTGTGTTCTCATAGTATCAAAACATATTGACTTCTGTTGCTTATAACTTTGTGCTTGCTTCTCAGCATCTGGTTATCTCTGGAGTTAGCTGGCCTGGGTGACTCTGTGTGGAGCCTGCCTCCTGCGTTGCTGGGTTGCCGCAGATCTTCTGGGGGATCTGTGGCCCTAACTACAGTGGATCTCCTGGGAAACTTGCAGAATGTTGCCCCGGTTGCAACAGATCTCCTGGGAGCCCTGCAGACTGTTGCCCTGGCTACAACAGATCTCCTGGGAGCCCTGCAGACTCCAGTGTTGAGAGAGGGAGGATACAGGCTGATCTGCTCCCAAGAAGGTACAGACCAGAAGGGAAATGGCTTTAATGATAGGGGAGGAGTTGTGCATCCACTGGGTACCTGGGGTGGGGGGCTCCCAGCCACTGTGGCTATTTGGGCAGCTATCCTACCTGTTACCCTGCCTGCAGCAGATCTCCTGGTAGCCTTGCTGACTATGATGTGTTAAGAGAGAACCCTGGTCTATATTTCTACCTGCCCCATGTAGATGTAGAAGGGCTGTGCAGATCTGGCCCTGCCCCTTTCCTGGGAAGCATATGAGAAGAGTAGGCCCTGAGAAGAGGAGAACTGATCCCACCGCTCACCTACTACAATACTCAGGAGAGTGGCCAATATCTCTCTGGGCAACACAGTAGAGATGGCCCTGTTGGTAAGAGTGCAGGAGAGCAGGCAGGCAGACCACTTCAGCCACCACTCAAGGCCAGATCCAGGACTTTGTGTTGGCCCAACCTAACATCTACCTCATCTATAAACTGCTAGAGTGGGTGATGGGGTCAGTCTTGCAGAACTAAAGCTACAGGATCTCCATGACACAGGGAAATAACAGGCTATCTAAAAGGAGTCCCTGTGAGGATCCAGTATTGAAAATGTGGCAGAAGTCAGAGGCCTCAAATCAGACCAATGACTAATTGCAGTGAACATTTGTAAGTGACTCTATGGACTCTAAATTAATACATTTCATTTATTTTATTAATTGTCCCAACCTTTTAAGGGAAGTTAATAATGATATGTAATAATATTAAAATGTGTCCATGTGGTAGCCAGGACTGTATGAGTCATCTTTGTAACTTCCATATATATATATAAACTGCTCATCTATAAACTGCTAGAGTGGGTGATATATATATATATATATATATATATATACATACACAAAGTATTTACTTTCAATAATATTATTATGATTGAGTAACTATTAAGAAACAGAAATTTTTCTCTATGAGGTTTTATTTTGTTTTACAAACATGATTAATTTCATATACTTTGCTAGCATATACCCTGCCAGAGATTCAAGTTCTATGTTGTATTGGACTAAATCTTAATGGAAATAACTTGCCATTTATTGTAGGGTTTGTATCAATATTCTGTGATACAATTTAATTACTTTTATGAAAATTTAACTGAGCAAAATTATTTCCTTATACAAGTTCTAATGCTGAAAGTAATTTAGACTAGTTAGCAAAGCTTACCAAGTGAGCCCTTTCACTGGCAGCATGCTAATAGGAAGAAGTTCTTATTTACAGAATACTATTCACCTGTTGATATAGAAAATTGATTATCCTTTCCTAGTTTGCTCATTTTCTTCCTGCACTGTGGGTCTATAATATTGCTGCTGTATAGCTCTGTAACTTGTTATTTCCCACTAGCAATAGTAACAGCAATTACTTTCTTATATGACAAGCATTATGATAACTTATAAGTAATCAAATCTCAGAATAGATAGCATTGAAACTCCAATATTACAAGCCTTTTAATCTAATGATATATGCAATACATTAAATTTTGAAGAGATGAGAAGTAATCTCACTTCTGGAGTATGTTATACTGCAGAAAGGCAAGGGTACACTAGGCATAATTTGAAGTTTTGTCATGACGTGCCATATTTTTTCTCTCTTTTGTATTCAGCTTATGTATTTTATGTTTTTCAATAATTAAAATATATAACAAATTAGAGGGAATACCATAATCACATTTTAGAAAGAGAAATAATACGTCTTGTAATGAAATATGGATACCAACAACAGGTACAACTCAAAGATTAAGAAATGAAGAATTTACTATCTGAAAGTGAGGAATTTTATATATAAAATTTCTCTCAAATATTTAACCATTTTGTGACCTTAGGCAAATTACTTAGCTGTAGAAAATCTCTTTTTTAGATATCCATGGTATTTTTATAAATATAAAGAAAAATAATACATATGAAAAAATTTAACATATTATATGGTTAATAGCTTACCTTACAAACATATCAGGTTTCATTAGTATTGTTATTTTTATCCTTATTTTAAAAATGAAGTCTTTTGGTGATACTAGTTTTATTATCCTTAGTAGTATTTTTATTCTAAATGTTACTATTTCAGCTTCCTTGGAAAATGTATGAGCATAATACATCTTACACCACTCATTCCTACCTATTATTTCTCCAAAATTGGGTGATGTTTCCACTCTGAAAATGGATGGTATAGATAGTTTCTAGATATAGATAGAGAGATAGAGTTAGTGATTGATATATAGATATTTGATACAAATATAAATATAATTATATATATGGATAGAGATACAGACTTAGATATTATCTTTGAGTACATAAACTATTTCTAGCATATGTGATAAGTAGCAAGAAACACAAAAGAGCTCAAGGACACATACTAATAAGAACTCTGGGGTCCATGTAGCACAGACTGCTGATGGCAACACCAGATAGTTGTAGAATCTCAGCATTCTCTGTGGTCGCACACACTTTAAAAACCTTATAATTGCTGACATCCTCTTTCACATATTTATCAGGACTAAATGTCAATAACAAATGTATTTCATTCTCATTGTAGCTTCTTACTTCTGAATAATACTGAAAATATAAAATTTTAGTTGGAAATTGCTAAAATAGAATTTAATTGGTAATATCTATACTTTTCCCTAGTATAAATTATAACACTGAGGATAACATTAAATGATTAGGAAAGCAAAAAAGGTGAAGAACATTATTTCAAAATAAATGTTTTATCCAAGGCATACTTGTAAGTAAATGGAAAAGGGAGAAAGATTTTCTATACAATATATTTGTAATTTTTCTCTTAATTTAAACAGATGTGTTCTTGATTAAATTTTGAAGATGATTCTTATCACATGTAAGTATAATTTTCAAAACTTTGTCATTAAAATTAGTTAAATAATCATTATAAACATAAAAAGAAAGGCAAGAGAAACAACTTTTTAAAAATCTAATAAGAAAATAGTCAATAAAGAGAGGCAAGGAGCAAAATTGGAAACTGGACACATGATAAAGTTCATGTTTTTTAATTAGATATATTCTTTATTTACATTTTAAATGTTATCCCCTTTCCTCCTTTGCCCTCTGAAAACTCCCTAACCCATACTCTCTCTCCCTGCTCACTCTCCTACCCACTCCTGCTTCACTGGAAGTTTCTTTTCTACTGGCTAGCTTTCATAGAACCTTCCAGTGCTATACACATTAGCAGTTGAGAAAAACATACATAAGACCTATACAAGCCTAAGCTAGACAAAATCCCAGAATGTGGAGGGATATGAGGCACATAATCTCATTCGAGTAGTGAAGATACTGACAATTATTAGCTTCTGGAAGAGAGACAGCCAATTTTCTGCAAGAGTGTACCTCCCCCACCCTTAACTCAATCATTCTTCAGTGGGATAACACAAATCCAAGAATATTTGACAGAACAACCTGGTTTTGATGGGGACAAAAACTTAGTGAATATGGGAACCCTTGAGAGAGGGAATGAAGAAAATCAAAACATTGTAGAAAATTATCAGAGAACTGATAAAAAATATTTTTGAAAATAGAATAATTGGTCAATGACAAATACTAGCCACCAGTGTTGGAAAGATCTACTATTTGACCATGATTGATTTTAAGTGCATGTCAAATTATCAGTTTTTGCCTAATAAATATGCTGAACTATTTTATGTCAAGTACATAGAGTTGAAAATTTTTTGTTTGTAGAACCTGGAAAATAAAACTAAAATGAAGAAAAAAATTAACAACAAATCCTAGGAAAGAAAAAGAATACTAAAAGAAGATTTAAAAGAGACTAACAAATTTAGAATGTTCCTTACAATGTTCTAAAGGAGGTATACCAACATCACAAACAGAAAAAAAAATTCAGAGGACACTGAGACTCATAAAAGTCAAATATTCAAGGGAGATGATATCTAACTACAGATCATCTTCTTAAAATATAAGCTGCTTTGGTTTCATTTGGTTGGGTTGAATTGGGATGAGTTTGGTTTGGTTTGGTTTGGTTTGGTTTGGTTTGGTTTGGTTTGGTTTGGTTTAGTTTAGTTTGGTTTGGTTTTGTTGAGTTGGTTGGGTTGGTTGGGTTGAATTTGGCTGGTTTGATTTGGTTTTGTTGGTATGGTTTGGTTTGATTGATTTGGTTTGGTTGGTTTGATTTGTTTGGTTTGGTTTGATTGGTCTGGCTTTTTCCATCTAACCAATACATATTAACAAATAATTAACAAACAAGGTCAGTGCTACATGTTTTCAAATGGCTTTTGACACAACAGAAGACAAAGGGTGTTTCAGCTTTATCAAAGTTTCAAGGACAGCAAATCTTTCTCTTTGGATATAACAGAGAGACTTTGAGATTATTCAATTAATAAAATAGTAGAAATAATAATATGACAGAAACAACTCTTTTAAGACTAAGGAATAAAATACTGACTTATTCTAGGAGGATGAAGAATTTGGGGAAATGCTGTTTTCCCTATGCTGAGAATATACGAATATATTATTTTAACACAGTGACTAGCTCAGAGATTAATATAGTAGATCACAGGATCTGTAATACTGAGCCAAGACTGTAACCCCTGGATCTACTGAGACCTACATTAATGAAATAGGTGTTATAAAGTTAGTCTAAATATCAATTAAAAATATTATTTATATGCATAAATAATAAAAATATACTTATTCTTATTGAACTTGATATAGATGAAAATATATTTTTTAAAAATGTTTGCTTTGTTTTTTATTAGCTTACCATTATCAAATTTTCTTTGTTTTTTCAATACATTTGTAGTTTTGATGGATTCCCAACATACCCACACAGCTCTCCCTCTTGTTTGCCAAACCCCCATTAATCTCTCCTCGGGGTGCCCCACTCTTATTTTCATTTTGCATAAGTTCCACTATCACTGTAACTCTTGGTAATAATTGTAAGATTAATACCTTTCATTCAGAATAATATCTCTTAAATATAATAAATGGTTAAATCTTTATAACTACATAATTATGTTAATTTAATTACAATTAAATTAGCTTCTTCAGGAAATTCAGAAATATTTCATTTACAGCTTTCAAAAATATTATCTATACATGTAATGAATGAATTTATTTTTAAAAAGCCATAATAGCTTAAAAATAAGCAACAAGGTGTTAAGCACATTGCATGCTTTATAATTACTCTAACGTATTATAACTATCAGTAATTTGATGGCTCTACATTGAGCTTTTATTAGAAATGCCATTTTAGTGCTGACTGTGAATGATTAAAGCTATCAAGAGTGGACTGTTTAACAGGCTCTTCTCTTTTGCCCGGCTGCTTTGAATGAGGGAACTGTTAGCAAAGGAGCCCTTTAACCAACAACCAGCTGGAGTGTTCAGATCACAGGCCAGGTGTCTGGCACACTTTGCAAGCACTCTAAGGCACTCAAGAAGCTTCAAAGGACCACTACAACCGCAGCTGAAAACACACTCTGCTCTTGACCCTGTACATTCTGCCTGAAAAAGCGGTACTGTAGGGAGACAAGCCAAGTAAAGCCTTAACTAACTGGCACCTATTTTCACCCAAGCTAGGGGGGAGTTACCCTCTACCCTACTCCCTTGGTCCAGCAGAAGGCCTATTTTTGTTGCAAACACAATCACTGATTTATATTAAGGATCACACAGATTTGTGCATACACTTACTAAGGTCCTGAGTCTATAAGCTAGCTTGTTCAGCTCATGGTCAGGTAAGCTGGTAGATACCCGCTTCTGTGCTGACTCCTGTGATACAGTGTTCTGCATAATGAAAGGATTCTGTGTATGGTCTTTCCTTTGTTTACCTTAGTTTCTTTTTCTGGGTTTTTGGTATGATTTGGTATGATTTGGTTTGGTTTGGTTTGGTGTTTTGGGGGGGATTGGTTTGTTTGTTTTCTTTTTGTTGTGTTTTGTTTTAAGATCATCAGATCCTACTACAAAGGTCTATACTCAAAACAACTGGAGAATCTGGTGGAAATGGACAATTTCCTAGACAGATATCAAATACCAAAATTAAATCAGCATCAAGTAGACCAGCTAAATAGTCCCATAACCCCTAAAGAAATAGAAGGGGTTATAGAAAGCCTCCCAACCAAAAAAAGTACGGGACCAGATGGTTTTAGTGCAGAATTCTACCAGACCTTCAAAGAAGACTTAACACCAATACTCTTCAAACTATTCCACAAAATAGAGACAGAAGGGACACTGCCCAACTCATTCTTCGAAGCCACAATTACACTAATACCTAAACCACAAAAAGATCCAACAAAGAAAGAGAACTTCAGGCCAATTTCTCTTATGAATATAGATGCAAAAATACTAAATAAAATTCTTGCTAACCGAATCCAAGAGCACATCAAAACGATCATCCACCATGATCAAGTAGGCTTCATCCCAGAGATGCAGGGATGGTTCAATATATGGAAATCCATCAATGTAACCTACTACATAAACAAACTGAAAGAAAAAAACCACATGGTCATCTCATTAGATGCTGAAAAAGCATTTGACAAAATTCAGCATCCTTTCATGCTAAAAGTCATGGAAAGAGCAGGAATTCAAGGCCCATACCTAAACATAGTAAAAGCAATCTACAGCAAACCAGTAGCCAACATCAAAATAAATGGAGAGAAACTTGAAGCATTCCCACTAAAATCAGGGACTAGACAAGGCTTCCCTCTCTCTCCATATCTTTTCAATATAGTACTTGAAGTTCTAGCAAGAGCAATTAGACAACATAAGGAAGTCAAAGGGATACAAATTGGAAAGGAAGAAGTGAAACTATCATTATTTGCAGACGATATGATAGTTTACCTAAGCGACCCAAAAAACTCCACCAGAGAACTTCTACAGCTGATAAACAACTTCAGCAAAGTGGCAGGTTATAAAATTAACTCAAGCAAGTCAGTGGCCTTCTTGTACTCAAAGGACAAGCAGGCAGAGAAAGAAATTAGGGAAATAACACCCTTCACAATAGCCACAAACAACATAAAATATCTTGGCGTAACTCTAACCAAACAGGCGAAAGATCTGTACAACAGGAACTTCAAGTCCTTGAAGAAAGAAATGGAAGAAGACCTCAGAAGATGGAAAAATATTTCTTGCTCCTGGATTGGCAGGATCAATATTTTGGTTCGTTTTTTAACACTAGTAGATCAGAGTTAATGCAAACAAAAGAAAACTGTGGACTGCAAACTGCCTCCTATGGTAATGGCAATAACTTTGATAGCACTCAGCTTTGTCAAGAGGATTTCAGTGTGTAGCCAAGGGGCAGAAAGTGTAGTTAATAAAGCTATGAGCTCCAATCATTAAAAGAGTAGCAGTGATCTACCAAGCCCTGAGGGCCAAAGGACCTGACACCTGACAAAGCATCAGTCTAAAAGTTCTTCTAAAACCTGAGATTCCAGAGATATTACACTAGCTATTTTGTTTTGCTTGTTTGTTTGTTTATTTGTTTCTTTGTTTTAAATATACAAGTCTTTTATTGACCCTAAAGAGCCCTCATTAAAGATGGAATGAGGATCCTGTTTCTGGAGCTGGGTACCTTAGCCCTTACTTGTCTGCCTTCTGTATTATTCCCTTTTCAGACACATAGATGCCATTCAAAACTTTCTGTTATCCTCATTTTAACTGTTTTGGCTCAGTGAATCAGAGCGGTTGAATCTGAAACAAGTTCAATATCATTTCCTTCAAGGATTAATTCATCCCTCTGGGCTTGAGAGACAGGACAAGCAACCTGTCCTCAACTGAACCCTACAGATGTATTTTTCACCCAAGAAATTGCAGATTTCCACCAAAGACCCTTTCCTCTGAATAAAGACATTGATAGGGAAGTGATCAATCATAGACCTCATCTTGTAACAGAAGCCGGGTGTAACACCCTTGATCATGTTCTGAACATAATTGCAGATGGTTCTGACCAGTTCCTTTCTGTTATCCTACCATTTGCCAACCAAGGGCTTCTTCTTTTTCTTTCCAAGGAGACACAGCTCCTTAGAAGGAAATGTTGAAGTTCCTCTGCAGAATTCCCCATGGGGCCCTTCACAATGACTATGAGACACTTTAGAGTAATGTCCACATTTTCTTTTTTTTTTTTTTTTTTTTTTTTAATTTTATTTTCTATATTCTATGTTTACATTCCAAAGGCTTTCCCCTTTCCCAGTTCCCACCCACCATAGTTCCCATAGTTCCTCTCCCCCCCATCTGTTCCCCAATAATTCCCCCTCCCCCCTCGGTTTCTTTACTAAACTGGAAGCAATCTTTACAGGCCCAGGGTCCTCTCCTTTCTTCTTCTTGGGAATCATTTGACTTGCTATTTGTGTCTTGAGTATTTAGGGCTTCTGGGCTCATTAATATCCACTTATCAGTGATTGCATTTCAGGTGCATTCTTTTGTGATTGGGTTAATTCACTCAGGATGATATTTTCCAGGTCTAACCATTTACCTACAAATTGCATGAATTCATTATTTTTAATTGCTGTGTAGTATTCCATTGTATAAATATACCACATTTTCTGTATCCATTCCTCCTTTGAGGGATATTTGGGCTGCTTCCAATTTCTGGCTATTATAAACAAGGCTGCTATAAACATAGTGGAGCATGTGTCCTTATTGCATGCAGGGGAATCCTCTGGGTATATGCCCAGGAGTGGTATGCCAGGGTCCTCTGGAAGTAACATGCCCAATTTTCTGAGGAACCGCCAAACTGATTTCCAGAGCGGTTTTACCATTTTGCAATCCCACCAACAGTGGAGGAGTGTTCCTCTTTCTCCACATCCTCGCCAGCACTTGTTGTCTCTTGAGTTTTTAATCTTAGCCATTCTGACTGGTGTGAGGTGGAATCTCAGGGTTGTTTTGATTTGCATTTCCCTGATGACTAATGATGTTGAACATCTTTTAAGGTGTTTCTCGGCCATCCGAATTTCTTCTGGTGAGAATTCTTTGTTTAGCTCTGTGCCCCATTTTTTGATAGGGTTATTTGGTTCTTTGCGGTCTAACTTCTTGAGTTCTTTGTATATATTGGATATTAGCCCTCTGTCGGATGTGGGGTTGGTGAAGATCTTTTCCCACTTTGTTGGTTGCCGTTTTGTCCTTCTGACAGTGTCCTTTGCTTTGCAGAAACTTTGTAATTTTATGAGGTCCCATTTGTCGATTCTTGATCTTAGAGCATAAGCTATTGGTGTTCTGTTCAGGAACTTTTCCCTGTGCCCAAGTCCTCCAGGGTCTTCCCAAGTTTCTTTTCTAATAGTTTCAGTGTGTCTGGTTTTATGTGGAGGTCCTTGATCCACTTGGAGTTGATCTTAGTACAAGGAGATAAGAGTGGGTCAATTCGCATTCTTCTGCATGTTGACCTCCAGTTGAACCAGCACCATTTGTTGAAAAGGCTATCTTTTTTCCACCGGATGGTTGTGGCTCCTTTATCAAAGATCAAGTGACCATAAGTCTGTGGGTTAATTTCTGGGTCTTCAATCCTATTCCATTGATCTACCTGCCTGTTGCTGTACCAATACCATGCAGTTTTTAACACAATTGCTCTGTAGTACTGCTTGAGGTCAGGGATATTGATTCCCCCAGAAGTCCTTTTATTGTTGAGAATAGTTTTAGCTATCCTGGGTTTTTTGTTGCTCCAGATGAATTTGAGAATTGCTCTTTCTAGATCTATGAAGAATTGATTTGGGATTTTGATGGGGATTGCATTGAATCTGTAGATTGCTTTTGGCAAGATGGCCATTTTTACTATATTGATCCTGCCAATCCAGGAGCAAGAAATATTTTTCCATCTCCTGAGGTCTTCTTCGATTTCTTTCTTCAGGGACTTGAAGTTCCTGTCATACAGATCTTTCACTTGTTTGGTTAGAGTTACGCCAAGGTACTTTATGTTGTTTGTGGCTATTGTGAAGGGTGTTATTTCCCTAACTTCTTTCTCAGCCTGCTTGTCCTTTGAGTACAAGAAGGCTACTGATTTGCTTGAGTTAATTTTATAACCAGCCACGTTGCTGAAGTTGTTTATCAGCTGTAGAAGTTCTCTGGTGGAGTTTTTTGGATCGCTTAAGTAGACTATCATATCATCTGCAAATAATGATACTTTGACTTCTTCCTTTCCAATTTGTATCCCTTTGACTTCCTTATGTTGTCTGATTGCTCTCGCTAGAACTTCAAGTACTATATTGAAAAGATATGGAGAGAGAGGACAGCCTTGTCTAGTCCCTGATTTTAGTGGAATTGCTTCAAGTTTCTCTCCATTTATTTTGATGTTGGCTACTGGTTTGCTGTAGATTGCTTTTACTATGTTTAGGTATGGGCCTTGAATTCCTGCTCTTTCCAAGACTTTTAGCATGAAAGGATGCTGAATTTTGTCGAATGCTTTTTCAGCATCTAATGAGATGACCATGTGGTTTTTTTCTTTTAGTTTGTTTATGTAGTGGATTACATTGATGGATTTCCGTATATTGAACCATCCCTGCATTCCTGGAATGAAGCCTACTTGATCATGGTGAATGATCGTTTTGATATGCTCTTGGATTCGGTTGGCAAGGATTTTATTTAGTATTTTTGCATCTATATTCATAAGAGAAATTGGCCTGTAGTTCTCTTTCTTTGTTGGATCTTTTTGTGGTTTAGGTATCAGCGTAATTGTGGTTTCGAAGAATGAGTTGGGCAGTGTCCCTTCTGTCTCTATTTTGTGGAATAGTTTGAAGAGTATTGGTGTTAAGTCTTCTTTGAAGGTCTGGTAGAATTCTGCACTAAAACCATCTGGTCCCGTACTTTTTTTGGTTGGGAGGCTTTCTATAACCCCTTCTATTTCTTTAAGGGTTATGGGACTGTTTAGCTGGTCTACTTGATGCTGATTTAATTTTGGTATTTGGTATCTGTCTAGGAAATTGTCCATTTCCTCCAGATTCTCCAGTTGTTTTGAGTATAGGCCTTTGTAGTAGGATCTGATGATCTTTTGAATTTCCTCTGTTTCTGTTGTTATATCCCCCTTTTCATTTTTAATTTTGTTAATTTGGATACTATCTCTGTGCCCTTTGGTTAGTCTAGCTAAGGGCTTATCTATCTTGTTGATTTTCTCGAAGAACCAGCTCTTGGTTTTGTTGATTCTTTGTATGGTTCTCTTTGTTTCTGCTTGATTGATTTCAGCCCTTAGTTTGATGATTTCCTCTCTTCTACTCCTCCTGGGTGAGTTAGCTTCTTTTTGTTCCAGCGCCTTCAGGTGTGCTGTTAAGTTGCTAGTGTATGCTCTTTCCAGTTTCTTTTTGGAGGCACTCAGGGCTATGAGTTTTCCTCTTAGCACTGCTTTCATTGTATCCCAGAGATTTGGGTAGGTCGTACCTTCATTTTCATTGAAGTCTAAAAAGTCTTTGATTTCTTTCTTTATTTCTTCCTTGACCAGGGTGTCATTGAGTAGAGTATTGTTCAGTTTCCATGTGTATGTGGGCTTTCTGTAGTTCTTCTTGCTATTGAAGACCACTTTTACTCCATAGTGATCCGATAGGAGACATGGGATTAGTTCGGTCTTCTTGTATTTGTTGAGGTCTGTCTTGTGACCAATTATATGATCAATTTTTGAGAAGGTACCGTGCGGTGCTGAGAAAAAGGTATACTCTTTTGTTTTAGGATGGAATGTTCTATATATATCTGTTAAATCCAATTGGTCCAAAGCTTCAATTAGTTTCACTGTGTCCCTGTTTAGTTTCTGCTTTCCTGATCGGTCCATTGAGGAGAGTGGAGTGTTGAAGTCACCTACAATCATTGTGTTAGGTGCGATGTGTGCTTTAAGCTTTAGTAAAGTTTCTTTTACGAATGAGGGTGCCCTTGCATTTGGTGCATAGATGTTCAGTATTGAGAATTCTTCTTGGTGGATTTTCCCTTTGACAAGCAGGAAGTGACCTTCTGTGTCTCTTTTGATGACTTTAGGTTGAAAGTCGATTTTATCTGATATTAGAATGGCTACTCCAGCTTGTTTCCTGGGACCATTTGCTTGTAGAACTGTCTTCCAGCCTTTTACTCTAAGGAGGTGTTTGTCTTTGACACTGAGATGTGTTTCCTGTATGCAGCAAAATGTAGGGTCCTGTTTCCGTATCCAGTCTGTTAGTCTGTGTCTTTTGATTGGGGAATTGAGTCCATTGATATTAAGAGATATTAAGGAATAGTAATTATTACTTCCTGACATTTTGGGAATTGTTATTATTATTTGTATTTGAGTGGTTCTCTTCTTTTGGGTTGGATGAGATGGGGTTTCTATCTTGTTTCTTCTGGGGTGTTGTTTCCCCCCTTGTGTTGGTATTTTTCCCCTATTATCCTTTGTAGGGCTGGGTTTGTAGATAAGTATCTTGCAAATTTGGTTTTGTCGTGGAATATCTTGGTTTCCCCATCTATGGCAATTGAGAGTTTCGCTGGGTATAGTAGTCTTGGCTGAAGTTTGTGTTCTCTTAGGGTCTGCATAAGGTCTGCCCAGGATCTTCTAGCTTTCATGGTCTCAGGTGAGAAGTCTGGTGTAATTCTGATAGGTCTTCCTTTATATGTTACTTGTCCTTTTTCTCTTACTGCCTTTAATATTCTTTCTTTGTTTAGTACATTTGGGGTTTTGACTATTATGTGACGGGAAGTATTTCTGTTCTGGTCCAGTCTATTTGGGGTTCTAAAGGCTTCTTGTATATTCATGGGCATCTCTCTCTTTAGGTTGGGGAAATTTTCTTCCATAATTTTGTAGAAGATATTTGCTGGCCCTTTAAGTTGTAGATCTTCATTCTCATCTATCCCTATAATCCTTAGGTTTGGTCTTCTCATTGTGTCCTGGATTTCCTGAATGTTTTGGGTTACCAGCTTTTTGCATTTTGCATTTTCTTTAATTGTTGAATCCATGGTTCCTATGGTATCTTCAGCATCTGAGATTCTGTCTTCTATCTCTTGTATTCTATTGTTGATATTTGCATCTATGACTCCTGATTTCTTCCCAAGGTTTTCTATTTCCAACATTGTCTCCCTTTGCGATTGCTTAGTTGTTTCTACTTCTGTTTTTAGATTTTGTATGGTTTTGCTCAGATCTTTCAGTTGCTTGTTTGTGTTTTCCTGTAATTCTTTAAGGGATTTTTGTGTTTCCTCCTTTATGACTTCTACTCGTTGACCCATGTTCTCTTGTATTTCTTTGGGTGATTTTTGTTTCTCCCCCTTATTGGGATTCACTTTTTGCTCTATATTCTCCTGGATTTCTTTAAGTGATTTTTGTGTCTGCCTTGTATGGGCTTCTAGTTTTTGATCTATTTTCTCCTCTATTACTTTAAGAAATTTATCTAAGTGATCCTCAATCTGCATCTTTACCAGTGATTTTAGATCTGAGTCTTGTTTTTCTGGTGTGTTGAGATATCTGGGATTTAATTGTGTTTGTCTTGCAATGGCTTCTAGCTTTTGATCTATTTTCTCATGTATTACTTTAAGAGATTTATCTAAGTGTTCCTCTATCAGCATCCTGACCAGTGATTTTAGATCTGAGTCTTGTTTTTCTGGTGTTTCGGGGTATCCAATATTTATTGCTGTTGGGGAACTGGGTTCGGATGCCGCCATATTGCCTTGATTTTTGTTAGTAGCGATCTTACGTTTGCCTTTTGCCATCTGGTTAACTCTGGTGTTAGTTGGTCCTGTAGATACTAGCTGGTGCTTGACCCTCCTGTGGGGTTGTAAGGCTATTTCCCAGTGACTGGGATACCTGAATCACTGTCCTGCGGGGCTCTTGCTCACAGATTGCTGACAGGTGGCCTGAGTCCCCCGAGGTCTTAACCTCAGGATATCCCAGGTATTTGGTTCCGCCTGTTGGGCGGCTGCTCTGCACTGCTCCTGCTCAGGGTTCGCTGTCTGATATCCTGTTTCCCCAGGGGTCTTAAAGTTGGGATATCTCAGTTATCTGGTTCTGCCTGCTGGTCCCAAGCTGCTGGGAGGCTGGCTGGGTCCGGTTTCCAGCTTCCCTGCCACTGGCTGGATGGGAGGCTGGTTCGGCCTCCGGCTGGGTCTGGGTACCTGGCACACTGGCTGACTCTGGCTTCCTCACCACCAGCTGGACGGGAAGCTGCAGGCAATATGGCAGCTGCCTGCAGGGAGCTCGGGGTCCGCCCCGCGCGCGAGTGCAGAGTGCACCCGCTATTCTGTGCCCAATTCCCACTCCAGGCCTGAGTCCCCGAAGGTCTTAAGCTCGGGCTGTGTCGGGTACCTGGTTCTGCCGCCGCCGCCGGATGGTTCTGAGCACCTGGGACGCTGGGTGACCCTCCGGCTTCCCCACCGCCAGCTGGGCGGGAAGCTGCAGGCAATATGGCAGCTGCCTGCAGGGAGCTCGGGGTCCGCCCCGCGCGCGAGTGCAGAGTGCACCCGCTATTCTGTGCCCAATTCCCACTCCAGGCCTGAGTCCCCGAAGGTCTTAAGCTCGGGCTGTGTCGGGTACCTGGTTCTGCCGCCGCCGCCGGATGGTTCTGAGCACCTGGCACGCTGGGTGACCCTCCGGCTTCCCCACCACCAGCTGGGCGGGAAGCTGCAGGCAATCAATGTCCACATTTTCTAGAATGGCACCAGTCTGATTGCTGAGAATGATCTTTACTCTCAAAATAGATGGGGCAAAACCACACTAAAAATTGTTACGAGCCCTGAATCCCAACACACAAGGCTGTTGTGCTGTCACTAACTCCTACTGAGAAAGGTGAAGGATTATACTAGATAGTGACGACCTAGCCAGTGGCAATCAAACGTTGAGCTGTCAAACTCAACACCTAACATCTCCGGTCTCTTTCCTCTCAGGCCTGGAGCCATAAAATTCTAGTTCTCTGGATGTGGAACAATACGTCCTTGAGCCCATCTATGCAACTCATAAGCTCTTGGCACACAGGGCTCAGTTATAACATTAGATCAGCAGTTCTGTGCCACTTATTATCAGAGCAGAGCAAAAGGAGTCTAGCCAGCTACTTGATTGCAAAGCATCTTTGGGTGCAGTTCACTTTTTAATAATTACATAATCATTTTGAAGAAAAAAAGGGTGACTGTTATCCCATGTGTTGAATAATAATAATAATAAAATAATATTTTGCTATAATAATTCTTGAATTTCTAAGGTTTTCAATTCTTTAAAAATTATTAATTATGTAAATTGATTTAAAATAAATGTCATAAATAATAAAATACATAAATGATGTGATTACAAAAATGCTTCCATGGACAGAAGACTTGTTCATATGCCAGTCTTTCATTTTCACAAATATTCAAAGTGTAAGACCAAAAATGTATGTATCTCCACCATAGCATATAATAAATACTGTCAGTTTAGTAAAACATGGTATGTATCTTGTAAAATTTAACATTCATAATCTCATGGGTACTGTATAAAACCATCACGTATCAATATAAAATCTGATGCCCAATAACTGAAGCAGGATTAGAAGGTAGGAAGTCTAGGGGAGAAAGAGAGAGAGAGAGAGAGAGAGAGAGAGAGAGAGAGAGAGAGAGAGAGAAACTCTGGGATTTGGTCAGGCATGGGAGGACTCACCTGGACTCAGAAGAAGTCAAATGTATGAAACTAAGACATGTGGCAGACATAAAATAGTATAAACTAATTAGGATAAAAGGGTAGATTATTGAATCTGTTTTACACTAAAAGGCAACAACAATCCATATGTTTTACATTTAATATCGGTTTTTATATTAATCAAAATTAAGATTATAGTTTGCTATAACATGCTTTATATATGTTTCAACTCTACCTATGTAGGGTATTAAAGTATTCTACCTATGCAACTCATTTTAGAGTGCAATGTAAAGTTTTAGTCCTTGAAATCTGCTATTGCAAACTGTTCGGGAAAATTAAGAAATTCAAGTAAGTAGGCAACCAATCAGATGTGTGGTCATGCTAGGTACCAGTTTAGTTAATTACAGAGATAAGCTTTATTTAGCATCTTGTAAATGTTTTCAAAGTTAAACAGATAGTGGCTAGTTAGAAACAAACAACATTTGCCTATTCAGATATACGGCAGATAGATGATCACCAAAAAACTCAGATATCTACAGAAAGATACCCTATTAACATAAGACTTATGACTGTGAGACATGTCTACTGGTAACACCCTGTTCTACTTCAAAAAAGATGCTGAGCATCTAAGAACCTTCTTATGGAGTATGTTTCAAATATGTCAAAGCTGCCACTACACACACCACACACACACACACACACACACACACACACACACACACACACACACAGAGACACACACACGCATGCACGCACGCATGCACACGCATACGCATGTGCATACATGCACAGGCACACTGACCATACCTCAACCGCTGACAGTATGTTGTCCAAACTGAACAATTGGGATGCAGGGAAGTTTGACAAGCTAAGCAAATTCCCTACTTCATAATAATTACTTCACAACAAAAGTCTCTCAGATATTTGGGGCCAGAAGACCAAAGATAGATGTTCCAATGTTGCAGAGGAACCTTGGGAGTGTCCAGGTAGCCAGCAACCTCTACCATTTCTATAGTTTTGGAAGCTACTTCCTCTGTATTTCCTGTTTACTCGGGTAATATTTATCCTTCTGAAATCTCTGATGGGGTTAACACTACATAGTTATAGTCTCACAATTCATCTTAGGTTGTTTAGTATTTAAGAAAATGTTTTAAGGTCTAAGAACATATTTTTAGGTTGGTAATGCTAGTTATGATAATGATTTTGGTACAGAAATTTGAACTCATCGAGATAGATGAGATAATAGAGTATTTTATCCAAACTTGCCAAATATAAATGGACTGGACATTGTGAATGTAATTCTTACCTGACAGTTTTCATAAATGTTCTTATTGTGTATAGTTTTTGCTGTTAGAGAAAGAACCTTTAATTGGACTAAAAGGGGGAGACATAGAGATAATATCTTGTACACTGTGTAGAAGCATTACCTGTCAATACAAATCTGAGGGCCAATAAACTGAGGTTGGATTAGAAGGTTAAACATCCAGCAGAGAGAGGGGAACTCTGAAATTTAGTCAGGCATGAGAAAAATTGCCACCAGACTTGGAGGAAGTTGAACCAGTCATGTGGCAGATATAGTACAGTAAAAACAGGTTAATTGAGTTAGGAGTTAGTTAGGGGACAAGACGAACTTAAGGCCCAGGCATTCATTCATAAATAAATAAGCTTCTGCTTCATTATTCAGGAACTGGGGCCAACATAGAAAAGAAAAGCCAGTTGTTACCATTGCTGGGATGAAACACCATGACCAAAGCAACTAGGAGAGGAAAGGCTTGTTGACTTACCCTTTCACATCACCATTCATCCCTGAAAGAAGTTGGACAGGAACTCAGACGGGACAGGGACCTGGAGGGAGGAGCGGATGCAGAGGACCTGAAGGAATGCTGCTCACCGCCTTGTTGCCATGGCTTTCTCATCCTGCTTCCTTGCAGAACATAAGCTCAGCAGCCCAGAGTAGCCCCACCCACAATGGCTTGGACGCTGCTCCATTCATTACTAATTAAGAAAATGCCCTATGTCTAGATCTTAGGGAGGCATTTTCTCAAGTGAGATTCCCTCCTTTCTGATAACTTCTCTCAACTTGACATAAAACTAGCAGCACAATGTTTTAAGCTTTTCATAAATGTAAAACAATGATTTCTTATGTTTCATTTAACTGCAATGGTTATATACTAATGATCCCATTTGTTAATAAATGTATTTTTAAGACATGTTATCCTATGAGTATTGGCTGTATATGTTACATGATTTTGATTCCTAATGTTTTCATTTTTATTGCTAGGCATTTTTGAAATCTTTGCTTGGGCTACTGCCACTTTCCTAAATCATTACAATTTCTAACCGCATTCTCAGTATAGACCCTTATACACACGTGTAAGTGTCTCTCTCAATTGACTGCAAAGAAACTTCCTTCTGTAGCAGATGAATACTGTTACAGAAACCTGGTCAGAAATGCAGAGAGGACAGTGAACTGTGGAATGGCCAGCTCTAACTGGTACATCCTGCACCCAGGGATCAGAGGAGGGGGCAGAGAGATTGCAGGCGTCAGAAGACTGGGATGTTTGCCACAGGAGTCTTCTATTTATGACAAAAGACGCTAAGCCCGTGAAATATCAGCCATTAGGTTACATAAGCAAGATCTACATAATGATTTCATATGTATTTTTTTTCTGTCTGCAATTGATTACATCAGTATCAAATCTTCTACTTAGAGGGCAGGAATTGCACTGTGCTTTTGTCTTTTCACTGATTATTTTTTTCTCAAAGTAGCAAAGTGCCATGCCCTATTCTTTTCATATGTGTCTGCCGGGCAAATGCTGTCTGTGACTCATACTCCCGTCCATTCCCTTTTCAGTGACTTGCCTTGCAGGGCCCAGATGGAAGGCCGACTAAGACAAGGTAGACAGTAGCAATGGAGGCTGTAGGGCAGCTGAGGACAGCTCTCCACCTACCTCAGGATTCCACATGGAAAGCAGGGTCAGCATTTTTAGATCCTTTGGAAATTGTGAGTCAAATCGCTAAGATTTTATATGTTGGGGAACTATTTACATTTTCTTAAAAGACCCAATAGCATCAAATAATACAGAAATAGAGACAGAGATGAAAAGATTTTCAGTTTGACCCATGTGCTGCCTAGTTCAGATGATCTGACCTTAAGGTTAAGTGTCAAGTTTCTTCCAGAGTGAGGAGCCCAACAGCTTGCCTTCCTTGGTATTTAGTCCTCACTCAATTAAACAATGAGTTTTAGGAACAAAACTTTTACACAGTAGACATAAAAGTTTTCACATGTGATGTCTTAAAGAAGTGCTTAATATTAATAATTCAATGCTACATTGGAAAAATCTCATTATTTTAAACTCATACTATAAATTTGTATTTCACTATGTGTACTCATAATGTTTTCAGAACGGGTCTCCTAGTAGTGTTTAATTCACTCAGGAACAGCACAGAGCTAAAATGAATTCAGAACACTAAAGATAATGTCATTTTGTCCATCTATGTCAGTTTATAATTTCTATCTATGCACCCAATTATTTATACCTCAAAGATGTTGTACACTCAGTTTGCAGTCCCATTTCCAGGAAATGATGATAAGGATTCGTTTCTGAACACTTACCGCAGATAACACACAATAAACAATGGCAAGAAGCAGTGAGTGTCACAGTAAAGCCCTAGAGCAAACATTTTGGAGATCATATGAACTGCACTGAAATTAATCGATTTTGCCTTTTAGAGCATGAAAGCAACAAAAATGGAATCCTCATGAGTGGAATCTAATGTTCTTGTGCATGCTAAAATTTAAATTATACATTTATTTTTATGATTTTTAGTTTTTTGAACATGTGAAAACTATTCTTAGCTCATCTCGTAAATTATAGAAAGATAAATTGTGGCACGGATTTGACTAAACACTGTCTGGTAATCTGTAGTTTCAGAGAACATCAGTCTCAAAATTAAAACATCTAGAATATCAAATTATAAACTTTTAATCATTTAAAATTTATAATGCCAAAATAATTAAATGACTTAGAGAGAGTCAGAACAGAGAGGAACAGACCATTTGAAGGAACCTTTTATCTGAAATCAGTTAGAACGTTGGCAATTAATTACCTTCCACAAATAAGCATAGCATGTAGGAACTTCTAGTCAAATAGGTCTTTAGCCATTTGCAAACTCTCTATGTTTATAGTTTCACTGTGAATCCAAGAGTTTAGCCCCAGCACTGCACACGTCCATGACTCTGGGAAGAAGAAGAAACAAATAAAAATGTCAAGGTCACTCTTAGCTACATTGATGCTGGAGACCAGCATGGGCAACAAGCTAAACAAGGCATTTTAGTTTTCCCAGTGATTTTCCTAGTTCTTATAACGTTCCAAGCTTGTACACTTACCAGTGACAATCACGGTTTCTGGCCTCCTTGGTCCTAGAAATATGATAGGGGCACAGAAAAGTAGAGCTGAAAGAGAAGTCAGTACTACCTGGGCAATACTAGAGGTGGCTGCATTAGGAGTGACTCAAGAAGGTAGACTTCAGAAAGCCAAAGAACCCTATTAAAAATGGGGTACAGAGCTAAACAAAGAATTTTTACCAGAAGAACTTCGGATGGCTGAGAAGCACCTTAAAAAATGTTCAACATCATTAGTCATTAGGGAAATACAAATCAAAACAACCCTGAGATTTCACCTCACACCAGTCAGAATGGCTAAGATTAAAAACTCAGGAGACAGCAGGTGTTGGCGAGGATGTGGAGAAAGAGGAACACTCCTCCACTGCTGGTGGGATTGCAAGCTGGTACAACCACTCTGAAATCAGTCTGGCGGCTCCTCAGAAAACTGGGCATGACACTTCCAGAGGACCCCACTATACCACTCCTGGGCATATATGCAGAGGATTCCCCGGCATGCAATAAGGACACATGCTCCACTATGTTCATAGCAGCCTTATTTATAATAGCCAGAAGCTGGAAAGAACTCAGATGTCCCTCAATGGAGGAATGGATACAGAAAATGTGGTATATTCACACAACGGAATACTACTCAGCAATTAAAAACAATGAATTCATGAAATTCTTAGGCAAATGGCTGGATCTGGAAAATATTATCCTAAGTGAGGTAACCCATTCACAAAAGAACACACATGGAATGCAGTCACTGATAAGTGGATATTAGCCCAGAAGCTCTGAATAACCAAGACACAATTCACATATCAAATGATTCCCAAGAAAAAGGAAGGAGAGGTTCCTGGTCCTGGAAAGGCTTGATGCAGCATTGTAGGGGATTGCCAGGACAGAGAAGTGGGAGGGGGTTGATTGGGGAATGGACAGAGGGAAGAGGGCTTATGGGACTTATGGGGAGGGGGGAACCAGGAAATGGGAAATCATATGAAATGTAAACAAAGAATATAGAAAATAAAAAAGGAGTGACATTTTCATTGTCTTAAATTTCAAATATGTTTCAAGAAACATTTAAAAATTTAGCATATCTTTTATGACAGTTTCTTTTGAAACTTCATGAAGAAGCAATCTTTACAACTTAATTCCTTATAGAAATTAAAACCAGGCAGTAAGACAATTTATTTTTGTGAATTTTTAGGATATCTTTATATCATGCTGTCAAGATTTTATATAGACTTTATATTTATAATATATCCATCCTGTATGAATATATCAGTGTTATGTGAAAAACAAGCTTCCAGAATGAGCAAAACCCCAAGAGGAACCAGGACAATGCTGAAATAATCTAAGAGGATGATTAATAGTCTCAATCATCCAATCATTTCTAAAAGCTACCATGCACAGATTATAGACAGTACACTGAAAATGTGTACAAATAATAGTATTACATCAGATGATCTTTTACAAATCTCCCTTTTGCAAAAGGCTCCAGTCCTACACTCAGCAATTCACACTCAAGCTATTTAAGGTTTTCAGAAATATACAAGCTCAGACTACAGCCCACCATAGAGATATAGATTTATCTCTCTTGTGTCTCAGAAAAAGGAATAATGCCACATATCTCATGAATGTATGCTAAAAGATACATATGACTGACTTATGGTACATTTCTTAAGCATAAAACATTTTAAAGAAGTTTTATTTTTGTTACTTGCTCATTATATTGCAAGCTATTTAACTGATAACCAAGAAGAACTCTCACTGTTTGGAGAACAGAACTTACTAATTTTATAATCTACCTAAACCTTGGTGTTTTCTTCTAAAATTTACTCATTGTAAACATCACACTTCATGTCCAGAAAAGAAAGGCCTAAGAAGAAATTATCATTGCATTTTGTGTTGTACTGGTGGAGACATATAAGAGTGTCTGTGTGTGCAGTTTGTCTTTGTGGCCATCTGGTTGCACAACAAATTAAATACAGATAGGCCATTTCAAGTAAAATAATTTTGTAAGCTCAAAACAAAGCTTTAAAATTCCCCAGATATCTATATAGATTGCCATTAATCATAACTCCTATTAACTTCTTATACATGTGCGAATGGTACTAATAATGTTATCAATTTAGCCCTTTTATCCTTCAGAATCTTTTAAAAATAGTTAAATGCTTCCTTGAAAACTAAATCATCTATCATGAAATCTCAGGGGGACACTATTATAAATCTGGTTTTAATAAATTATAATTTTATCTTCCAATTTCTTCTTTTTTTGTTTTGTTTTGGTTTGGTTTTTTGAGACAGGGTTTCTCTGTGTAGCCCTGGATGTCCTGGAACTCACTCTGTAGACCAGGCTGGCTTCAAACTCAGAAATCTGCCTGCCTCTGCCTCCCAAGTGCTGAAATTAAAGGCGTGTGCCACCACCACCCGGCGCCTTCTGGTTTCTTACACTTGTCATTTTAAAAAGTATTTTCCAGACCTTCACATGCAGCCTAGAATTTATCCAGGTTTTTTTGTGCATAGTACTTGCTACAATGACCAATAAACACATATGGAGATGGTAAAGAAAGCCTGAAGGTAATCCACCCTGTAAAGAACTATAATGAGACTAACCTGTGCCTGCTTGCTATTCTTGGCAAAGAGAAAATTTTAAAATTATGAAGCTGACAAAATTTAACCAGAAAAACTCTTATGTGAGCATTAAGCTGCTATAAGCAGCAAGCCCTTGAAAAGTAACCAAGAAGAAGATTTGGAGTGTTGGTACATGGTAATAACATTAACTAGCTACACAGTATTAAATCGTATAATGTTTGTTTCCATCAGTAAAAGGGGATCAACAAAATCTATCCAACCAACAAAATTATTCTACAGTTTAAAGAAGCTTGTGTGTGTGTGTGTGTATGTGTGTAACATTGAATAGATCCCTTATCAATTTTACTGATATTTCCTTATATATTGATCTATTATATTAAAACTCCTTTCATTTCAGAGAAAATTAGATTCCTAATAACTACACACAGGAAATGTGTGATAGAACCAAGATTGTAACATCCATAAATACATAAAAGCATTTGATAATTTGAGAATACGAAAATTTCTTCACATCAGCCCAAGTCTATGAGTGTGTACAAAATATGTACTCACATTGGGAGGAGTATTATGAATATTTATGGCATAGTAACTAACTTGTGTCTCTGGCCATACTGGAGCATACCTGCTTATAAAGACGCTAGACTAAATAAAGGGTTATATTTCATTCACAACCATGTCACCAAATTAACTGAGCCATAATCCTTGAGCACACATATACTGAATTTCCTAATGCAGCCAGCTCATTTCCCTGCCCATTTGTTGGTTTAAGAGATTGCCTTAACCAGAGCTCATCATTCCTCACGTACACCAAATTCAGAATAGGAAGAACACTGTAGCTCTTTAGCAATGAGCTGCAATCAGGAACATTATCAAGAATATAAATGTAATTATGATGACATATTCATATAATACTTTTGTGCTCACAATTGGTGAGTGCATGTGTTGCAATCTGTGTTTTGAGTAAAAGACTAAAATTTAATATATGACTGTCTCAAAGAATCAGAAGTAATATTTGGCATGATTGTTACAACTTAAAATAGTGTTGCTACATTCACTAGTATCTACAAGGTGTTACTGTTTAATTGTATCTATAATCCGTGCTTATTCTCAAAGAATGCCTAGCATCAAATAAAATTTTCTGCTGATAATTCTCATCACATTGAATATACCTAAAATCTCTTATTCCAAACTAAGGATCTTTCCAAAAACCCTTTTGAAAAATGACCAAAGGTGGGCACAGTTCATGACTGAACATCAGTGAGGCTTACTTAACTATTAATTTCTCTTACATAAAATATTTTGTCTATATTCTGTATACATTAATGCCGGGTATTTATGAGTTATTTCACTCACCAAATATTTTTTGTATACCAAAATCCAGAAAGAATAGCTTTTGGGTATTGTTTTCCAATAATCGGAAATTCTTGAAACAAACGAGGCAGGAGAGATATCCTCAGCCGTACCCTAGAAGCATATCACCAGCAGTGAAAGGCTTTACAAACGGGAGGGAAATAAGTATACGGTGTTTGAGCAATCTCATTTTCAACCACAATATTATCATTCTTTAGCTTTTACAAACAGTATTCTTTGTGGTTTCTTTTTATATTGACGGCTTTCACGTGATCTCCTAGGTTAACTCTGGCTGGGTGGTCAAATAGCAGAGATAGAAAAGACTGATCTCTCTTGTGCAAAAGCTAAGAACACTCAAATTAGTCCTATAATAAAAGCATCCCAAGAACCTGCCTTGTTAGATTTCTAATAATGTCACAGGCACTTGAGACAGTTACCTCACAAAGAAAGCATTTCTTGCAGCCATGGAGGTTTCAGTCTAGGATGATTGCCCCATTGTTTTGCACTTGTGACATAGCAACAAGAGAAGAGGCCTTGGCAGAACAAAACTCTTCATGTCACAAGCCGGAAGCAAATATAAAGAGGACAGAAAGGATCAGGTCCCAGGATACTGTGCAACGTGTGCCCTCAAGAGCAAGACTTCCTAAAGTCTCCAGAGTGTTGTGGCTGGAGACAACATCTTTAATATAGGAAACTTGGGAGGAAATTCCAGAGTCAAGCCTAAATGTCCGTGTGGATTGTTCACTATTACTATTCATTCATAACTACTCTTCCTTTAAAACAATTATCCTAATACTAAAAAATATCATGTTTGGGCATGTGAGCCCCATTCTACCTTTTCCTGCACAAATGAGATTGTGCAATGCTATTTTAGACTAAATATTTTCTGACTCTTTGTTGACCAATATATATGTTGCAAACACCATGACTCCAGTTTAGATATTAATAAATACAGAACACTGAACAGGTTATCATCTACTCAGTGAGACTTCAGAATGCCTTCCCTTAACAATAACTGTATCATATAAAGGGAAATGAAATCTGTCTGTACCTACTGACTTTACCTCCAAAGTAAAACACCTTCCATCTCTCAGCTCTTCATGGCATCTGTAAAAGACTCTCACATAAAATTATCTAATTTAAACCTGATAATGGGCCTAATCCAAAACACCGGAAAATTATCCATATTTTAGAAACTAATATTCAAAGGGGCCAGGGGATTTCCCATATGGCAATTTTATAGGTGTGATTCTCATGTTTTATTTACATACTAACTGCTCACAAATATATCTCAAAAGGAACAAGAAAGGCTGAATGAGCTTTATATACTGTTCATTCGCCCGTAGGAAATTGTATAGAACCTTGAGAGACAGCTTACAATGACATTTAAACCTTCTAGCAGACAATTAAAATGTTGTCATTTAAATGACACAACTATTTCATAGTATAATTACTTAAAGCTTATAAATAGATTTTTAAAGTATATTAGCTTAATGATATTAAGACATCCTGGGACAAAGAATGTATCAGCATCTACTTGTCTGATGGAGGAGAGGAGATACTTCTCCTACTAGGAATGCTATATATTCATTGAAAATGTGTTTTTAAAAAGATTTACTGTTCTAGTTCCACCACCCAGACACTTGAAGGTCAGCGAGTCGGTTCTGTGTTCGCTTTGACCCATATGGTCGAACCAGGATGGATTCCTCTTCCTCCTCCTCTTCCAGCTTGGCTTTGAGCGCTGTGGATCCTTGGTTGTAGCACTTCATTGAAGTGGAGACTCAGAAGTACTGCTTCCAACAGCTAGCGCATCAGATGTTGGGACTTTGCTGGGAGAAGTGCATAGGTAAGTTTGAGCCAAAGGTGGACAGTCTGGCTAAGTAAGGTCTATATTGTGAACTGTCTTGAGCACTTCATTGATACAAGCTAGATCATCTTAAATTGGATGAAACAGACCCAGAAGTCCAAACCTGTCTTCACAGAAAGCCTTTCTGATTTCAGCATTACCACTTTGAGAAAGCAGTTTAAAAAAAGTATTTGATTGAAAAGTTGAAGAAATGGCTATGGGGAAGGGGAATGAACTCCCAGTTTTCTTTATCATCTTGGGACATCTTATCAACCTGAGAATGAACAAAGTTCATTTTTTATGTATAGATGTTGAGAGTCGTATGTATTTGGTTGTAATTTTAAAGCTATTCATGTGAAAATAATTGACAGATAAAGTAGGACATGCATATTGCGCTGCATGGGACTATGCTATCTCAAGGTCCCTTAACTGCTTTACATAAATTTGATAGTGGAACATCTTCCTATAATTTGATAGTGGCAACACATTGGGTAAATCTTTATTTGTATGGGTTCATTTCTGATTTTTTTTAAGGGAGATCGTTGTGTCAGAAAAATTATCAGTGAGTAAAAACCCTGGCGGTATTTAACTGTGAGCTTTCTTTCAAATTTGACTATAGGAACTAAAAGAGATCCACAGAGTGTCCATACAATCCAGCTTTTTAGGTTGTCTCTCTTCCCTATATTGTGATTCACTTACATATCAAATTAGAAATATGGTCTCCAGGTAGAACAGGAGCCTGGGAATACTGAGGGTTTTAGTCATAAAGGAATCTAGCTCATATGCATTATTCTTACTATCAGACAGCCACAGAAAGAAGTTACCTTACTTTGTATATCAGTACACAAAACATTCACAGATGTGCCTAAAGAAATGATAACAATTTAGGCCAGTTCCAAATTAACAACAGTTTCAGGAAGAGGTATATGCCTGATGGTAGTCATAAATTCCATTAGCTGTATTCTTTTGGTCAGTGGGGAAAAAAAGCCTGAAAGATTTAAAAAAAAATGATTAACATCTGCAATGGTATAATACCATTCCAAATGTGCATGTGTGTGTGTGTGTGTGTGTGTGTGTGTGTGTGTGTGTGTGTATGTCTGTATGTGTGTGTCTGTGTGTGTGTCTGTGTGTAGTCACATGTTTATCATATTTAAGTTCTCCTAAAAATTATTTTCCTGTTTAATGTAAGTGTTTCTAATTGCTCCTAATATGAAAAGAAGTAGTATCATTACTCAAGTAGAAATTGGATCATACTTTATCCTGCTAACAGCTATTAAATACTAAGTAACATCTAAAATATACAGTATCAAAGTATATTAAGATAAGCATCTTGACATTTCTCATTCAAGTGGGAATCATTTCCCAGACTTTATTTCACTCAAAAGAGGAGAGCTAACAATTGCCTTCTTGTCATAGATACTAAATTCCATTTTTTTCATAACACTGCATGATTATAAAAATGCACGTGAGCACATTGCTTCTTAAGGTATCATGCATGTGCATGGATTAAAAATAGAAAACGAAGTGTTGTGTGGAGCACACCCTTCTGTTCATTATCACTTCTCTGGCAGGTCAACTTGCCTCAAGCCAAAATAGTTCATTTCTGCTCACCAAGTTAACAATTGCCACTCCCTTGTTCTCCAGCAAAAAGTATCATAACATGTCTGGAAAACAAAATCTATCACCTGCAAGGGTATAAGCCATCCTTTTCATTAGTGTTGTAAAATTTAATGCTACTTCCGATTATAATTGGCTGTTTCTTTTTTTTTCCTTTATTTATGATTGCATTGCGTGACTTCAGTGTATTTCACAGCTTAATGTCCCTCCAGCTGCCATAGCTCATTAAGCAGGGAATAGGATGGTAAGAAGCACCAACTAAATGGTCCTGTCATTGTCCCTTCAGGCAAGATAGACATGGGGCTCCCTAAAGACGGTCCAGGCCTCACAGGTTACTAGAACCTCTTGGTTCTCCATTCAGTGGTATTTCCAATATTTCCTGTTGTCCTTGACAATTCTTTGTTAAGTAAACTTTACAGGACTTTCATGCAATTACAAATTCAGAAGAGAATTAATGGAAAAGCAAGAGAGCACAAAGGGAAAAATATACCATCATGAAAACATAACATATGTTACCTTTTACAGTCCGGGTCAAAACACATGGGTTTAAAGTGCTTGTATCTTATACAAAAGCTTTTCCCATATTTTCAGCACTAGAAATGTATTCTAAAAGAAAAAAATTTAATAATTAAATCCTGTTCTATTATTACTAAATAACAGGTTGCTTATATTTTGCTCATTAAAAATAAAGATTCTGTGGTCGAGAAAGGAGTTTTTCTGGTCTAGACACTTCTGTCAAGCATAGCATTCCTAGGCAGTTAAAGAGGAAAAGAAAAGACAAAGTCAGGTAAAAATGGAGGAAAACTCTCTATTCACAGCTTTGGGACATTAGTCATAGAAAGTATGCAGTGCTTATGACTTTGAAAGGTATGTTAATCGCTATCAGAACCAGGCATCATAAAGACCAAAGCAGACAAATAAAAATTGCATTTTATATACTAAGAATGACCTAAACTTTTAAGATAGAATTAAAACCACTCATGAAAGAATTCAACACAAAGTTCATATATAACAATGATTATAAAATATAACTAACAGCACTTAATGATGCTTCAAGTAAGTGGAAATGATCCTTGTATTAACAACCTGTGTGTTTTATATTTTCTTGCCCCCTCTCATCAAAATGTCATAGGTTGGTCTGCTTTCCTGAAATCCAAAGCTATTGAGGTTAGTTACATAATCTTTTCCATCATTTGTATTTGAGAAACACAGCATTGGAGACAATTTTTATCATAAAATGGTTTGTGGGAGCCTGGTTTCCCCTCAGCTCTCACCTTCTTGATATGTTCAGGGATCCTCTAGGAAAAAGACACACTTTAAGAAAAATAACTCTGCTTACTGCTAATTCTAATTTTGCCTAAATTTATCAATAAGAATTCTGAATCAAAATTAAAATCACATAATATCAATACATATGAAAATCAAGACCTATGTCTAACATGACCTTATACAAAAATATAAGAACCTCACAAATACAGTCTTCACTTACATCATACAATCTCCTGAAAATTAGAAAAATAATAATTTTAGGTAAATGAAAACCTACTTTTACACATAGAATAAATTGGGTTTATTATTTACAATAAGTAAGTGTCAACCTGTGTTGGAAGAGTACATATTATTATTATAATATATACACAAATTTAAGATTGATGTGGTTTAGTTTTGTTTAAAATGAATCTTATGTTTGTTCTAGTTAATTTTGAAAAGATAAATCATTAAGAATATTAGGTTTAATATAAAACATAAAATAAAGATACTAATCAATGTGATTTCTGTATTGTATATCATTTTCAACAAATACCATTTGTGTTATTGCTACACAATAACTAAGCTCAATCAAACATATTAGTGAATAAACTTTTTAAAAATTCCATAAATGACATTTATACTTTGTAATATTTCCTCAGAATTTTCAGAAAAGTGTTAAAATATTACCTTAATAATTCCTAAACTGCTTCAGATTCCCAATCTGCACCCAGAGTCAATCCTGTGCCACAGTGCCCAGAACTGATCCTGTACCACAGGGATCCATAACCAAACACTGCCAGAAGAGATTTGGCCTTCCAGGAGTGCCAACACACCTGTTAGCACAGGTAGGACCACCACTTCTGTTCAAATTCCTGGCCCTAGAGGGACCTTCTCAGGGCATTGAGGACACAGGAACCAAGGAACAGCCTCGGACAGGATCCTTCTGGTCTTTGTCTGCAACCCTGAGCTGATCCTGTGCCACAGATCTCCATACCCAAATTCCTCCTGGAAAGAACTTGTCTCCCAGGAGTACTGACTCCCAGGAGGAACAAGCCACAGCCAGAGAAAAGACCATCTAACACCAGAGATAACCAGATAGTGAGAGGCAAGATCAGGAACATAAGTAACAGAAACCAAAGCTGTTTGGCATCATCAGAACCCAGTTCTCCCACCACAGGGAACCCTGGATATCCCAAAACACCAGAAAAGCAAGACTCTGATTAAAATCACATCTCATGATGATGACAGAGGACTTTAAGAATGACAAAAATAATTCCCTTAAAGAAATACAGGAGAAGACAAGTAAACCGATAGAAGCCCTTAAAGAGGAAACACAAAAATCCCTTAAAGAATTACAGGAATACACAAACAAACAAGCAAAGGAATTGAACAAAACAATATAGAATTGAAAACTGAAAATATAACAAAATAAAGAAATCATAAAGGGAGAAAACCCTGGAAATAAAAAACCTAGGAAAGAAATCAGGAGTCATAGATGCAAGCATCACCAAGAGAATACAAGAGATAGAAGAGAGAATCTCAGATGCAGAAAATACCATAGAAAACATTGACTCAACAGTCAAACAAAATGCAAAACACAAAAAGCTCCTAACCTAAAACATCCAGGAAATCTAGGACACAACGAAAAGACCAAACCTAAGGATAATAGGTACAGAAGAGAGTGAAGACTCTCAACCTAAAGGGCTAGTAAATATCTTCAAAAATTATAGAAGAAAACTTCCCTAACCTAAAGAAAGGTATGCACATAAATATACAAGAAGCCTACAGAACTCCAAATAGATTGGACCAGAAAAGAAATCCTCCCTTCACATAATAGTCAAAACACCAAATGCACAAAACAAAGAAAAATATTAAAAGCAGTAAAGGAAAAAAGTTAAGCAACATATAAAGACAGACCTATCAGAAATGCACCAGACTTCTCAGCAGAGACTATAAAAGCTAGAAGATCTTGGGCATGTCTCATACAGACCCTAAGAGAACATAAATGATATCCCAGGCTACTATACCCAGCAAAACTCTCTATTACCATACATGGAAAAACCAAGATATTCCATAACAAAACTAAATTTACACAATATCTTTACACAAACCCAGCCTTACAAAGGATAATAAATGGAAAATGCCAACAGCAGTAGGGAAACTACATGCTAGAAAAAGCAAGAAAGTAATCTTCTTTCAACAAACCCAAAAGAAGATAGCCACACAAACACAAAAATAACATCAAAAATAGCAGGAAGTGACAATCACTGTTCCTTAACATCTCTTAACATCAATGGACTCAATTACCCAATAAAAAGACATAGACTAACCAAATGGATACTTAAACAGGACCCAGAATTTTGCTACATACAGGAAATGTACCTCAGAGACAGAGACAAACACTACCACAGAAAAACGGCCTGGAAAAGAATTTTCCAAGTCAATAGTACCAAGAAACAAGCTGGAGTAGCCCTTCTACCATTGGATAAAAGTGACTTTCATACAAAAGTTATCAAAAAGGATAAGGAAGTACACTTCATGAACATCAAAGGAAAAAATCTTCCAAGAAGATCTGTAATTTCTAAACATCCATGCTCAAAATGCAAGGGCACCCACATTAATAAAATAAACTTTACTAAAATTCAAAGCACACATTGCTTTAATAATAATAGTGTTGTATTATTGTATGAGAGTGGGAGACTTCAACACCCCACTCTCATCAATAGACAGACCATGGGAACCCAAACTAAACAGAGACACATTGAAAGAAACAGTAGTTAGGGACCAAATGGTTTTAAAAGATATCTATAGAACATTTCATACTAAATCGAAGAATATACCTTCTTCTCAGCACCTCATGGTAACTTCTACAAAATTGACCATATAATAGGTCACAAAACAGACCTCAACAGATATAAGAAGGCTGTAATAATCCCATGCATCCTATCAGATCACTACAGATTAAGGTTGGTCTTCATTAGCAACAAAAACAAAAGGAAGTCACATACACATAGAGGCTGAACAACACTCTACTCAATGATAATTTGGTCAAGGAGGAAAGAAAGAAATTAAAGACTTTTTAGAACTTAATGAAAATGAAGCCGCAACATACCCAAACTTATGGGACACAATGAAAGCAGTGCTAAGAGGAAAACTCACAGCTCTGAGTGTCTCCAAAAAGAAACTGGAGAGAACATACACCACCAGCTTAACAGTACACCTGAAAGCTCTAGAACAAAAGAAGCAAATATATCCAAGAGGAGTAAACAGCAGGAAATAATCAAATTCAGGGCTAAAATCACCCATGTAGAAACAAAAATAACTACACAAAGAATCAACAAAACCAGGAGCTGGTTCTCTGAGAAAATCAACAAGATAGATAAACCCTTAGGCAGATTAACCACAATCAAGTAGGCTTCATCCAATGGATGCAGGGATGGTTCAATATACAGGAATCCATCAATATAATCAATTACATAAACGAACTCAAAGAAAAAAACACATAATCATATCATTAGATGCTGAAAACATATTTGACAAAATTCAACAACCTGTCATGTTAAAAGTCTTGGAAAGATCAGGAATTCAAGGCCCATACCTAAGCATATTAAGTAATGTACAGCAAACCAGTAGCCAACATCAAACTAAATGGAAAGAAACTTGAAGCAATCACATTATAATCAGGGACTAGACAAGTCTGCTCTCTCTCTCTCTCTCTCTCTCTCTCTCTCTCTCTCTCTCTCTCTCTGTATTCAATATGAAGTTCTAGCTAGAGCTATGAGACAACAAAAGGAGGTCAAAGGGATACAAATCAGAAATGAAGATGTCAAAATATTACTATTTACAGATGATATGATAGTATATTTAAGTGAGCCCAAAAACTCCACTAGAGAACTCTTACAGCTGAGAAACAACTTCTGCAAAGGGGCTGGATATTAAATTAACTTCAACAAATCAGTAGCCTTCCTTACTCAAAGGATAAATAGGCTGCAAAATAAATTATAGAGTAATGACATCCTTCATAATAGTCACAAACAACATAAAATATCTTTGTGTAAGCCGGGCGTGGTGGCGCATGCCTGTAATCCCAGCACTTGGGAGGCAGAGGCAGGCGGATTTCTGAGTTCGAGGCCAGCCTGGTCTACAGAGTGAGTTCCAGGACAGCCAGGGCTACACTGAGAAACCCTGTCTCAAAAAACCAAAAAAAAAAAAATATCTTTGTGTGACTCTAACCAAATAAATGAATGATATCTATGACAAGAACTTCAAGTCTCTGAAGAAAGAAATCAAAGAAGACCTCAGAAGATGGAAAGATCTCCCATACTCATGGTTTGGCAGGAAAAAATATAGTAAAAATGGTCATCTTGCCTAAAGCAATCTACAGATTCATTGCAATCCTCATGAAAATTCCAAATCAATTATTAATAGACTTAAAAAGAGCAATTCTCAAATTAATTTGGAATAACAATAAAATCCAGGATAGCAAAAACTATTTTCAACAATAAAAAAACATCTGGGGGAATCACCATCCCTTACTTCAAGCTGTATTGCAAAGAAATTGTAATAAAAACTGCATGGTATTGGTACAGTTGACAGGCAGGTAGAACAATGGAATAGAATTGAAAACCCAGAAATGAACCCACACTCCTACAGTCACTTTATCTTTGACAAGGGAGCTAAAACCATGCAGTGGAAAAAAAGACAGCATTTTTAAGCATTTCAACTGGCAGTCAACATGTACAAAAATGCAAATTGATCCTTTCTCATCTTCCTGTACAAAACTCAAGTCCAAGTATATCAAGGACTTTCACATAAAACCAGATACACTGAGTCTAATAGAAGAAAAAGTGGAGGAAAGTTTGGACCACATGAGCACAGGGGATAAGGTCCTGAACAGAACACCAATTGCTTATGATCTAAGATCAAGAATTGACAAGTAGAACCTCATAAAATTTCAAAGCTTCTGAAAGGCAAAGGACACTGTCGATAATACAAAACAGGAACCAACAGATTGAGAAAAGACCTTTATAAATCTCACATCTGAGGGCTAATATCCAATACATACAAAGAACTCAAGAAGCTAGACTCCAGAGAACCAATTAACCTATTAAAAATGGAGAACATGTGTATTCTTTGGTTGGTGGTTTACCCCTAGGAGCACTGGGTGTACTGGATGGTTCATTTTTTTTGTTCCTCCTATTGGGCTGCAAACCCCTTCAGCTTCTAGCTCCTCCATTGGGGACCCTGTGCTCAGTTCAATGGTTGGATGAGAGCATCCCCCTCTGTATTTGTCATGCACTGGCAGAGCCTCTCAACAGAAAGCTATATCAGGCTCCTGTCAGCAAGCACTTATTGGCATCCACAATAGTCTGGGTTTGGTAAATATATATGAAATGAATCCCCAGGTGGAGCAACCCATGGCTCCAGCTGCATATGCAGCAGAGGATAACCTTGTTGGACATCAAAGGGAGGAGAGGCCCTTGGTCTTCTGGCTTGATGCCCCAGTATAGGGGAGTGCCAGGACAGGGAAGCAGTAGTGAGTGGATTGGTGAGCAGGGGGAGGGGGATAGGGAATAGGTTAGGGGTTTTTCAGAGGGTAGGACCAGGAAAGGGGTCCTGGTCCTTGAAATGTAAATAAAGAATATGGCTAATAAAAATATAAAATTAAAAAAAAGATTGGATCCCTGTAAGGGACAAAAATAAATAATAAGGAACAGAGCTAAACAGAGCATTCTCCACTGAAGAAACTTGAATGGCTGAGAAGTACCTATTTACATGTCTATCATCCTTAGTCAGCAGGGAAATGCAAATCACAACATCCCTGAGATTCCATCTCACACCAGTCAGAATGACTAAGATCGAAAACTCAGGTGACAGCAGATGCTGGCAAGGATGCAGAGAAAGGAACACTCCTCCATTGCTTGTGGGATTGCAAGCTGGTATAACCACTCTGCAAATAAGTAGTGGTTCCTCAGAAGCTTCAACATAGTACTACCTGAGAACCCAGCTATACCACTCCTAGGCATATACCCAGAAGATGCTCCAATATGTAATAAAGACATATGCTCCACTAAGTTCATCCAGCCATATTTATAATAGCCAGAAGATGGAAACAACCCAGATGCCCCTTACCAGAGGAATGGTTACAGAAAATGTGGTATATTTATAAAATGGAATATTACTCAGCTAAATAATAACTTCATGAAAATCGCAGGCAAATGGATGGAACTTGAAAATCATTCTGAGATACACACATTGTACGTATTCACTGATAATTGGATATTAGCCCAAAAGTTCAGAATACCCAAGATTCAATTCACAGACCATATGAAGCCTAAGAAGGAAGACCAAAATGTGGATGCTTCAGTGCTTCTTATATGGGTGAACAAATTATTCACAGGAGAAAATAAGGAGACAAAGTGAGGATCACAGACTGAAGGAAAGGCCATCCAGAGTTTGTCCCACCTGGTGATCCATTCCATATAAAGCCACCAAACCCTGATGCTATTGCGGATGCTGGGAAGTGCTTGCTGATGGAAGCCTGATATGGCTATCTCCTGAGAGGCTCTACCAGAACCTGACAAATACAGATACACATGCTCATAGCCAAGCATTGTACTGAGCGCAGGGTCCCTGATGGAGCAGTTGGATAAGGGACTGAAGGAGCTGAGGGGTTTTGCAGCCCCATGGAGGGAGTAACAGTGTCAACAGGCCAGACCTTCCCCCCCCAGAGCTCCAGTGGACTGGACCAACAACCAAAAAGTACATGGAGGGACCCATGACTCAGGCTGCATATGCAGCAGAGGGTGGCCTTGTTGAACATCAGTGGGAGGAGAAGCCCTTGGGCCTGATGATGTTTGATACCCCAATGTAGGGGAAAGCCAGGGTGGGAAGACAGGTGTGGGTGTGAGGGTCGGGGAACATCCTCATAGAAGCAGGAGGAGCAAGTTTGGGATAGAGTGTTTCAGAAGGGGACACCTTGAAAGGGGAAAACATTTGAAATGTAAATAAAGAAAATATCCAATAAAAAAAGAAAAAATTTTCTAAATTGTCACTTTAAATTTTTTCTAATTATACTTGGAAGCTAAAATGGTTAAAATATTTTTATTGTCTTGCCATATTTAAAATTAGTGTTTGTGTGTGTATGTGTGTGTGTGCTTATGTGTGTGTATGTGTATGTGTGAAAGTAACAACAATTAAAGTGAAAAGAAGGCTACGAGTTTTAAAGAGTGTGATGGTTTGGATATTCTTAGCCCAGTGAATGGCACTATTAGAAGGTGTGGCCCTGTTGGAATGGGTGTGACCTTTTGAAGTAGGTGTGTCACTGTGGGATTGGGCTTTAAGATCCTCATCCCAATTGCCTGGAATCTAGTATTCTGCTATCAACCTTCAGATGAAGATGTAGAACTCTCAGCTCCTCCTGCATCATGCCTGGATGCTGCCATGTTCCTGCCTTGATGATAATTGACTGAACCTCTGAAGCTGTAAGCTAGCTCCAATTAAATGTTCTCCTTCTAAGAGTTGCCTTAGTCATGGTGTCTGTTTTCAGGAGTAAAACCCTAATTAAAACAGAAAGCAAGAAGATAAGGTTAACAGATAGAGTTGGGAGAATGAGAGGGAAGGTGAAAATGATGCAATTATATTATAATCTCAAAAAAATGCAGAATTTTAAAAATGAGGAAATCCCATCCTACCATTTTAAAATATAACTATACAGCGGGGTGGTGGTGGCACATGCCTGTAATCACGGCACTCTGGGAGGCAGAGGCAGGTGGATTTCTGAGTTTGAGGCCAGCCTCGTCTACAGAGAGAGTTCCAGGACAGCCAGGGCTACACAGATAAACCCTGTCTCAAAAAAACCAAATCAAATATATATGTGTATATATATACATATATATTAATCTATTAACAATCAGCTTATTGTTGATGTCCTTTTATTCATTAGCTTATTGAAATGTCCTTTATTCAATATTTTGTTAAGATTTTCGCATAAGCACTACAGCAGTATATTTTAAAATCTTAAAAGAGGGAAATGCTGTTACTTTCAGCTAACAAAGAACAGCAATGAACAAATCTATTCCACTAAAACATTAAAACTAAAGAAAATATATGAAAGAAAAATGCTCAAACCACTCGACAGTAAAGATGGAAGCAGAGAGTGAGCACTGTCATACAACCTGCCAACAGTAAGTTTCCACTGTCTGAGTCATGGAAGAAAATCCTAGTGTTATCAGGCACTATGCCAACACAGGGCTTGGAGTCAAGCAGGTTAGCTTGCAGTTCAGAGTAGGCATAATTAGGAGGAAAGAGCTACATGGAGAGCAAGCCCTGAGGTTGTGCTAATGACTGTGATGAATAAGGATACTACCCCAGACCATGTGGAGGAAACCAGAACTACCTGAAAGGGATGCAGAACATTGTTGCTTGAATTACCCCTAGGCCTGGGAATAATGTGTGTTCCCAACAGAGAAGAAAATCTCATGTCACAGGACACAGCATTAACAGGGGTCTTATTTCTTTTCTTTTCTTTTTTTCTATATTCTTTGTTTACATTCCAAATGATTTTCCCTATCCCAGTTCCCCCCTCCCCATAAGTCCTATTAGCCCTCTTCCCTCTGCCCATTTCCTGATCAACCCCCTCCCACTTCTCTGTCCTGGTAATCCCCTACATTGCTGCATCAAGCCTTTCCAGGACCAGGGCCCTCTCCTTCCTTCTTCTTGGGAATCATTTGATATGTGAATTATGTATTGAGTATTCAGAGCTTCTGGGCTAATATCCACTTATTAATGATGGCATTCCATGTGTGTTCTTTTGTGATTGGGTTACCTCCCTTAGGATATTTTCCAGTTCCAACCATTTGCCTAAAAATTTCATGAATCATTGTTTTTAATTGCTGAGTAGTATTCCATTGTTTAAATATGATGGGATTGCAAGCTGATACAACCAATCTGGAAATCAGTCTGGCGGTTCCTCAGAAAACTGGACATGATACTTCCAGATGATCCTGTTATACCACTCCTGGGCATATGCCCAGAGGATTCCCCTGCATGCAATAAAGACATATGCTTCACTATGTTCATTGCAGCCTTATTTATAATAGTCAGAAGCTGGAAAGAACCCAAATGTCCCTCAATGAAGGAATGGATACAGGGGTCTTATTTCTACAATACAGAAAAACATAAGTTTACCTTAATGTCTTACAGTTTCACCTAAGAAAATTTAAAGCAAGATTTTAATGGCCAATTGTAGTTGTAGATCAGATATTTTCTTTCTTTGTTTTCACTTTTTAAAAATTTTTATTAGATATTTTCTTTATTTATATTTCAAATGCTATCCCCTTTCCTGGTTTCCCCTCTGAAAACCCCCTAACCCATCTCCTCTCACCCTGCTCACCAACCCACCCACTCCCGCATCCCTGTCTGGGCATTCCCCAATTCAGAAACCAACCTTTTATAATCTACGAGTAAGTTCATATGATATTTGTATTCCTGGTGCACAAATTCTTTCACTTAACATAACTATTTCCACACCCATGGATAGATTTTTTTCTTACTATTTACTTTCTATTCCAACTTTCATCTAATTATATATAGCTCTTATATGATTAATAATAATAATAATCTTGTAATAATAATAATAATAATAATAATAATAATACATTTTAACTTTAAGGTATTATTTCTTTATGTTTTTGTATATTCTCTATTTCTTTTAGATTTTCCAGTTTGGTGGAGTCCATGTTTTTAAAGTACAGATATTTTCACAAATGAAATTATAAAAAAAGTTATCCTCAGTGAAGTAACCCAGACTAATATATATACATATATATATATATATATATATATATATATATATGATTTTCTCTTATATGTGGATGATAATTTTAAGCCCTTAATAAGCATGCTAAAATCTATATAACCACTCAGGTTAGGTATAGAGTAAGAGACAAAATGGAAGTGAGGATTCCCCCAAGCAAAGGGAAATAGAATACACAGTATGGAGAGACACAGTATGGAGAGACAGGAAGAGACTGAAGCAAGAGGCTTCAGTGGGGACTGTGGTGCATCAGAAGGGTAAAAGAGGGAACCTCGGGAGGGGCTAGTAACACTAAGGTCCATTTGAGGTGTTATATGGAAACCTACTACTATAGAAGGTCCCTAAAATACTTACATGTATGAAATAAATCTAGAGGAGTCACCAAATAACAGGAGGCATTGCTCCCACCAAACATCTTTTGCCACCAATTGAGGCATTAATTCAAGGAATGGCTTATGCCTATTCATTGGCCAAAGGTATCTCCATGGAAACCCAAATACATCAGGCTATTGCCTAGATTATTAGTTGCTCTTCATAAACTGATGAGAAGGTCCTATTATTGAAGAAAACACTTCAATAACTCATTGAACAGAGAAGTTAAATTAGTTCTTAGCTAGAGTTTTTACACCTACTGACTAGTGTTCAGGGTACTCTGAAGTATTCTGTAAATGTATCTTTTATTCCCGTGATGTAATTGCTGTCTTGGATGCTTACTGCTGAATAAGCTCACCCTTTCTAGTTCTTTCTGAACTCTGGATGGCTGGTCCAACTCAGCTGTTCTGGTTCAAACTCCTCTCCAAGCTGACTGATTCAATCTGGTTTCTCTTAGATTCTCACTGAATTGCTCTGCTTAGCTTCAAACTACTTGGGCAATTTGTTCTAATCCTCTGGTTCCTTCTTATTCTCTGACTTCAACTGCCTCTGATGACCTGCATTGAACTTTATGAATTCGTAAAGGCAGTCAACTCCCTTTCACTGCCCTCACTGAACTGACTCTCTTTGCATTGACCTTAAATAGCTTCTCCTTTTTGTGCTGTTCTCATGAGAGTTGGCCACATCCTATCTCTAACACATCCTGTCAGATCTTTCTATGATTCATCATTTTGTCTGCCCCTCAATTAAATGGCACTATCACACATGATTGCTTCCTTCTACAAATAAATTTTACCTTAAAGGTGTGTACTAAGAGCATGTCTGTATTCTATCCAGAGGCATTGAATTTGTATGCTATGTCGGCATTTCTGCTAGATCACACATACCTAAGACTTTGAATGTCATCCCTTACCAGAGCCAGGTTGCTGCATTAAAATTCCTCTACATTACTCTGCATACTACCAGAGGAAAATGGTAAACACTAATCCAACTACAAACTGTGAAGTCTATAACAGTAACATGTTTGCAAGATACGCTGATGAAAAAACCACTCTCTGATTGTATTTAAGGCCCACTCCACAAGATGGAACCCATGCTGTTCTGTTAGCCATAAATCTTAGACTGATTAGGCCATGGACCTGACAGAAAACCAAACATTATTGCTCTACTAAAATATCCCAGAAGTATAATGACTCTTCTAACAACAACTAGCTATACCTATATCAGAGCCTCACTCATCACTCATCAGAGAAACTTCCTCTTAGAGTAGATGGCAACTAACATAAATATCTACAACAGCACAGTGTGTAGAGAATGAGAGACTTTGGGGCACTTAGTCCTAAATTGGATTGTCTTCATCAAACCCTTAAAGCTCAAAACCTTCAAATCCCCTTAAAACTCAGAGAACTATGCAGAAAATGAGGCAGAAAGATAGCACAACCCAGAGGAGATTGATAACGCCAAGGAACCGGTGTCTCCAAACACAGCATGATGAATGCACATATGAACCCAAAGAAACTGCTGCACTATGCATGGAGCTGCACAGGTTCAAGACACATGAGGTATGAAGGACTAAGATGGGGTACATAGACACCAGCTCCCATATCTAGCCTAAAAGTTATTTGGAATTGACAACATCTTCTGAAGAAAAAAAATAGTATTGTACAGTGGAGTCTCACTGGAAATATTAACCACAATTATGGATAGGCCCTATGCCCTTCAGTAGTTTGCCAACACAAAAAAACTCAATGGTATTTTTATGTACTTTTGGGGGGACTTTTTTGTTTGTTTAATTTAGTAGTCTTTTGTTTTATATTATGGTTTTAAAGTGTGTGTGTGCGTGTGTGTGTGTGTGTGTGTGTGTGTGTGTGTGTGTGTGTTTATGTGTTAAGTTCTGGTTTGTTTTTTGTTTACTGCTATCACAAAATATCTGACAAAAGGAGATTAAGGAAGTAGGGTTTATTTGGACTCATAATTAAAACACACAGTCCACTGTGGTAGCTGTTGGAACTTGGAAGCAAGCATCCCTGAGGGCCAGCAGAAAGAATGGAAACGTGCAACCGCAGGAGGTAGGAGGTTGGTGGGACCCTCCAGAATGTACCAGAGACCTGGGAGGTGAGACACTGAGGACTCAAAGAGAGGGAGCTTAGATGAAATGAGGGAACTTGCGACCCCACTTCCAGCAGAAAGTCTGGGCATCAAGTGAAGAATAGGGTTGTCATCCCACAGTCAAAACTCTGTCCCAAAATTGTTCCTGTCTGAAAGAACTAGAGGGATGGAAATGGGAAGGATCCTGGGGAAAAGAAGGTCCAGTGACAGGCACAAAGTGGGATCCAGCTCAAGGGGAGGGCCCAAGGCCTGACACTATTACTGAAGCTATGAAACACTCACAAAAAGGGACCTATCATGACTGCCCTCAGAAAGAACCAATAAGCATTTGAAAGAGTAGATACAGATATTTGCACCCAACCAATGAACAGACACATTTGAGTCCTTAATGAGAAAATAATAAGTCATTGGAAACTAACCCAGAAATAAACAAAGTATTTTCACAACATGATTTCATTTGAATCATGTTACAGTTTACATATAAAGTGATCCTCAAAAGGTTCATGTGTTCCTCAAATGGGAATTGGCTACAGATTATCGTTAATAGTTTGGAAAGAGATAGAAGTTAATTAAAGGAAGCAGAGCACTATGGGGAAAGTCCTTCAAGATATATGTTCTTGATCCAGTCCTCTGTGAACCTCTGCTTCCTGCTCACTAAGGAGAAGAACCTTTCCTATGATATGATGCAGCAACTATGAGGTCCTGCCCAGGTGTGTAAGGCCAAGCAACTGTTGACTGAACTCTCTAAAGAAATGAGCAAAAATAAATCTTACTCCTTTATGGGGTTGCATTGGGTATGTTGGCCAGAATAATATATAGTAAGTATACATAACGTAAGTGTTATTTAAGGTCCATATAGGAAAAGTTTGTTTCTTAGTAGGTAGTGACCCATTCTTTCTAAACAAATTTTATTTCCTTTTCAAATTTTGAAGAATATCTACATCTTCACCCAGACAAGAAACCTTAAGAGCTGGCACCTAGTAGAAGCTGTCAGGTAATTGATAGTTTGCTTTTGATCTGTGGAAGATGAGTCCCTGTTTCCTTTTTTTAATTAGATATATTCTCTATTTATATTTAAAATGTTGTCCCCTTTCCTGGTTCCCAACCTCAAAAATCCCCCTTCCCTTGCTCACCAATATGTCCACTCCCACTTCTCTGTCCTGTCATTCTCCTATACTGGGACATCGACCCTTCACAGGACCAGGGACCTCTCCTCCCTTCAAAGTGCTTGCTGACAGGAGCCTGATATAGCTGCATCCTGAAAGGACCTGCCAGTGCATGACAAATACAGAGGGGGATGCTCTCAGTCAACCATTGAACTGAGCACAGGGTCCCCAATGGGGGAGCTAGAGAAAGTACCCAAGGAGCTGAAGGAGCTTGCAGCCACATAGGAGGAACAACAATATGAACTACCCAATATACCCCAGAGTTCCCAGGGACTAAACCACCATCCAAAGAGTACACATGGAAGGACCCATGGCTCCAGCTGCATACGTAGCAGAGGATGGCCTTGAATGTAAAAGGGAGGAGAGGCCCTGTTACTTTTTATCTCATGTATAATTTGTTCATGAAGTAAGCAGTTTCAGCTCTGTTGCATATTTGGGAATATTGCCTTGACACAAGTCCAACTGACAGCTGAGACCTCCAAAACTGGGAGCCAAAATAAATTGCTCCCTTACATTGCTATCTGAGCATTTAACATGATGATACAGAAGTGATAGAAAAAACTAATACTGAGAATTTTCTTAGAGAAGTTTGAGGGAGAAGGCAGAAAAAGGAAATGACATGAAAACAGTAGATATATATGGAATTTTAAAACATACACTAAAAAACTATTTTCCTAGTGAAATAAATGAATGAGATAGTTTCATTTAGAAACAATCAATATGTGTTTCTCCATACTAACAAATTTAAAGAAAAAATTTCTTGTAATAATCTCAATAATTATAAATAAAGCTTTGGAGAAAAAATTAGAAACTACCCTGAAAATAAATTCTGTGTGCTAGAAGTAAAAGAAACCTCATCAACCTGGAAATATGTTTTTTAAAGTATTGTTTATGTCCTACTAATGGCCAGAAATAATCCTTCCTAAGATTATGATCAAAAGACAAAGCTTACTACTGGTAGCTTTTGCATATTTATTTTTGATTTTTATATCCTACTCACTGCCCCCTCCATATCACCCCCTCCCACAATCATTCCCCCTCCCCTTCTCCTCTGAGCAAATGGGGAGCTCCCCCACCCCATGGGTATAACCCCTGACCCTGAGAGCCCCAAGGGTCAAAGGTTAGTTAAATCTGTTGTTCTTCCTGGGAAGTTCACATCCCGATCTGGGACCTGCAATCCTTCTTACTATTCTTCCATAAGAGTTCCAAAGCTCCATCTACTGTTTGGCTGTGGGTGTATGACTCTGTCTGAATCAGTTGGTGGGTGGGGCCTCTCAGAGGACAGCTATGCTAGAGTCCTGTCTGCAAGCATAACAGAGTATCATTAATAATATCAGGGATTGGTGCTTGCCCATGGGATGAGTCTCAAGTTGGGCTGGTTGTTGATTGGCCATTCCCTTAGTCTCTGCTCCATCACCTGGTCATGTATTTCTTGTAGACAGGATAATTTCGGGTAAGAGTCTTATGGATGGGTTGGCCCCTATCACTCCACTGAGGTTCCTGCCTGGCTACAAGAAGTGGTCTCCTCTGGTTCCACATCCCCAGTGCTGTGAGTCACAGCCAAGGTCGCCTCCATTGATTCTTGGGTGTCTCCCTTATCCCAGGTCTCTGTCACATCCTAGACATACCCCCTCATCCCTGTCAGTTTCAGATTTGCATTAATTCTCATGGTCATCTGGCCATCTCTCCAGTCTGTCCCCATACCAGATTCTGAACCCCTGCCTCCATTCCCCTCTCCATCCCCTGTCTCTCCCAGTTCATTCCCTCCATCTGACTCTTAAGACATTTTCCCCCCTTTTAAGTGAAAATAAAGCATCCTTGCTTTTCTTTCTTGTTTAGCTTCTTTGGGTATGTGGAGTATTGTATGGTATCTTGTATTTTATAGCTAATATCCACTTATAATCGAGTACATATCATTTGGAACCAAAATGCCCCTTTGGAACTGTGTTACCTCACTCTGAATGATATTCTCAAGTTTCATCCATTTGCCTGCAAAATTCATGATGTCTTTTTTAACAGCTGAATAGCATTCCACTGTGTAGTTTTTGCATAATATAAGAAAATAGAGTCCAGGTCAGACATAGTGCTATAAAGAAAAGCTGTCTAAACTGGCACCAGGTTGATTATCTACATAGAAAATCCTATAGTCTGTGAATAAAACCTAGTCAAATAAAGAGTGTGGTTAGCTAGATGACATAAAAATGAAGTCTATTTCTATATGAGATCCAGGGCAAAACAGATATTTAAACATTAGCCACACCAGGCCAACAAGATAGATGGGTCATTGAGCAAGAGATTAGCTGTTAAGACTGGTGATGTAGGCACAATCTCTATGAATCACATGGTGGGAGGAGAGAACCAACTTCAAACTTAGTCCTGTGGTCTCAACACTTGTGCTGTAACATAAAGTAAACAAATGTAGTAAACATTTTAATTTAAAGCAAGTATTAATAGCATGTCATCAAAACCATGAAATCCTAACAAATAAATGAAAATCCTACAATTGAATATTACAAAATATTGTAGGAAAAAGGAGAAGACCTTAACAAATGAAGTGATATAGTTTGGTAATAAATTGGATGTTCATGTTTTACAAACACCTACCCTTCTCAGTACTGAGGCAAGGTCTCAATCAATACCCAGCCAAACATTTTGGTTGAAAAATAACAACTGCTTATTTATTTGGAGGGGGAGGGCGTTAAAGAGCAAGTAAGTACATGAAAATCTGCTTAACTTCATAAGTGAATAGGGAAGTTTAGATAAGACCAAAATGATATACTACTACACACACATTAAAATGCCCCAGATGAGCATGCTGACTGTTAGAAAAGATATGAATGGAGTAGAGTCGGCAGCTGCTAAGATATTTCCACATTCACCTGCAGTGGGACTCAGACATAACACTTATGTCTGATGCTTATGCAAAGAAATCTAAGCACGTGTCCTTCCAATTTCCAGGAGAAAAGGCTTCTTTCTGCTGCATCTACAAGTACCAAAAACTGAAAGTAAGGAAAATGTGTAAAATTGTGAGACTAGATTTTAAAAAGTGTTGTGTCAATACATGAACATAATAATAAAAAGAAATATGACATCAGTATGTACATTAGTGCTTCGTTTATTTATTTCCAAGTATGTAATTTCTAGTGTATAAAATTATATTGGAGGAATACTTGATATTTTATTTGACCACTATATAAAATTTCACACTATATCCCATAAATAAATGTAAATACCAGGCCAATAAAAATTAAAACTATCTTAACTTGGTTAACCAGGGGAAAAAAAAAAAATATATATATATATATATATATATATATATATATATATATATAAGGGATCACAAACTGCCTATTTTCATTTATTAAACTTTTATAAAATGCAAAGCTGTCTATAGTGATCAAAAGCACTTCAATTGCTACCTGAGGATGTTGCTAGCAACAAAATGCAGGAGACAAACACCTAAGGCTAAGATGGCTTGCCTATTCAGTAAACTGAGTTCTGTGTTTTAATTGTAGTTCTGATACCACAAGAGTAATATAAGTCATAATATATCATATGTCCACTATAAACATTTCAGATTTATTATGTGAATTATATTACATATAGTATGCTATATATATAGTATTACTACAATATATAAGATATTCTGATAAAACTTTGAAAAGACAAAAGATAAGTAAGCAAGATTATGAAAAGTTGTTTGAGATATAGTAAATAAAAGATATAAAATTATATAGCATAATCAAGCTAATTTTATAGGGAAAATAGCTATGACTGCATAAGCCCAAAAATCCTAAAGTATAAAATTATCATATTGCTTTCCATAAAAACTTGAAGGCATTAAGAAATAGCAGTGAGTCTTCCTTCTGTAGCACAAAACTAAAATTGAAATGATTCAAAGAAGACAGCATTGCCCCTGAGCAAGGATGACATCCAAATTCATGGAGAATTCCATATTTTTGCAGAATTGACAAACATATCTTAAAAGCTGCCCATGCATGCTACAAGAACAAGGCAAAGAAGAACGTCTAGCCGTGTGCATGAGGTGCAGCCATAAATCCGGAGAAGCACCCTTATGAAGGTGGTAATCACCAGCACATTGGGAAGCTATCTTTATCCAAAGATATGCCTGTACTGGGTGCAATGTGGGTCTCATTGCTGCACACTGTAAGAGAGACAGAAATCTAGAACTTAGGAGCTCAATAACCTTTTTCTTTAACTAATTAAAAAAAAAGAGGTAGCAATGACGTTTTGTTTATACATAGCACATTTTCATGAGCAAACTAATTATTTTACATAGCACATTTTCATAAGCAAACTAATTATTTTACATTTAATTTATAAAAGTTGCCCTAAAGGAATTCAAACTGTTTGGGATGTGCTTTAACTTTTTCCTTCTTACTAATTAATACATAGTTCATGAAGCATCAACATTTTTAAGGTTTTTTTTTCTATTTCTGTGCATGGATGTAGCTATGTACGTATGTATGACACATGAATGTAGGGTCCACAGATTCCAGGATAGTGTGTTCGGTCTCCTGGACTGATACATAATTGTGACTTGAATGCTGAGTACTTACCATGGTTCCCATGAAAGAGCAGCAAGTACTCTTAACCCCTGAAACATCTATCTAGCCCCAAGCATAACAGTCTGTTTATGCTAAGACATATACAAAGAGAATTATCTTATATTTTATTGTTAAAGTCTTGGAACCTACAACACACAGGTGTAGCTGGACAGATTCTATGGAGAGATATAGTCCCTATGTATTCCAGTAGGTTTTAATTTTGCAACCCCCTATATACAAATATGAGCCATTTTCCCAACTCCTGATGTTTCTTTAACATTTTTTTCTAAATTTCATGTAATCCAAAAAGACTAAAGCATAATGAGCTAAATCTCTACAGAAATACCACCTTTCATTTTAAGTAGTACATTAAAATCTTTGTTAAATATTTAGAGCCTGGTCTAGAATACAGATGGCTTCTCTGTGTGAGTGCAATCTAAAATAAGCAGAACAAAGTAGATAAAACATCTTAAGTGGCAAACTTAAGTCTTAAAAATCTGGCTGCCTCTAGGGTATAATTGCATTTCTTTCCAGGGAACCTCACACCTTGCATTAATGAGAACATTTGGATATTATTTCTTCACTTAAGGTCTCCCTGATATACAAAATAAAATCTCAGTGAATCCTTAACAATTGCAATCTCTTACTGAATTCTTAAAACATATAGGTCAGTTTAAGGACATACAGACTTTTCTATCTAAAGAGCCAAATAAACTGACACTAACAGTGCTATAATTCTTATGAATTAATGAGTTTTAAATGCCAAGATGCTCCATAGTAAATAAAACAAATTTTATTTATGCTCAGGCAGCCTATTATAGATATAATTTTTCATCTAGAATAACTTTGCAACATGGTTAATTATCAACTTACTCAATGAATTGTAGCAAGTGTTTAATCTTCTATTTTAGAAATTATATTTTACATTTTCTGGTTTAGCTATTATGCTAGACTCAATTTCACCACAGCCTAGTCTTGATAGCATCTATACCTCTGCCTAAGATAACGCTTGTCGTATATTCTAAGATTGCAAAGTCATAGAAATGCCACTCTAAACACAAAATTAAATGAACTAATAAGAATTTTTGCTCTAATTTTTATTGATTCTTTGTGAGTTTCATACCATGCATCTGAGTTCTTCTCATTTCCCAGTCTCCTCATATCACAACCTAACACCCAAATACACACACACACACACACACACACACACACACACACACAAGAACAAGGAAAACACACCCTGTTGTGGAAGCTATAGTATGTCACAATGTGTCCTACAGTATATCCCTCTGTCCACACATCTTCATTTGCAAATGTTCATTGCAATGAATCATTAGTCTGGTTCGAGGTCTCTGGTTTCTGTGACACCATCAGTATTGGATCCTCATGGTACTCCTCTCAGCCATCCTGTTGTCGGCCTATGTCGTGGACATCCTGAAGTTTTGGATTAGTAAGACTGGCCCTTTCACATTTCCCAACGGTTTGTAGATGATAGAGATTATGGGGTGAGCCAACTCAGAGCCCTGGGTGTGGCTGCATGTGGTAGCTGAGCTTGTCAGCCCACTGACTCTCCGTTGCATCACCAGGATGCTCCATCACTGCTCCAGGTAGGCCACCCAGTGTCACCATCTGCAGGAACCAAGGTCAGCTCTCCTGCTCTTGTGCCCTTGGAGAGGCTTACCCATGTCCTCTCCACCTCTGCTGTGCTGTCCAGTCAAGGCTCAAGACCCACTCTCCACAAGGGGCAGAGCCAGTTTACCCACTGTCTTGACCCCAGGGCCAATTCTCCCAATTGTAACAGGTTGTGGCAGATGAGAGCTGTAATTCAGTAGTGGCAAGCAGATGAGGTGTCTTTAACCCACCTATGCTATGCACTGGAAGAACTGTGGGTGGCAGGGTGGCCCACCTGACTCTGATTCTGTGTATCTGTCTCCCTTACTGCTGGTGGTAGTCAGGGCTCTGTGTGTCTATGTTTCACTTATCCCTTGGGGTAGAGAGCAGGTCTGTGGGCATCTTCCCCTGCCAATGGCATGTCAGAACACAAGTCTCTGTTTTCTTCCTCCCTCACTGCGCTGCCTGGGTTTCATTTTTATGAGTCCTAGGCATAAAAACAGATTTGGCCACCAATCCGGGCACCAAGTTAGGATGAACAAAGAACTTCCATCTGCTCTGCCCTCTCTGCCCCTGACTGATGTGAGAACACCACCACTGACAAGGTATCTTTGCCCATTACGGGCAACTGGGGGTAGGAAGACTGTAGAGAACTATGACACTATAGAGTTTTAATGGTCCAATTATGATTTATTCATCATCATCATCACTGTAGAGAGCCTTACTGAGGTGATAATCCCCTAGGGTGGAGTGCTCAGACAAAGGTGAAACCTATTCTTCAAGGACCTGCAGTTTCCTGAGAAACACTAGCCACCTGTGGAGCAACTGAACTGATACTGCTGAGAAGCTTCCAGCCTTTTCGCCCTGCCTACATATATATTGGAAGTTCTTCATTAAACTTTGAGACCTTGAATAGCAGGTGTTATATTGGTCTCCATCTCTTTTTTGCCACCTTCCCATACATCCCCACCTTCCCTTCCAGGTAACCCGTTCAATGTAACTGCGGGCAGTTACACATCAACTGCTAAAGTGGACTTCACATTTTCAGTGTATGCTTCTCTCTACTACTAAATAAAACCAACATAGAATATCATGAAACGTCTTTGTAAAACAAAACAAATTGCATGTTCTAAATGTAAATGGAAAAGTGAACAGGATTATTCACTATTTTACCTATCTTTATAGATCTATTAAAAATATAATAGCTGAATTAATATGCCATTGGTTCACAAATATTCAAGATAGTTCAAAAAAAGTTTGGGGGAAAACACACCATGAGGTTGAAAAAGTATCAACAAAGGCAGGAGAAACAGGTATCAGAATGCATTTAATAAAAACAACTGCCAACAGGGCGAGGGGCACTATGATCAGGGAATTCTTTGCCATGCAAAGATAGGTGAATTGAACCTACATAAAGGTAATTCTATTAGGCTCTCCATAATGCTTAGCCGTGAGATATAAAATTTTATTAAGTATACCTTGTTTCCAAGATAATGCACATATGTACTAAGAGTTGTCAATGTGAGAAAGAACCATTTTCTATTATTAAGGAAAAGATCCTGATGAGTTCTGTCTAAAACCTCAAGTCTTTACATGGTGGTATATGCTTGGTTTCTTACCCTGAATAGCATGTCCTACGTGCACTTTATTTTTACTAAAGCCTTAACCTGAGTACACTGTATTGCCTAGATGAATGGAAAAGCTGGATGGACATTTGTCAGTCAAGGGGGTACGCATCTGCATCACATGCCCAAATGACTCTCCTTCTACTGAATGCCAAGGACTCCCACAAAAACTCTACATGCACTATAAAGCAAAACTTACCTCTTAACGCATTTTTTCTGCCTACCCAAAGCTCATTATTCACTTACACTTACATTCCTTAACTAGAAAAGAATCTCAAGGTATGGGGAGCGAGTGTTTGCGATGAAATACAAACAACAAGGTAAGCAAGCAAGAATGTAGCTGCCAGCAGCTACTGTGAACTGGTTCCTGGAAGAGAAGCTGAGGGTTGGATGGGGAAGTGGTGAAAAGAACAGACAGTTTACGATCGAGGCCCCAAGTTTAATGGAGGTCTGACAATTTAAGAGTTTGGGCAAGTCCCTCCCCCCAGACTTCGGGGTGAGTTCCAGGGAAGTGGTTTAGTGGTTCTTGGCTCCACTACTTAGGCAGCTGGGCAGGTCACCTGCTTAATTCAGGAATTCGTAGACCTGGAGGAACAATGAACTTCGCCTTTACTCTGACTTTTCCACCCTAGGTGGAGCAGGATCCTGAATAGCACAGGAATCCCTGCTCAACCAAGGCTGGGAGAGGAAGTTCACCTTGATCAATGTCAATTCCTACCAAGTGTCATGACACCCCAATATGGTTCTATACACAAGAAATCCACAAAAGCCTTAAAAACTGATCACTGCCCTCATGAGACTCAATACAAAAAGCAAATGATAATACTTCCTAATGAAGTCAACTGGTATGTGCATGATTGAAAAAATGTGTCTTTCACATGATCCAGAGGGTGGAGAAAGCAGCCCGGCATCTTCTGTCTCCTTGCATGTACACTAGTTTAGCAACAATTTGCAGACCAATACCTTTTGTGAGAACTCAGAAATTAATTCAAAGGTTTCCATACCCCATATATAAAAACACCTTCAGCAATGACAGTGTTTACATCTATATGAGTCCATGTGTGTTTGTGAGTGAATTTATGTGTATATGAGTGAGTATATACATATGTAAGAAATAGTGACTAACTCCTCAGAATTATGGGTAAAGAATCAAGAAGCACAGAAGACCTTTCATAAGGACTCAAAACAATGCATACCAACACAGTGTCAAAGATGAGGACTAGATACTTTGAATGAATTGAGAAAGGGTATTTATCATATACGAGAGAGTGTCTATAAAGCAAATACTGGCTTTTTCTCCAGAAATCTTGGGCTAGATATGCTCAAAGTATTCATGGAAAATCATTACCCATGAGGGATACTACTAGTAGAAAAGTGTTCCTTCAGAAGTAAAGAAGCTATGGATTCCTAGATTCAAGAGAAAGTTGAGAAAATTCATTACTTTTATAATTCTCCCTGTAGAAAAGGTCCAGAGGAGTTCTTGTAGAAAGGATATCTTGTGTATTATATGAATAAATCACCTGTCAATTAAAAAAAAACTATGGCCTATGAGTAAAGGGTAGAATACAAGGTGGGATATCCAGTAGGCAGAGTTTTCTGAGATAGAGACAGGTGCAGGAAGATGTGTGGAGGACAGGTGCATGGTACCTGAACAGAGGGTAACCAGCCATGTGTCAGAATATAGATCAGTATAAATGGATTATTATAATTTATTAGCTACTCAGGGAACAAGCCTACCTATATGGTATAGGTATCTCTAAATATATTTTGAGTCTGAGTCATTATTCCAGGAGCTTGGGGCCTGAAGAAAAAACACCAACTTTAACAATTAAAAGTAAGGAATTCTGAGCATCTTTATGGTTGTATATATAACAAACATATAAAGTTTATTAGTAAAATAAAATAATACAATAAATCCGTTTTTGATAATACTGAATTGCAGCAATGGTGTTAAGTATATAAACCAATTTAAGTCTAGTTAACAAAAAGAAAATTCTTGAAAATAATCAAACCTAACAAATATTTTTAAAGATGGATAACATAGCCCCATTTAAGTTCTAATAATAGCAACAAAATGAATGATGAGGTTGAAAATTTAACCCTGAATTTTGGATGCAATTGAAAGTAATCTATCAGACAAGAAGTATATGTCAAGTGACTGCGAGTCTATAAAGATTTTCCTGAGGCTTTGCCATAAATAAGTTTTTCAAAACACATTCTTCTAATTTTATTTTCACTGGGTTTAGCTTTGTAACATTGGTTTCCTCCTTCTAAAAACAATTACTCTAAAGAAATAAGATAATGGAACTAGTGCATACCATTATTCAGCCATTATGGAAATCAGTGTGGAGATTCACAAAAAGCTGAAAGTGGTTCTACCACATGATCCAGCTATACTACTCATGGGCATGTGCCCAAAGGACTTACACCTTACCAGAGAGATACTGCTCATCCATATTCATTGTTGTTTTATTCATAACTGCCAGAGATTAGAAACAGCCTAGACATCCATCAACATATGCACAGATAATGAAAATGTGATACATTTATACAACATAATATTATTCAGCTGTTAAGGAAAGTGAAATTATGAAATTTGCAGGTAAAAGATGGTACTAGAAACAATTATACTGAATGGGGTAACTCAGACCCAAGAAGACAAACAGTGTTTGTTTTCTTTATAGATAGATGTTAGCTTTTAGGCTTTAGATTTGTTTGTTTCATTTAAACTAAACGCATAGGTTTGGTAGAGACCAGTGGGAAAGAGAAGATCTTCTGAGGAAGAGGATAGTGAATATAGTTTTATAAAGGGATAAAGGGGGAATGTGAACCAGAAGATTAAAGAGGGTGTGAGAAGGAATAACAGGGTAGAAGATAGAAGATGGAGGGTGGGGATAACGAACACTGTAAGCCTTTTGAAAAGTCATACAAAGAGCTACTGCAGTAGAAGATTCTTAAAATATATTCATATTCTAAAACAATATAGAGTTACCATATAATGGAGCAACCACATCTTAGCTACATATCATGTTCTGCAAAATAAATCCAACCCTCAGCATCAGGAATAGATTATACCTTTTGTGTCATTGACTAAAGGGGTACGATAAACCCTGTAAACACCTCCACACCTCCAAACTGGCTATTGCCAATACTAATGGTTACCATTCACAAAACAGGCAATAAGGTCCTATTGATGAAGACACTGCATATTTATGGTATGGGCCATGGAAAAAAGTAAACAACATTCATTTGGGAGTGCCACTCACACTGGTTGGTGTTCATAACATTAGAAACATAATACATAGCTGGGCGTGGTGGCGCACGCCTTTAATCCCAGCACTTGGGAGGCAGAGGCAGGTGGATTTCTGAGTTCGAGGCCAGCCTGGTCTACAGAGCGAGTTCCAGGAGAGAAACCCTGTCTCGAAAAACAAAAAACAACATAATACATGTTACTGAAGTAAGAAAGTGATCACACAAGTTTGAAGTGAGAAATTTTTACCAAGGAAGTATACCTCGACCTTTTATTTTAAAATCTTCTTAATCATGCCTTGGAACCAGCATAATATTCTATATTGATACTTAAGAAATTAAGACACATAGACACACATCAAATCTAAGTTGTAAATGTCTGTCATTCTTACTTTTAACATGAAAAATAATTTAAAATATGAAAGAAGGGGGAATCAACATAGTAAAGGCAACAAATCTAAAACATTCCCTCTTATTTCAGAAACAAAATCAAGATATCAGCTTGCCCCTTTTTCTGTTGACCATGTAGGTGCAAGTCCTAGATAATTTCTACAACAGAAAAAACAATTGGCAAAATTACAAAGGACTCAGTTAAGCCATGCCTTTTATAGATGAGCTCTCCATTAAACAGTTGTAAGAAAGTTTTTAAGAATTACTATACCACAGAATGTAACGTCTGCATTCAATAGTTACTTCTGTTTCCATACACTATCAATAAAATAGCTGGAAAAAATTTAAAAATCTTATTTGCAAAAAAAACAAAAACATTAAGAAATAATTGTTTGAAAGATAGCCACACAGTCAGTACTGTTTATCTGAAGTTCTTGAAAGCAAAAATTTGGGAATTTGGAATATTTATGAATTTTAGAGTACATGTTGATAGCCATATATTGTAGGATTGGGTTTCAATTACAAATAGGAAATCCCTTTATTACTCAGATTTGCTTAATTTACATAGTCTAAAAGTAACAATTCAATATTTGTAGTCTACCTACATTCAAATTTTTCTGTGTGTATACATGTGTATGAGTTTAAATTTATATTTTCAGATGAGGGATACTACCCAGCTTACAAAAATGTTAAAATGTTGATGAAAATAATATCCATAGTTAAAGGAAAAGGAACCATGAATTTGAATTAGAACAAGGTAGGAGACTATATAAGAGGCTTTAAAGTGAAGAAAGGGAAGGGAGAGATGATAAAATCATATTATAATCTCAGAAAATAAGAAAAGGCAAATGGAAAGAAATTGCATGTTGGTGAATTTAAAATTTTGATGTCAGGTTTCCATACTGCTGAAGCAACATACAGAATCCATGAAATTTCTATCAGAATCCCTGTTACATTTTGTAAAAAAGCATGGAAGAAGAAGAGAAAGAAAGTCTTTGTCAAACGCCCTATGGTTTGAATGCCCACCCATACTCCACATTACAAGTTATCTGTGCAATGAATTTGGGAAGTGAGGTCTTGGGAAAATGACGAGATGATGATGTAGACACTTACGAATGAGATTAGTCAGTACCATAAAATAAAGGTACAAAGTTCATTCATCACTCTTATCATATTTAGACTACCAGGAAGATACCCTTCTAAACCAATACACAAGTCCTCCCCAGACACTTCTTAGCCTTTATAACTTTGAAAAATAAAATAATTCTTTTTTTTAAGCTACGCTCTTGGAGGCATTTTGCTACAGCATCTTGATTCACCTAAGAAAACATAGAATTACAAGAGACCATGAACCATCACCTTAATCTTGAGAACACCAGCAACAAATGCTGAAAGGATCAGAATAGATAGAAAAACACTTCTGAGCTAAGAGTAATGGTCCACGGCTGGTACTCTCAGGCTCACAAGCTGTCTTAGCAGCCACAAGTACAAGGCCAGCCAGTCCATACACACAGAGACGAAGGGAACAAAATGCATTCCACCAAAATAAACTCATTTGTGTATAGTCAATTGATCTTTGAAAAGTCTGTCAAGAGCAAATAGATAATAATCTCTAAAAGGGACATCCACCAGCAGAAGAACAAAATTAACTCAAAATGGATCAAAGTCTTTAAGACCTAAAACTATAAACTTTCAGGAAGAAAATAAAAAAGTCTTCTAGGCATTTGGTAACTGTTTCATAGAGATAACTCCAAAACCATTTGAAACAATACCAAAGGCAGGAAAATGACTTCCTATCAAGCCTTAACCCTTCTGTATATGAAAGAAGCAGTCTACAGGTTGTAGAGCAAATGACAATTTGAGAAGATATTTTCACACCACATGTATGATAATAGGCTAATTTCAAAATATATGAGGAGAGGACTTGCACCATGAAAATGAATGGGTTGCCTGGTAAAATAGTAGTTGTTCAAACGTTAAGACCTGAGTTTGGAAGTCCAGCACACATGTGCACCCAGTACCCAGCACAGATTATGGCATGCATCCCTAAATCCAGCATAGAGCTGGGGGCAATGTGTGTGAAGGCTGAGAGGCCCCTGGAACTCACCTGTCAAATTCTCTAACAAATCAGTGGTCTCCAGGGTTCAGTGAGAAACTGCTTCCAGTCTGTGAAAGTTACCAAGAACAATGCCTGGAAGACTTGTGTCTTACATTTTCTTCTTGAAAGTTTATGGTCTCGGGTCTAACATTAAAGACTTTGATCCATTTTGTATTGATTTTGTTCTTCTGATGGTGGGTGCCCCATTTGTTAGAGATTAGTATCTATTCACTACTTGCTTATGTTTTCTCAGAAACATAAGGTGGAAAGAAGTCAAAAGACATTGACCTCTAACCTCCACAGTAGGGACACCTATACATGGCCACACTGCAGCAGACAATAGCTGTGGCAACTCATATGGTCCTCAGAAGCATCCAAGTTGACAATGCTGGGCCCAGAAGACTTCATGAAGCACCCAGAAGAGAAAGAAACACAGTTATATGCATATATGAGAATATATATTAAATAATCAGAGATCTGCTTGATTGATCCAATAGTTTAGCTGTTCAATTACCAGTACTTCCAGAAAGACAAAAGAAGAAACATCCTTAAGGAAATTAAAGAAATAAAAACAAAAATTATATCATACAAAGAAATGAAAATTGGGAAGAAATAGATTCTGAGTTTCAACCAGAATCTGTTTTAAAAGTCGCCAAAATGTTTTATTGTAAACTTTCAGATCACCAGGATTAACCAGATGTTTTCAGAAGTCAACAACCCTCCATGAAAATGAATAGGTCACTTTCAAAGAATTAGCCTCTCATATGAATTTTAACCAGCAAAATTAAAGATTAGCCTACAGTTAGAAAATTTTCTTCAATGGTCTGTGATTAAGACAATGATCAGTTTGGATTTCAGTCAAATAGATTAACTATTATAAACTTACAATAGAGACAATTCTATGTGAAGAATGATCAGATACATATCTCTTGTAAGGTCCAAACTGGGAAGGTTACAGAAGAGCATATAATGGCAATACTAGCTTGTACATCAGAAAACTGCAGATCAGGTACTGTTAAATCCAGAGTGGAATAAAATGCACAGTGCAACAAAGATGCACTATTGACTCCAAAAAAGTAAAAGAGGAAAGGACAACAGTTTAGGATAAATTTAAAAATTGAGAGACCGAGAGCAAGGTGATGATAATGCAAGGTAAACTAAATAGAAGCACTTAGATGCTGTGAGCACTAGACTAATTACTTCAAAATAGGGTACAATTTTCATTAGCTTTCAAAAATATAGAATGCACTCCAAACAGTGGGGGGGCGGGGGGAATCAGAGAATGGTTAAGCTTATAAAGATACAAGTTGTTCTCCCTCAAAGTAAAAAGTAGCAATGAGGAGCTCCAGAAAATAAAACTGTATAAGAAACTGCCTTGGGAACGTAATGCAAACTACGATGTGGCCGGCAGCTGTCAGAAGCCACAACGGAACTTATTAAAGCTCGATGTTAACTGTGGGCATTCATTCTGGAACTGGAGAGTAAAAATATTGTACTGAATTCATTTACTTTTCATGGAGCTTTTCAAGTTTTCTTTTGGTTTCATCTTTTAGAGTTAATCCATAGAGATCACCTTGTTTTAAAAATACACAGCTGCTTTTGGCAGTGTAAAAATAAGGTGAGGAATAGGAATGGAGAAAGAAGTGGTTCAAAAAGCAAGAGTCTTAGCAGTCTTATTGCAATAAGTATAGATTAAAAAGATATTGATTGCAGTAGAAGATAAATTCCATAATAAGATGTTCTACATTTGGTTTTAATGATTCCATGGATAGAACTCACGGCTTTGTGCCCAATAGGCAAACACTCTACCACTGCATTACATATGTAGCCCTCATATGTTCTTTATATTCTATAATTAGAAATTTTGCTATTGAGGGACCCACAAAAAATAATATAGGCATGTTGGTTGCAAAGTCATCCAATATAGAATAACATAAGTGTGTTAAATCCTCTCCTATCACAACAAGAGAACACACCAATCTCTACAGTTCGAAAAATCAAGAAGCAGCAATAAAAACTTCCAAGACACCAAAAGCCTCCTCAATAAACTATTATAAAATTACAGCTGGTCACTATGAAGCGATCAAGGGATTGTCGGAAGCCAGCTCCAACAGACACATCTACAACACAACCCTTCTCCTAAGGCCTTGGGAAATGATGGAAGGGGAGACAAAAAAATGTAAGAACCAGAGGACCGTGAAGTCTACTGTGAGGTAGACTGAGGTCTCTGAGAAAGGCTGCCTAAATGTGTCATGAACAATGACAGTAGAGATGTGAATAAAGAAGAAGAAAATCTCATAGGGTCCCTCCACCTTTAGACAAAGGAACTTCAGGCAACTGTTCGCTGCTGTGAGGAAGGACAAGAGCCTCTCACAGGGGTGAGTCCCCCCCTTGACCATCCAATGCAAAGTGGTCAGTCTTGAAATCAAATACACATAAACAGCAAAAACACAGTAAGCAGATTGTGTGTGTGTGTGTGTGTGTGTGGTGTGTGTGTGTGTGTGTGTGGGAGAGAGAGAGAGAGAGAGAGAGAGAGAGAGAGAGAGAGAGAGAGAGAGAGAGAGAGAATAATAGTCAAAGAAAAAGAAGCCATCAACTTGAGAGAGATATGGGGAGAGATGGGTGGGGTGGGAGGAGGAGGAAGGGAAAGGTGCAAGCGATGAAATAATAGTTTAAAAATATATTTTGAATATTAAAGATCTTTGCTCTAGGAAAAGATTTATTAACAGAATGAGCAACAAACAACGAAGGGGTCTCATTCCTTGGCACATCAGTGTGAGGCAGGGACATTACTGGGCTTCGACACAGGAATCTGTGCCCTGCTTAATTCTGAGAACTATTTTATGATCTATTTTTTAATTCTTTATAAATATTTCTCATGATAAGATTGAAATACAGCATATATGCTTGAAATCATGTTTTGAAGCCATAAGTGAAACAGGTTTGCTAGTTGCTCTGAGAAGAAATTCCAGAAAGTCACAGGCCCATAGAAACAAAATGCAGGGAAGCAGATGGTTTAAAGTCCATAACCTGTTCTCTGTGAAATCAGAATCAGAGCATCTGGTCCCAGTGATGAGAAGTGAGCCTTTTAAAAAGCGCTCGTGTACCAATTATGGGAAAGACACTGCACCACATTTCAAAGCCACAAGCAGTTAATCGCTTAAGAACATCCTCTCCTAGCCTCTGAAAATGCATTCTCCCCATAACGTTTGTCTCCCCGGGGATAATCTGAGAATTTCAGTGGGCACAATCACTCTTTAGAAATGAAATTGGTGTGCATTGTCTAGTTTCTGCCTTTGGATTAAAATAACATTTAAAATTATTAGAAAAAAGAATGAAAATATCCGGATGTGAAATTTTGCATACCATTGGATGATAACACACCTGTTATTTTTTAAGGCAAAGAGCACAGTCTTAGGATTTCTATTGTTGTCATGAAACACCGTAGTCAAAAGCAACTTGGGGTTCATTTTACTTATACCTCTACCTCGCAGTTTATCACCGAAGAAAGTCAGGGCAGGAACAGGGCAGAGCTATGGAGGAGTGTTCCTTGAGGAATTGCTCAACATGCTTTCTAATAGAGCCCAGGGCCACCACCCAAGAGGTAGCACCACTCACAATAAGCTGGGTTCATATCAATCAGTAATTGGGAAAATGCCTTACAGGCTTGCCTACAACCCTGTCTTAAAGTTGTTATTACTGAGGTTCTGTCTTCTCAGATGACTCTAACATGTGTCAAGTTGCCATTAAAAACTAGTGGAGGCTGGAGAAATGGCTCAGGGGTTAAGAGCACTGTCTTCTCTCCCAGAGGTTCTGAGTTCAAGGCCCAGCAACTACATGGTGGCTTACAACCACATATTCTGAGATCAGATGTTCTCTTCTGGCATGGAAGAATATATGCCAGTAGAGCACTTGCATACATTAAAATAAATAAATAAGACTAAAAAAAATCACCCAGGATAATTACATTAAAGTTAAAAATGTTTGCATGTTTGCATGGTGTGTGTGTGTGTGTGTGTGTGTGTGTGTGTGTGTGTAAATCATGTTAAGGTAGAAAATAAAGTGAAAGTGTAGTTTTACTTATTTGCACATTAAGACTATATTGCTATTTTTCAATCCTCATATTGAAGCAAAAGATGTGAGTGAGTTACAAGAAAAAAATCTAAAAGATCAACAGCACAGATAGTGTCCATAGGGAAAATTCAAGATGAAGGAATATTAATACCTTAGTTTATCTTTATAATTATTTATTGAAAAGGAACTACAATGTCATATAATATCACTGAATATACAATTTGTTTTAATCTTAATTAAATCATCTCAAAAATTAACCCAGAGTAATTGCTGTCTTTGATTTTTTTAAAGTAATACAAACAAACCATAATTCACAGAAAAATATTTTTGACCTGTGTCTCCGTACTCCTTGGCCACCAATCAATTTCTCAAGCTCTAAATTAGTTTCAAGTAATTATTTTAAAAAGCCATATTTTGTTCAAGACAAGGTTAGAAATGACACATACTCTAGCCCTCAAAAACTTACTTTAAATCATAGATTTAAAACCAAATATTCTTTTAAAATATAAATCAATAGTTTTCTGTTTAACTGAAAATAGAGATTTTTCCTATTATATATTATGCTTATATTTTTCTCTCCCCTGATTCTTCCTAGAGTCCCACATATATCTTCCCTCACCCTTTCTGTCTCTCATTAAAAAAGAAACAGACATGTAAAGAAATAAAAATAAAATAAGATAAAATAAAACACATTCAAACTAGTACAGTATAAAACAAACAAACAAAGAGAAGAAAAGGAGCCAAAGAAAAAGCAGGAGAAGCCCATGTATATACACAGGTAGAAAGATGCACATGTAGATAGATGTGCATGTAGATAGATACACATATAGGTAGATGCACATATAGATAGATGCACATGTAGATAGATACACATTTAGGTAGATGCACATATAGATAGATGCACATGAAGATGGATGCACATGTAGGTAGATGCACCTGTAGATAGATGCACATGTAGTTAGATGCACATGTAGATAGATACACATGTAGGTAGATGCATATATAGATAGATGCACATGTAGGTGGATGCACATGTAGGTAGATGCACATGTAGATAGATGCACATGTAGTTAGATGCACATGTAGATAGATACACATGTAGGTAGATGCATATATAGATAGATGCACATGTAGGTGGATGCACATGTAAGTAGATGCACATTTAGGTAGATGAACATTATTTAGATACACATGTAGATAGATGCACATGTAGGTAGATGCACCTGTATGTAGATGCACATGTAGATAGATGCACATGTAGGTAGATGCACATATCCTTTTGCATAGGAATCCCCTAAAAATATAAAACTGTAAGTATATATATATATATATATATATATATATATATATATATGCAAAGAATCTGTAAGAAAACATAAGTAAGAAAAAAAAAAACCCTGTTGGAACCCAATGAGGTGAATAACCTCTCACACTGTCACTGAGCTCATTTTGTATTGGGTGTATCAAGTGGTTTAAGTGGCTTTGCTCACCTGTGCCTGAAAGCAGAAGTCACACTTGTCTGTACACTCATAAATGAACAACAACAGCAATGCCTAATGAGACACCAGACACTGAGATAGGAGAAGTTCAGTGAAGTACAGATAAAGGGTTCTGACTCAGCTCTTAATAAAATCTAGATCACAATATAAAACTGTACTCAGGAAAACAGCCGAACAACATCGATGCTAGGATAAGGGCACAAAGAAAACTCAATTACAGAGATAATTCTAGAATTAAGGGGAGACATCCAGTATAGCTGAATCAGGGAGCTCTATGTTAAGCAAAAAAATAAAAAATAAAAAATAAATAAAACCAGTGGTTAAAGCATTTTTCCACCCAAAGACAAGTTTTCTGATCCCAAAATCAAGTAATTCAGGTGGAATTAGTGTCCTGCATGCACACATGCAACATAGAAACACAGGATCCCCAGAGCAGGCTCGTTAGCAGGACTAGCTCTATTGCCAAGCTCTAAATTTGGCTACAAAACACTGCAGGATTACCAGACATTAGCTTTGTTCACTTATATGCAGATACACACATGTGCTCATACACATGCAAAACTGTACTCATATGCATGCACACAGAGATGCACCACAAACAATCAAAAGATTGAAAGACACTGGATACCTGCCTCTGGCCTCCTTATGTAAATGCAGGTGCATATGCACACATATGTACCTACACACACAAGTACACACACACACACAAAAAAAAGATGTAATCATTATAAACAAGTTTGTTTTTGACAGTTATTGGAACTGACAGTTTGAGCCTTTTTAAAGTGGGTAAAGTGTGGGTGGTTTGGATGAGACTAGTCCCATTCATAGATTTGTATGTTTGGTCACCAGGGAGTGTCAGTATTTGAAAGGATTTATAGGTGTGGCCTTGTTGGAGGAAGTCGGTCACTAGACTGGGTTTCAGAAGACCAAGCCAGACTCCTTGATTCGCTTTCTTCCTGCAACCTATGGGTCCTGATGTAGAGCTCTCAGCTCTTCTCTAGCAGCATGTCTGCCTTTGCGCTGTCATGCTTCCTGCTATGATGCAGGAATGCACTAAAGCTCTGAAACTGTAAACAAACCCCAATTAAATACTTTCTTCTATAAGAACTGCCATGACCATGGTGTCTATTCACAGAAATAGAACACTGACTAAAGCAGAAAAATAAACAAAAACTAGGAGTACTCTATAGTAACACGGTACTTAGCACATGGTAAGTTTCCATAGTTACTTGTTGCCTACAATTTGACTTCTTTCTTCCTGGATGCTATTTGTATATACAGAGCTAAATCTGCGGGATAATAAGGAAGAATGAATTAAATCATCAAATTTCTGATGCTCCAGTGGCTATTTTTCATGTGCAAGTTCAGTTTACAGAATTTATATTTTCATATGCTTATGAATAGCTAAATGGATGCTAGTTGGATTTTTCTGTGTCCCTTCTCCAGCTGCACAATGAAGCCATTCCTTCCACTGATGAGTTTTCATGTGACACCCCAACCAAGCTTATATTTTTCAAAACCTACTTTAATAAGGGTTCTTAATTGCTTCAAACTCTCTTATAGCCCACTGATCAAAGGTAGGGGAGGAAGATGATGAATAGGACAAGGGGAACATGGACCTGTTTTGAAGAAAAATCTTTGTGTTGATTCCAATCGTCATTGTCAGAAGTCCTCTAGTGAGCAGAGGTGGCTCAATCCAGAAGAAACCACAAGCCTCAGCCAGATGGTTGACCTGAGTCCCCTGGCACAGCAAGAAGCAGCCAGAACACCTCAAGAAAAGTTCTTTAGTGCATTTCTCTCAGTGAAGTCACGGCATGAAAAGATCAGTAAAGAAACCAATGCAAACCAGTGCCAGCTTGTTGACAGGAAAGGCCACTGTCAGTGAGGCCCAACAAAGACCAGCAAGACAACCAACATCAGAGTGTCTGGTGGACTACATTTGTACTCTTTGCAAACATGACAGGTCCTCTCAAGCATCTGCTCCAGTAATACATCACATGCATTTCATCAGACAGCTTCCAGAAAAACACCGTGTATCCATTCTCAGCAAAAGCATCCTCTCATAAGACAGCTGCCAGAAGAGCATCACATGACACAACAAAATCGGAAATTTCCACTTCACACCCACCACCACCCCAACTGCCATTACTCACCTTGCTCTAATTTTCACTGATAACCTTGGGCTACATATTGGAGCCAGAGTTCTTACTTCAACTGGCCCCCCAGTCTTTAACATTCTTCTCAGTAGTGGCTACTGTGAGTTGTTCCAGAATATAACCATACTTCCTCCCAAGCCTTCAGTCATCACTGACCTCATATTCCTCCAGATCAAGAGTAGAGTCCATTTTTATTCAATAAATATCTATGAAAATTGAACGTGACAAGTACTATGTTCCCATGGGATACCTGTGTTTTAAAGAAAAATTATTCTTGTGACTGAAGAGACGGCTCAGTGATTAGGAGAATTTGTTTCTCTTGCAGACAATGAGGGTTAGGTTCCATTACCTACATAGTGCCTTACCTGTAACTTCAGTTCTAGAGGAACTAATACTCTCTTATGGATCCATGGGCATGAAGAATACACATAGTGCACACACACTCACACATATAATAAATAACTTCTTCACGATATTTTCTTACCTCAAATATTATTAAGAGATGAATTCTAATTTTCCCTAAGAAGCATGAGATAATGATCTCAATATTCTCCCCTTAGGGAATCTGCTGTTTCTAGCTCTCCAAAATCTACACACATTTTCTAAACCTCATTGACTAACAACAAGAATTCTACTCTTAAGAAGCATGCACAGGATGCATTGATGCCTGTGGTTCCTAACTTGCTCAGAAGTACACAGTTCTTTTAAAATTTTAAATTAATATAAAATCTTAACTAACTAATTTATGAGTTAAATTCTTATGTATTTATGCTTGGGCATAGAATCAAAAGTATGTAACAAACATGTTTACTTATTCAGTAAACATCAAATATGCACTATGTATCAATTACTATTCTTCATTCTTGCATATGGTAGTGTACAATGAACTCCCTGCTCTCCTGGGGCATAATTTCTGTGCAAAGCAAATCAATCAACAGAGAGGGAAACAAATATTATGTGTAACGCATATCTAGAAACACTGTATGTTCAAAAAATAAGAGAGAGGGGTTGGTATTAAAACACATACATAGAGAGTATGTTCAGGAACTTTAAACACATGGGTCTGGCCATATAAGAAACCTAAGAAAAATACCCAAAGTAAATGGAATGACAATACAAACACAAACCTCTGGGATTGAGCCTACCTGAGGGGCTGAGACAGATCAAATGGATTGTGAGAGGGCAATATTTTGAAATAATGTGGAGTAGTGACTAAGAAGAGAAAAAAAAAAAACAAGTGGAATGTGTCTTGCAATCACGTTGGCCAGTTAAGATTCTGCGTTTAACTTCACCAAAAGAAGAAATATTCAAAGTTCTGAACAAAGAAAAATGACATGATGTGATCCAAGGAACCATTTGATTGACATTACCTTAATGTGGGTGAAAGCAGAAACAGGGAGACCGATGGTGGTGATCAAAGTGGCTAAATTCTGACATGACACTCAAGATAGGAGTGCCTAATGAAAGCACTTCTGTGGGCAAAAATCTCCAGGCAAAGTAAGTCAGAGTGAATAAAAATGCTCCCTATTTTTTGTTTTTTTATACATGAAAAGATGACCAGCTTTCTGACACTTCTAGTAGTATCAATTTTTAGAGTTTTTCCAAACCTATACCTGGTTTATTCATTTCTCACCCTCCCCTCAAAAAAAATTGTACTACAGAATGTACCTGTAACGCAGTAATTACACGTGCAAATGAGCAGCTCATTTATTTTAGTCCTGGAAAAAATGCCATTCATCAAATTTATGAATGCAATGAAATCACTACTTCCATGTTTATTAAAAGTCATTATGAAAATGTTATCTCTGGGCTCAGATGACAGTTTTAAACTTAATGTGACTTTTAATCAATGGCAACAAAATCAATTATGTCACCACTAAGCACTCTGAGGAAGGTAAATTACTACCAGCCCCAAAGACTCTCGCTTCAATTTAGGACTGCACATACATCAAAAAATTAAAAAGAAGACTCAAACTGTGACCAAAGAAATGAGAAGCATGGTTTCTTATAGTTCTGTGTGGTGGGACATTTCCTTGTTTAAGAAAGAAGATGCTGTCACTCAGGCTAATATTCCACATATCTTACAAATCTCACGTTTTACTGAATGTTAGACTTTCACAAAGTAAACGTGAAAGGGCATGCATGATCAACCTTATATATTATACTCACGCATTTTCATAACTGCACATGCTGACTGGCATTTTTATCACAGAACTCATTTGTTTGTTCAGTCATTGAAATATGTATTTCTCACACACTGTCAATCAAAGCCTGGAGGGAGAGTTTCATTTGTTTGGGAAGTGTAAGAAGAGGCATGCGGAGTTCCATGGAGGGACAAATGGAGGAGTCAATCAGATGATGGAATGACTGAATCTCTACGTGAAGCTTAAGTTACATTTTTAAAATTGATTTTCACCATGTATTCAAAGTGTCCACCTACTCTCATTATATATTGGTCTATACAATAAGAGAAGATAATAGATTTTAGATTTTAAATGTGTCTCGACAAAATATTTTTGAAAAAAATACACTTTTTGCCTCTCTAACCGAATTGATATCCAGCCACCATGTTCAATCGTTCTTATCAGAAAGTCCATATATGGTTAAATAACAGGATTCTCCAACTACAAACTAGAATTACAGAATAGATTCTCCAGGCTAGGGAGAAACTGCAGTTAGCAGCTTGTCTTGCTCATTCTTTGGTTGACTCAAAACTTAATACTTTATCAGTGAGTCTCTCTCGTGAGTTACCTTTTTTTAGAATCTAAAGAGTTTATGTGACATGAACCTCCAAAAACAAACCATTACTGGTATTTATCACCAACAAAATTATACTTCTAAATTCAGTGCTTAATAATGACAAATCTCATAGCAGAATCTCAAGAGAATCCAATATAAGAAGAGTGGGCATAGATAATATTGGTGTCATCCTTATCAAATGCAGGTTAGTCTTCAAGCCATGCCCAGAATCGACAATGAGTATATTAAGCTCAGTTCTTCCGCCATGGTGGTAATACCAAATATGTTTATCAGAGAAGAAGACTCATGCAATTAAGACATCCCATCCTCAGGTTCATTTTATGATGTATTTGTATTCATGGCGATCATCAAGTTGTAATAGTAATAAATGCCATCAATTCAGATGCCTTCATTTTCCATTTGACACATTGAACCCCTTGTGATTACTGATTCTTCCCTGGACTTTGTGTATTGGACATTTGGTGTTCAACAGGCAGTACCATTGGCTGACATGATGCCCATAATACCTTAAAGTGGCCAGTTTGGGTCCTGTGAATCAGTAAACATTTCTGTTGACTATGTGAAGAATGCTCTGAAATCTGACTCTTAAGAAAGGTTTCTCCTTCCTCAGACACTTCAGATAAATAAAAGTTGTTTCATATTAGCATAACATTAATTTTTGTACCATCTTTCACTCCCCAGTGAGGAACAGCGGTGCTTCCCAGAGAAGTCATTCTGACTTCCCTTTTACAGTTTCTCAGACTTTTATTTCACACTAACTTCAGGATAATGGATAATGACAATTGTAAATTGATCACTCAGTTGTCAGATGCCCATACTGGGCTTCCCTTGTTGAATGCAGCTTACATCACTGATGGTTTTCACAATCAATTAACCAAAATTAATACATTGTCTTTAATTAGTACACTGAAGTTTGTTCAGTTGTTTTTTTTTTTTTTGCTTGCATCCTGTTTTTTGTCCAAGTCAAGATGATACATTCACAGCTAGAAGCCATGCATCTTAGCACTCGGATGTGAAAACTGCCTAGCTATTTATTGGTTTGGGCAATCTTGACTGTTTTAAGGAATGCCAGCCGCAGTTTCATTTTTATTTAATTTACTTTGTCTTCTTTCTCTCTCCTTGATGCAAGGGCTCATACTGTTTACTGATTTATGCTTGTTTTCTCTGTGCTTCTCTAACTGTGAAACTTGTTTACGTAATATACCCCAGATTTTATGTTTTGGAGCCTTCACTGTAAAAGGCACATGGTTAGTGAGCCTATGTCTATCCAAAAATGATTATTTTCATCTTTATTTGCTATGTAATCCCAATCTACAAAAAGCCTGTCTTCAAACTGGTGTACATTCTGTCTTACTTTATTGTGTCTTCATTAAGAATACAAATATGATTAATTTCTCAAGACAAAAGATATATAAGCATTCTACCATTTAGTGACTGTCATTAGGGACCTCACCTAATTTTAATTTTTTTAGCATTTTTTTCATAGTTTCCTTGTTTTAAATATGCTCATTTGTTAATAGACAAATGCTAATGAGATGAACAGGCTACTCATTCTTCTTGGAATAAGGTAGAGGAAAAATAGAGCAAATTTTAATTGTTGCAAACAACTTAGAAGAAAAGTAGAAAGAGGTTTGCTTTTAAACTCTAGAATTCAAGTTGTCTCTGGCAATTTAAAATAAATTACTATGATGAGTTAAAACCAAAATGAAGGTTGCCAAGTGAGCTGAAGAGAGATGCCTTTTTGGAGGAGGGTTCGAGACAGGGTTTCTCTGTGTAGCCCTGGCTGTCCTGGAACTCACTCTGTAGACCAGGCTGGCCTCGAACTCAGAAATCTGCCTGCCTCTGCCTCCCAAGTGCTGGGATTAAAGACATGTATGCCACCACCGCCTGGCAAGAGTTGCTTATTGTAAAAAATATATTTGAAACAGCACCATCCCAATTTTGCAGGTCTATTTAGTCTAATTTTATTGCCAGGGATTCCCTTTATGCAACTCTGAAAGAATGTTCTCCATAGCTGCTCAGAGCCTTGATCAGTTTCTCTATCCTGCTCTGATATTCCACTGTTGTGCCTGTCAGAATTCTCTGCATCTCAGCCATCCTTTATGCCTTCTAACAACTAAGCCAGGCCTTCTAAATTGTTGTCAGCAACGATTTAACTGTTATCTGTATCTTCTTATCTCATTCCAAAAAGACAGATTTCCCTGATCATCAGAAGGTCCTATATATATTTTTCATCCCTCATACCATAAAATCCTATCGTACGACACTGGGCCACTCATAGTTTAGGTACCCAGAATCAGAATTAGCAGGTAAAGGGCAGTCACAAGAAATTTCAAACCAACTTGAGATCATCAAAGTACACTGCTCCATACATTGATCTCCTGATCTTAAAGGCAGGTGACATAGCATAAAAACTCACAGAATGTGGTACAGCTGGTCCAGTACTTCCCACACAGACCTGGTACAGTGGAAAACCAGAGCCTCACCAGGGTCCTGTAGGCCATGTAACATCCCATTGCATTGTCAGCACTATTCCTTCCAGACTCTAAAAGGACTAATCTAAGCAGCTGTCTGTGAAATATCGGGTCAGCCAGTACTAAGGAACTGTCAAGGTCTCTTTCTCATTGTCTCACCCAACAGCAACTATAACCAGGAGTGATGATGAGGTGAGCTGTACAGCTAGAGTTTGTCCGAGGCACGGGTGCTTTCAGCATTGCCAGAATATACTGTCACTTTTGTAGGATACTGTTAATATGCTCCAGTGACCCATCAAAGTCACAGTCCCACCTGGCCAATTTACAAAAGCTTGAGGCCCAATGCCACCTGCCTAGGATGTATGAGGTTAAAAAGAAACAAAACAACATTAAAATTGAAAAAAAAATAAAGTACCCATATGGCATGCTATAAAAAGTTACCACCTACCAAAGGCACAAAAAAGAAGCATGACTCCCACCTCTACTCCTGTGTGGCAAAATGCAATTCAAAGACACACTTTTGTGTCTGTAGTGTCTTTCTTCAACAATGTGTCATGATATCCATGCCCTCCCCTTTCTTCCATTTCAACTCATACTTGTTGTCAAGGTGGTGGGCCAATGATCTAAAGATCTTCAGACGAGGGGATTATTGCTCTTTCATGTTGAAGTTCAAACTAACTAGAAATTCATCAAATGAGTCAGACCAGGGATGGCTTGATTATTACTGAGGAAGTTGGCTGCCTTCATGGATTGAGCTTGTAGATAGAAAAGCCCCAAAGTCAGGCCAAGAGTATGTTGTTCTTATGTGCATAACCGCTCTGTATGTTAATCACAGAACAGACCAGAGTACCATGCTTCTTCTAATAAAAAGAACAGAGTGTGAAAGGTGTGTTGTGTTATATTATTTATTGTACCTCTAGGAAACAAGTGAACCTTACTTGTTAGTTAAATGAGGACTTTAAGAAATCACAAATACATATTTAGGCAGAGAGAAGAATTCACAGCATCATGAAGAAAAGGACGTTCGGGTATACAGAGAAAATGACCTTCAAAAGCAAATAATGGATCCTGAAGAACACAGAGGCACTACATAAATGCAATGCAGTGTCACTCTTAAAGACGTCATCTCCAGTCAGGCAGATCCAAGCGCTAATCATAGTCACACTATTTACTATGTGGGCAGGCCACTTAACCTTACTTATTCTGTCTCTTCATCTTTATACAAAAATAATAATGCCATCCTCCCGGGGTCTTACCATATGAATTAATAAGGCAATGTATATAAATCACTACAAAGTACATGACCCATAGAACGTGGTCAAAAATAGAAACACTTTCTTTTTAATCACAGGAGAAAGCATAAAAAAAAAAAAATCTCCCACACACGACAAAATAGTCTTTTGCCACTGTGACTGTCATTGGTTTATTGAAGTTATTTCTGGATCTTTCTGCCTTCTAGGCATAGGATAGAATTGCATCTCTATCCCTCTTGTGGGAGCTGGGATTCATTCCACCATTAAATTGTGCACAGAATCCATGCATATCTCTTCTTGCACACAGCATTTAAGTGCCAATACGAGGCCTTGTTCCCTTTTCACATGAACAAGATTCCAGACAGTAGATGCTGGGTCACAGAATAACAGAGCAGTTTATACGAAGTACATTTGTTGATTTAGCAAAGGAATTTGGAAATTGTTTCCTATCCAAAATTTGATCAACCCTGACATATGTACATAGAAAATATCATCTCTAATACATAGTTAAATCACTGCCAAATTTTACACTTTAGATTTCCTATGTCCTATATCACCGTTGTGTGGATCTAATCAAGAAATTGGTTGGCAATATCTTTGCCAATCACTCATCCAATGGAAGTTTTCTAACATTGCCCTAGGATCCATTACTCCATTGATTGGATCATGGGATGGGAAGGAAATTATGACTATTAATCAAATACTTAATGCTTCATAATAGAGACCTGGATCACCTTTATGTCTCTTGGTCACTGTACTCATTGGTTTACAATCTCATTGGCTTTCGAGGCAGCTGGAATTTGCAGTAATGATTATTCCTTAAAGTTAAAATTGCCTTGGAGAGTCATCTGTTACCTGAGTACACCCTTATTCAGGATGGACCAATTTGATAACACTTTTACATCACACTTGTGATGTAAACACTACTAAATATTCAGGTTTGTGAACAAGATACACTCATCAGAATTATGACAGGAACAGAGGGTCATCTGTAAGGAAAAACTAAAAATAAAATAGACATTAGAACAAGGTAGAACAATGAGATTTAATACATCATAAAATCACTATTCAGTGACCAAACAAAAATAAATGGCAGAGTAGGATACTGAAATGCATGCTAGGTAAAAATCATGTCGTGGGGTGAAGGTCTGATTTTACTGTGTATTTCCCTACACAATCTTAAACAAGTAAATTGCATCTAAAATTTGTAAATTTTAAATTCATAATTGCTTTAAATTCAAAAATATGGTAAAAATCTAGGAGAAAAAAAACATTTTTAAATCTAAAAGTTTCTATTCAGAGAAACATATTTACAATGTACAGAGAGGGGACACTGAGAAAGTCTTCATGGACTCCACATATTTGCTCTAGCTATTTCTGCAACTGGAGAGATAATGGAAGAAATAACCATTTTTCTCCAGTTATCTAATGAAGTCATTAAAAAATGATAAGGCCAAATGAATGTTTTCCCTTGCCTGATGTTTTACTATCCATGCAAGTGGCAGAGATAGCAGGGTGTTCCTAGAATGAAGTTTTTCTCAGCTTTATTCCAATATCCACTTCTAGGGTGACTGATGACAGGTTTGCCAAGGTCATGGCTAGAATTGTCTGTCGTGGGATCTATGTAGGAAAGAGTTTGAGGAGCAGTGGGCTGCCTGGCTTCTCTGTGAGCCACTGGGTGACCTTACTAGGCATTGTTAGATATCTGTGCAATCATTGATCACTGGAGGAGGAAATTCAGGGGCAAATTAAATAGCTGTAGAAAAGGACTCCCTCTTCTTCCAACCCTTGCAAATGGAAGGCAGAAAGGCACAGGGTCCCTGTCACATAGCCATCTAATCATTCTAACAAGAAGAGCCTGAATAGACAGCATCCTTTACAGTAATAATAATGTTTTAAGAAAACTAATGAATCCGCAAAGGAAAGATCTTTGACTACTACATAATTGAAATAAACATTTATCTCCAGAATTTTAGTGCACGTCTTCTCTTTTGGTATGAGACAACTGTTTTTTTTTGTTTGTTTTGTTTTTTTGTTTTTTTGTTTTTTTTTAGCAGTCTGGATGTTAATTCTGGTGAAGTCACAGAGTTGTCAGGGGTCACCACTAATTTGGCACTGCATCTAACTGAAGTGTCAAGCCCTGGGTCACTGACTCCACTACCAAGCTGGACCAGAGAACAGAAGCAATTACCTAATTAATGGGGGTTTTTCGATTGCAAACATAATTCAAACCAAATATGTTTGGCCTGAGAAAAACACTTCCCTGAAATGTTAAATTCATTTTATTAAATTCCGGCTTAGAGATGATAGCAAACTTAATGCTCCCCATTTTCATTCATGTGCTAATTCCCTCCATGATCTTTACTAAGAAGCCTTTGCACTGGACTACAAATAAATCCTATTTATTATTAAGGACTTTAAATACTTTCCTGATGAAAAATTCCCCCCCCCGAAAAAAAAATACAGTAAATTTTCTAGATAATAAAACAACATTCATTAATTAACAAGAATGAAAAATATATACTTATTTTAAATATAAACTTCAATGAAGTTAGAAGGTGGGAATTGAGGTATTTTGTTTGCATTTTCAAACAAAAAAAAAACTATTTCCCAAGTGCTTAAAAATATAAAATCAGTGTGTTATAAATCATATAGTAAGATAGTCTTAAATACAATCAATACATTTATCTGGAACTTTCTCCCATAGTCTAAAAACTATGGTTAAGTAATTCCTAAAAGCAAGGCCTTACATTGATAGAGCATTCTCTGGCTACATGCTTCACAGTCACCAGGACATAATTAGTACAGTTAGTTATCTGTCATGCTCACCCAAGATACAGCACATTGACTGGCAAAGACGATGTCTCAGGAACTATTACTGAATAAATTCCCAAAACCAAAACTTCCAGGAATATCTCATGCTTCAGATATCAAAACTTTAATTATAGCCCAGAAAGCTCCCTCCCGTATATTATAGATATAAGAAGAGAGAAGTGCTGGGATTATTTCCCCAGTCAGACATTACTGGCTAGCTAGCCCCAAACCAATCTCATTTACCTTCTATTTTAAGGCTTTACACTAAGGAAGCTAGTAAGCTAATTACAGTATATCCAACCTAATTTGCATTTGGGGGCAGGTAGCCAGTAAGGCAAACATTCCTTCCATGTGGTGTGGTTATAAGAGAAAAATCACGCATTCGTGATAAAAGGGCGAATATAGCTCATCCTGTTGTGATAGCCGGAGCTGGAGCAGCAGTATTGCAACATGATGGAAAAGACAGTGATGCTGACCAAGACATCACTGAGCCACTGAAGCAACCCCAAATGCTGCCTATGTCCATAACCATCACATATTAACAAACACTAGAGGAGCACTCTTTTATCACAGTTGTCACTAGGGAGGCTATGTGTTACTAGCAGCCAGAATGCATGTCTAGCTGACAGACTTAATTTCTTCCTGCATGTGTGTTTTAAAAGCTTAGTCTTGACCTAATGTGGTCATGAAGTAGTGGACTCGTCATCAAGGTCGCTTGTATGCACACATTTCATCTTCAGAAATGCATAGTTTCCATATCTACTATAAGACAAGACCTTAAAGAACTTCCTATGTTAGATTGGATTTTTTTGACTGTTCTTGCTTTTGCTCTTTTTTTTGTATTTTATTTTATTTTTTTAATCATTCCATTTGTTTACATCTCAAATGATATCCCATTTCTGGGTTCCCCCTCCACCAACCCCCATCCCACATGCATCCTTCCCCAACCCCTTTGCCTCCACGAGGGTGTTCCCCCACCCACTGCTTCAGCATTTCACTATGCTGGGGCATCAAATTTCCCCAGGACCAAAGGCCTCCCCACCCATTGCTCTCCTGCAAGGCCATCCTCTGCTACATATGTATGTGGAGCCATGGCTCCCTCCCTCCATTATTTCCAAGGAGAGTTACTTCATTACATGGGTAAGAACAGACTATCAAACTTTGTTTTGAAATGAAAAGCCAATTAGTAATGACAGGCAGAATACTGTTACTTCCAGGTGTGAAAAACAGATCTGAATTGTCAAGAAAGAACGAGCCAACATAAGCCCAACATAAATAACTTCAGCATTTTATATCTAAAATAAACAGTGGAGATCCAGGCCAAATATCTGAGAATAAATTTATAGATGGGTAAACAAACCGAGCTGGCATGGTCTTCTGTCCTACACTTTCGCGAAGCAGTTGCTACCGCCTTTTATTTAAACTGAAGTCACTGGCCTTTATTGATATCAATGACCCTATAGGCACTATCAGTCTGAATTGACCCCTTCAATCAATGTCTGGGGCAGAAGGTTTTAACTCATTTATGATGCCTACAAGTTTCTCCAGATCCTATTACTTCACTCTCACAATAAAAAAAAAGAAATATGTACATAATCTTACAAATAAAAATAGTTTGCAGATTGTGAAAACCTATATCTTAGACAAAACCATTTAAAAGGTCTTTTCTCCTTTTGTCAGATGCCTGCTAAGATGTGCACCGTGTCAACCAAGCAGGTTCAAAGCACCCAAGACAAGGAAATGGCTCCAAAACTCTCACTCCTAGCAAAGTTTACAGTCTGAATAAGCATATTAATGCATTTAAACTCTTCCCATATATCCTCCTTCTCAGGAGTTCATGCTATGTGTGGACTCAATTTGCTCAACCGTGACACATAAGACAAGGTGCTATATTAATTTCTGAAAGTTTACTCATTAACTCATTATCTATCTATCCCTGTTGATATAGTTTTCCCTCTTCACCGTCATACACACATGCACACACACATATGTATGTGTGTATATATACATATATACATACACATATTTACACATATATGCATATACATATTTACACATATATGCATATAAATATATACATATGAAAATTTGTAAATATATTTCCATAAGCAAGAAAGAACTAAGAGGTAATATTGTAGCCATAAACTCTTCCACATGAAGCACCCGGTTTGTGTGTGAATGATAAGCTTCTCAATTACTCATGATTGGTGATACAAAGAAATGGATTTGTTTTACTAATGCGTATTTTGTGAATGACCAAATATGAAAATGTAAAACCAGGTCAGTGAGGAAAGCACTGGCTGAGCATATGTGAGGAGTTTGGATCCCACATAAACCCATGGTCTCATCACTCATGCTCAGGATTCCACACAACCAACTGTCAAGCCGTCAATTAAAGTGAGATACGCTCTCAATCTATAAGGTAGACAAAGGTCAGAGGAGATACTCAGTGTCAACTTCTTACATTCACATGCCCACAAATGTCTGTCCACATATATTCAAACACACACACATATGGAAGCAAACACACACACACACACACACACACACACACACACACACACACGAATAAGATAATAAAGCTGCAAATAAGACATTAACACAAAGTATTTAATATTTAAACATTTAGGTTTGTATCCTATGACATTTCAGTTGTTACCATATAAAATTTTAAGACAAAAAGAAATCAAAAACCATATTAAATACCCAATTTTTCTTCTTAGGTGAGAATTAGGGAATCAACTAAAAAATAATTTGCTTGGTACACCACTTGCATGAGAATCTGAGTTTGAACACAGACAGAGCAAGGCACGGTAGTCAACTTCTGTAATCTCAGCGCAGTGTTCCTACAGCAGACGGTGAGATAGAAACAAGAGAAATCCCAGAAGCTTGGGACCAGCTAGTCCATGATAGGAGACAGCATAAAAACAAGGGAGTATCTCAGACAAGGTGGAGGGCAAGCACCAACACTCAGAGTTGTGCCTGAACCTACACACACACACACACACACACACACACACACACACACACGCACGCACGCACGCACGCACGCACGCACGCACGCACGCACGCACGCACGCACGCGCGCGCATGCGCACCATATCCAAACTGGCAGTCAGTTGTGTGACTATAAGCCTGAAAAGCGAGACTCATGAAACCCCACAAAAACACCTTTTCCTTTCCCATCACTGAGTCTCTCGATCTTGGCTTGTTCTTATCTCCTCAAATATGTTGCAAAGATAGCGCTTTGACCTTCAGAATGTTCCAGATCAAACTTCCTTCCTTCATCTTATTATGTGGGGGACTGGCTGAGGCTTAGATAGGAAAACAGCTAAGGCAGAGTAAGGCCCAGCGTCAATACCTGTGGGAATTAAAGCCTTTCTGCTCCATCAGGACAGCAATAGGAAGCCTGCAGTAGGCACCAACAGCCCCTTCTCTGTGTCCATCCAGTTTTTAGATGCTCCCTCCCTCCATCAGCAGTCAGAACTTTTGATGCCCGTGAGATGAAGAGGTCAGAGGTACAAAGTGTGAAGAGCCAAAAAAAATTAAAAATTAAAATAATAAGGTTCCCTTTGTCCAGAACTGATCTAGCACTGCTGTTCCCGGAGCTTAGCAGGTGTTCATGACTGAGTTTCCTGATGCCAATTATGAGTCCTTTGAAGACTCTCCAGTGATGAGAATCTCTCCCTGCAGAATCTGACCTGATTCTGGTGAACCATTCATGGCTGGACACTTCCTACCCTACCCACTTCACTGGCAGGCATCTCCCACAGCCCTTCATATGAATTTTTAAAAGAGACCTCCTCTAGACTAGTGAAGTACAAACAGAAGGCCTCCCAGCAGGCTGAGGTAAGCTCACAAAAGAAGCTGAGCCTCAGAAAACAACTAACTCTCTCATCCTCAGACTGGCACCTTTATGCAGAGAACAGCCTGGAAGGCTTTATAACCACAGCCCTGTACCCTGCACAGACAGTCCACAGGGACCCACAGACTCCCCACCATGGCCTTCTGGGAAGAATAGGAAAACTGCATCTCCAACATACAGTGCTCAGGAAATCACGTAGTACACAACCTTCTTTTCCTTCAGCTTACTGAGAGATGAAGCTAAAAGCATCATTTTACATACCTCTGTAGTGAAATAAAAAGCAGCCTGCTGTACCCCTGATTCTAGAGAAACATAACAAATGATTTCCTGTATAATAGAACCTATTGAACTTTGGACCTATATATTTAGTATACTCCTAAAAACTCTCAACTACCATTTCCTACCTCTCCCCTTTCCAGGTCTTTACTCTTTTTCTAGGTTTTTACTCTTTTCCAGAGGATTAATGAAGTTCCCTTCAGCTCAAGGCACCTGACAATTCTCACTCAAGAATATGGAATCTTGACACTCCCTTGCTTTGAGTTAGCTGTGTTCAAAATTAGCTATTTTCATTTTTATATTGTATGGTGATAATTAAACTTAAAATTTATACATGATCCAAGGAGTGGGGACACTTTGAAGAGAGTGAAAATAAATTAGGGTTGTCTGTGAGTCAATACAGGATCTTTTTGTGTGGATGGATAGGTACGTAGGTAGATAGGTAGATAGGTAAATAGATAGATAGATAGATAGATAGATAGACAGACAGACAGACAGACAGACAGACAGATAGATAGATAGATAGATAGATAGATAGATAGATAAATGGATGGATGGATGGATGGATGGATAGGTAGGTAGATAGATAGATAGATAGATAGATAGATACATACATACATACATACATACATAGATGATAGATAGATGGATAATAACAATAACAATAGACAAGATAGGTGATGTTAGATAAATGATAGATAGATAATAGATAAATGATAGATGATAGATAATAGATGATAGATGATAGAAGATAGATATGTAGGCAGATAGATAGACATATGATATAGATACTGTGTATGAACAAATATATATTTATTCATTGAACTGTTCTGTCAGTATTATCTTACATATAAAGAGTTCTACACAGAAAGGTAAGAGTCTCAGAGCAGAAGGAACAAATGAAGAAAGGTGAGGCAAGTGGTCAGGAGGATCAGGCAGCCATTTGACAGTCCAAACCTGACCATTTTGAGAAGCGATATGAGAAGAATAAGAAACACAACCAAATGAGAGACACAAACTAGAATTGTGCTGTATAAACTGAATACCTCATCACCACACATGATGAAAACTATACATCCCTGACTGACCATAGAAATCACAGTGAAACGGTTGAGGCTGTGGAGATTTGGCATGGAGGAATGCTATTCACAGTAAGGAAGGGGCAAGAGGCAAGCCTGTAATCAAAAATCATAGGCCACCCACATTGGGTATTACCAGGAAAGATGGCACACTTTATGTACCATGTTTCAATCAAAAATACACAAGAAGGCAGCCTGTTAACTGTCAACAGTCATAGGAAGAAATTACTAAACATAACTAATCATCCAAATAAGTGCTCATAAATTAGTTAAGTTTAAACAAACTAGTAAAGAATATAATCCAAAAAGAAGAGCTTACATGCTAAACATATGTGTTTGACTTAACAAAAGATTTAATAAATACAAAAATGCTTCAAAGAAGGTAGTTAAGGGTGGACGATAATTGATTTAAAATAGAGCCCAGTAGAATACTTGAGAAGAATGGGGAGACATGAAGAATGTACGTGTTCATCGCCCTGCCCTCTAGGCAGGAGTTACTGTTTACCTTTATCCCTTGGGGATTTTAACTCTCAAAATGCACACACTCACTTATAAACACAAAAGCAGAGCGGTATTGTAGCCAACCAGCCTTCTAAATTGTTAAGCATTAAATTTCAAGACTAATTCGTTTTCAATCAAGTGTTTTATACGCTAACCAATCCTAAGGTCACTGGTTAACTGCGAACCAGAGACCAATAGTAATAATTAATATTTACAGGCTATTGGAAAGAGCAGATTTTGACATAATTCTGAGAAAGGAGAAATGTTTCCTGGTTTATAGATCGTAGAATTTGTATATAGTACTTTTTAAAGCACAGTGTTAGAAACAAGTCAGTTAGGAAAGATGAAAAACGAAGAGTTGAAATTCAAATACTGTGTATCATGGAAATCACATTATCTTCATTTCTCTTTTCTTTCTGGGTTTAGCATGATGGGGAAGTAAAGAAATGTCCCCTGAGACCAAAATTGGTACCAGATTGCTAGTTTGCCTCACTATGTCAACCTCTGCTGGCATTGGGGCTGTGGAAGCCCCAATGTGGTCTGCAGCCTACAAACAGACTGCAGAGGTGCAAGTCAGCCCAGACACCAGCACTTCCTTTTGTGCAAGCACAACAGACTTTTCTTTTTTGTAATGAGTTGGAAGCATGGGATCTCTTCTACTCTTAATTTCAACTGATTATGATAATGTCTTACAAATGCATGGTGATAACTTCTGGAGCATTCTTAAAGGGCCAGTATGGGTTTCCTAACAATAGGCAAATCTTCATCTTCTCCACTCTTTCATGTCCCTGTCCCTTGATGGCCAGGAGTCTATTAAGCAGAAACGGTTAAAAGTTGTCTCACGAAATTCTAATAGGTTTGTGGGTAAATAGTACATGTTAACTAATTATAATGAAACGAAAAGGGGAAATTACTTTTCTTTCCGGTAATTGTACTGAATTTCAGAAATAAAAGGTGTTAGAACGGGCATTTCAAACATTCCGCTATATACCAGCATTTTGTTTTTTAATATATCCCAGATTTTAGATTTAGTGGCATGCACAATGAGCTATATAAGCATGTGTGTCTTTTAAATATCAGCATTCTTCTAAAAGCGCCAGTGGTAAAGTATTTCTGTAGTTTAAATGTTCTGGCTGGGCTATGAAAGAAAATAGTTGCTGAACAACTTAGCATGAAATATTAAAGGATAATGTAGCATTTAAAGCATCCTGCTTCATTGAGTCTGGCTTTGTATAACTCACTCCTTGGTTAATATAAAGTTACTACACCAGGATGGAAAAATTAATGAAATTTTGGGTTTGAAATTGAGCACAGCGCATTTCTAATCACAGAATGATAAACCGGGGTTTTTCCTCTAGGATGCTATCTCTCTAGCTCGCAGCCTATTGAAGCTATTTTCGTGTGCTTTTTTTTTTCTCCTTTGTGCCTACGTCACCGATTTGAGGTATTTATTTATTTAATTTTAAAAAGAAAGAAAAGGTTCTGTGAAGACCCTCTTAACCGAAAAGTAGGACTGGGGAAAGATTAATGTGGGACTGGAAAAGGTAGCTCCAAGGGGTCAGTGTGGTTGCACCGGAGGAATAAGAAAGAAGAGATTATCTAAGCACTTCCCTAGAATCTTTTTCCGCCTAAGAAATTTGGGAGAATGCGAAAAAACCAGCAGCCCAGCATTCTTGAAGGGGCGTGGCTTCTCTCAAGGGGCTAGCCAATCGAATTCCTTCAGAGGGAGCTATCCCGAGAAGATTGATGAGCGTTGCTAGGAAACAGGAGCGTCTCCCTCCCTGCTGACCCAGAGATTGTGCTGCACAAGCCTCCCCAGGGGTTCGCAATGTGCAGTTGAACCGCGTGTCGGGCAAAAGCTGCGTGTCGGCCTCCTGGGTTCACTCGCTCACACCGCTCCCTCTTTCGCCTCCTCCTCCGAGTGTGGTCAGCCCTTTACCCAGGAAGCACGGGAGAGTTCTTACTAGGAATGACTGTCGGTCCCTGCCCACCCGCGTGCCGTGAGCCTCAGCAGAGCTTCAAAGTTGGAGCCACCTCCCACTCTACCTCCCCACGCCCCTTCACGCCACTGCTCCGAAATTCACCAACCTTGGCATGCATTGCCTAAGGGCTGCAAACCTTGGGGCAGAGAAGCTCGCAGCCCCCGCTAGGCTTTCTGTATTGTAACCTTCGGGTCTAGGTACAGTAGCTCACTGAAGACTCTGCAGCTACACCCCTATAAACGGAGGGAAGAAGGGGGGGAAGGGAAAGGAGGAGAGAGGAAAGGAGAAAGAGAATGAGGAGGAGAGGATGTCAGAAGGTCCGTGCCTCTCTGCCTGAGTCCCAATTAGATGCGACTGTTTCAGCCTGGCCAAGGTGAAGGAAAGTTGCTTCTGAGCCCAGGAAGTGGGTTTGGCTGCACAGAGGAGGAGGGCGACTGGGCTCCAAAGCTCCCCTCCCTTCTGCTGAAGACCACTGGGTCCCCCTTTTTCCCAACCTCCTCCTGCTCTTCTCCTCTAGCCCTCCCTTTTCCCACTCCTCCTTGACTCGGAGGCCTGGATGCTGGGCCACCGGGCAGTGGTCCAGCGCGCAGCCGGGCGGGGGCGGGGGCAGGGGGGCACGGTGACAGGAAGCTTCCGCGCACCAAGTTGGCCATTTCAGGGGCAAAAATAAGTTCTCCCTTGGATTTAGGAAGGACAAAGGCAGCAAGCTCCCTCTTTTGTGTCGGATGAAGAGGACCAACCATGAGCCAGAGCTTGGGTGCAGGCTCACCGCTGCCGCTCCCACGGCGGTCAGCTTCAGTTCCTGCCAGGAGTTGACGGTGCGAGGTAAGCAGCCCAGAGGGGACCTGCCCCTCTGGAGGGTGCCCAGCCAGGGCGCAGGAGCTCGGGCGCCGCGTGGGGCAGGCAAAGCGAGGAAAGTTGAGGCAGAGCACGGACCAGTCCCTACACATCTGTCTGGGGTGGAAAACGTGGGTCACCGGAGCAATGTGGGTGTGCGTGAGAGAGTGAGTTTGTGTGTGCGCGCGCGCTGCTGTCCCTTCAAGAAGGGGCCAATTTCAGAGCATAGATCTGCGGCCAGGGAGCGAGAGGTAAGGGACTAATTAGGGAGACAGGTCTCGTTCGCCAACCGCCTCTATCCAGCTTTGCGCTTGGGGGTTTTATAAGGCTTTGTGCACAGGAACCCTGTGATGTGTGGCTCACACACTGATAGCTCAATGTGGGTGTGGAGGTTGCCAGGCGAGGTGGGTAGCGGGTCAGCAGGACCCCCCGGTGCTGTCAGGAGAAGCCCCGCAGCCAGGGGCAGACAGAGGTTCACCCACCAGCCAGCGTGCTTGGAAATCAGCCCTAACTCGCTGCCCTTCGCTCTTTTTTGACTAGAGCCAAAAAAGAAATTCAAGAACCAGACTCAAAGCATATCTACCCATTGATCCTGTTCCATTTTCTTATCTGGCAGGGAGATAACTCGAAGAGGGCGGGAGATCCGTGCTCCAAAAATAGACTAGGTAATATATATCCAATAAGCTGATTCTCTCGGAATTTCACTTGGATTTCCTTCTAGTTTCTCTGTGAGGTAACAAACATGTAAGGGTCTCTTAAAGGTGTAATACATTCAGAGAGCTGGTTTAAGGGAGCGAACACATGCTTTCAAAGCACCTTAGAGGGCTGCAAATTCTGAAGACAAAACTCCACCTCTCTCCAAATGTATGGTCACCGACTCAACCAATTTACTTATAAAATAGTTCTACTCCTGTTTGAATAGTAATAGGTGTGTTGTAGATCCTTTGAATATATATACATACCCAATGTAATCACACAGTAGTATATACAAAGCAAGTTAAGATTTTTATGAGTTTTAATGTTAAGCACCTCAGCAGTTGGTTGTTGAAATTTCTTTGTGTTCCTGGCCCCCAGGACTGCTTGTTTAGCAACTTTGTTGTGGGGGTTGGGAGAGTAACATCCCTTTGGAAATATTCATTTATCTGCCTTGGTATCTAAATTGACTTTGGTTTATCTGATCACACTTTGGGGTTGCTACCTGAACTCTGTTGTCTATATAAATATATTGGGTATCCGCCTTATCCAAAATATTCCCATTACACTAGATGCCTGTGAAAACAATCCTACCAAAGATGTCGAGGAAACTCTAATTAGCTGTTAGTATTCTGCACTGCTATTTACCTTTTCCACCCTAAAATCAGTCCAATATAATTTGACAGTCTGAAAGTTAAAGTGTAGCAAATCTTAATAAAGTAGCTTTTTTTTCACTTTACAAAAGCAATGGCTTACAGTTATAAGGATTTCCCAAACCTGTAGGTTTGCGTTGTCCACACCTTTGGGTTCTGGTTGCCCATAGAGATATTTTGAATGGATATGCCTTGGGCTCTCTTGTTTTACATGCTAAATGATACTTTTGGTGACTATGATACAAAACAGCACAAGAAGAAATTGTGTAATGTATTCTAACACACATGAAACAAAGAAAACTGTAGCAGCATTCCTGGGACTAAAACAATATGAAAAGAAAACTTTGTATTGTAAAACCCAACCCCTCTCACACTCCAAAATGGTGCAAACATTTACTTCTGTATACTATATCTTTTCCATAAAATGTGAAACTTAATACATTAAAAAAAATCTTTCTCAGTGCACAAAAGAAAGATCTGCTTCTATATTTAAACTGTATAGTATTTCTCAGCTGCATGTCATCAGTAGATCAAGAAAATATGTTTGTATGACGGCTGCATTTCCAAAGTGACAGTATGTGTATGTGGGGAAAATGTGAATCTTATTACTTATTTCAAAATTGCCTAGCATCAGCAACACTTCTGTTATTTCATGTCATTGAAATTAAACTTGTTACGTTGAACAAATGCAAAGATAGCACAAAAAATGAATGGCCATTTTTTTCTAAGTTATAACTAATATCTGTGTTGAATGAAAGATCCAGACCATCCAAAGGTCATCTGTTTGTCTTCTCTACCTCATGACAGGTGATCAATCAGGAACAACAGTTAGTCTTGGATTATCCAGTTTTGTAAGATTCATAGCAATGATCACTTACAACTTTCTCAGGAATATTCTCATCTGTTTTGAGCTCAAACTTCATTTTCGAATTAATGATCCCAACTTCCTGTCCATTCTTGTAAGCATAAGTCCCAGAAGGAGCCGTGGCTCTTTGTGGGTTTCACTAGTACCTATCAAGGTGTGGTTTGTCAGCTCGAGAATGAAGTATTTCAATTTGCTTTCTGTGCTCGACATTATCTCAAGAACCCACTCAAAGGGGAAGAAATATCTCATTTCTTTTGCTAAAAAGAGGAGGGAACGTCTACAGGATGGAATAGGGCCAGAGCTCTAGGGCAATGCTCATCTTCTCCAGAGCCAGTTCCTAGAGGGGACTGCTGTTCACACACAGTTGTCTCTCTTTGCTGTTTTATGCTGAGTTGATCGTTCATTCTTTTGAGGCTGTGCTAAATGTATCCAATTCTACATCAGACGAATTTGCTGAAATTGCTTTCAAGAAGCAGAGTGAAATGAGAGAAGATTATTTACCCAGCCTAAGCACACAAAATGAGTACAATCATAGTAACGGAGACCACACAAACCATTAGTCATCCTCTTCCTGCCATCCCTGATGTCGCCTGGGTCCCTACAGCATTACTGTACTTTGGAGTGCTCTAATCCAAGGCATTTCTTAACAGGTCATGTGATGACTTCTTCCAGAGTTTTGGAAACACTATTTCATAGTGTACTGGTTCTCCCTATTAAGAATTTTTGAATTCAGCTTGATTTCTTTCATGAATCTAGTTTGTCTTATTGCTAACTCCTTATCATTTACTCCTCTGGACAATACCATCCTCTTGTATGACTTAAGATCATTATCCAACATTTATACAGGACATGTAAAATCCATAATAACATAAGAAAACACATGAGTGCCAATTCTGTAGCCACATCTTGGCTCAATAGTATATGTTTTAGAACATTTATGTATGTGTGGCTATATGTCCTAATACTTTATCCAGTTAATTGTCTTCCTTGGCATTAGTGGCCTATGTGAATACCCAGATGATCCTTTCTATGTAATGTCTGGTTGCACAATTATGAAATATTTTCATTGGAAATCTGTTGTCAATAGAGCTCTGTCACCACCCACACTACAAGGGAGTTTTGTGACACACTGGTCTGATGCTTCAGTGAGCCCCAAAAGCTGTTGTCATGTAAATCCCACTGCTGAAATGAAAGTGATTTCCTTAATTAATAGAATGTGCTAAGAATGGAAAAGTATAAGTAAGTTGGCTGCGTGGGAACACAGAGCAGAGGGTTTGTGAGAATTCTCAGTGGCCACTTCACCCTGATTCAAACTGAAAGAGCCAGAATTGAGAACACATTATTCGGTGTTCCGTATCATGGAAAGTAAGCTCCCACCATGCATACATATACCAACATAAAATATATTTAGGCTTATATGGAAGAACCATATGTGAAGGTTACTTTAAAAATAAAAAGCCTGAAATAACCACAAGGGGGGAAAAAACAGGATTTTATTTTGTTCACTTAAAATCTGGCTGCAAGACATCCAAGTGTAGGCTTCTTTAAGATTCTTTAGCAAATCTCTTGGTAGCCTCAATCTCCCACTCAATTGTTTCTCCCAGTGCCAGGCATTGAAATGCAAGCTTTTACTAGACAGTCAAGGAGCATCTGACTAGGAACTACCTTCCAAGGTACACTTGGCAAATCTAGAAAGTGCCAAACACAGAGTGCTCGGCTATCTTTAAACCTGGTCGAGCATTAGACTATGCACAAAAACATCTGTGCGGACTTAGGAAACTAAAGGGAGACTGACCATTGCAAAACTAACTATTTTTATGGGAATTGAGTTGGGCTGCATGGAGCAAACAAACGTTAAGTCAGTCTTCTCCCATCTGAAGTCCTAAAGAGTTTTTATAGTGCCATTCACCGCACAGTGCTGAGTACCCTCAGAATGATTTTCCTTAGAAACAAAGGGAAAATCAATTTTCTTGGTACAGGAAAAGTAGGCCATTAATATATTTGCGATTTCACCGTGGAACCAGAGAGGCATTCTAAGAAGTGACGCTCTACAGAGACTCTATCTTCTTATCAGATCAGCAGTCCTGCTACTACACACTATACTTTAAAAACGCAGACAGATCCACTTAGAAACTGTTTGTATATGATCTATACAGAGTCTATGCCAAGATACCATGTTTCAGAAAAAAGCTACATATGTAGATGGTAGCGCCACAGAAAACATTAGGGGTTCTCGGGTTTAGTTTCTTGTCAGAGTGCACTCTTATTATCATAGCTTTGTCTACCAAAAAAAATCACTTGGACAAACACAGACATTCACCAAATACTTTCAGGCAATACATACAACATAAAAAGTCTAAGACCATAACAATTTTTAGACAAGTGATGAGTTTTACAATATGTGGAGTCATCCTTGAAGATGTCCTCTTAAGAAAAAGAAAACAAGCTGGGCAGTGGTGGCACACGCCTGTAATCCCAGCACTTGGGAGGCAGAGGCAGGTGGATTTCTGAGTTCGAGGCCAGCCTGGTCTACAGAGTGAGTTCCAGGACAGCCGGAACTACACAGAGAAACCTTGTCTCGGAAAAACCAAAAAAAAAAAAAAGAATACAACCAGAAACGTCACCTCTTAGTGAAACAGCTGATGGGAAGACATTTATTTAGCTCCTGTTATGAACAAAGTAAGATATGGGGTATATAGTGAGAACACAGAGTGATAAAATACATACAGAAACTTTGCAAGCATATGTAAAGTTGAAATGGCTCAAAAAATAAATTTGTGATTCTCCATTAGAAAAGAAACTTGGAGCTAAGAAGATTATTGGTCCATAAAGTCACTTTCCCCTTGAGCACGAGGACCTGAGAACCAGACATGAGAGCATGCACCTGTAATCCCAAGCTGGGAAGGGAGAGACAGGATGATCCTAACCATCCAGTATTGGCAAATATATGTTCAGTGATAGTTGGTTTCAAAAACCTAAGGCTGAAAAAAAATAAGGAAGGCCAGACAGAGATCTCTTGCCTTTATACATGTATGCATGTGTACATACACACACACACAAACATTAACACCAGCACATATATGTGCATACATAGTCACAAACACACACACATACAAACACACACAAAGAAAAGTAAAAAGTAAAACAAAGTTATCAAAATTATCAGCCAAATTAAAAACTGGCCTCCTTTATTTGATATGTTCATTTAGATATAAGACATGCCTATGCAGAGACATTCTCTGTCTTTCTGTCTTTCTCTGTGTCCTTATCTGTCTCTGTTTCTCTCTCTGTCACTCTGTCTCTCTCTGTGTCTGTCTCTGTCTCTGTCTCTCTCTTTCTGTCTCTCTCTCTCACACATACACATACACACACACACACACACACACACACACACACACACATGCTCTATAGAAATACTGTGCTAGATTCTGTAGAAAGACAAAGCTACTGATATTTCCTAATAGTAGATCATTATTGATCAGTTGTCCTGTGGTAATTACTATAACATGGCAAGGACCATCTACTTTATTGTTACAAGAATTCAATGAGTCAGGAACATACTTGTGAGCCCACTAAACAGAAAAAAAAAAAATGATGCTCCAGTCACTTGCCCAAGAGCAGGTTCTAAACAGAAATCAAAACTTATTTATAGCCCTAAGGTAAACTTTGTCAATTATAATGTAAAATATATTGCCACCTAGTTTAATGTTTTCTTGGCATGTTTTCTTTTGGTCAACAAATCTATTTTGAGATTCAAATGAAGGGAAGTGTTTCCCAAGAAAGGAAAACAAAGAGCACTGGGTGGGACCCAGAAAAGGTCCTACAGGCCAAGACATCATCTACTCCTAAACAGAACCCTTCCTAAAAACAAGGAAATATGATGGAAAAAATAATCTGAACCATTATTTATAATTAAATATGTCTAAAGAAAATCAGAAACTTGGAGCTATGTAGAAAGATGATAGATTTGTTAACAACCTGAAAAATAAATACCAGCTCTGAAAATGTGAAAGAAATAAATGTCCTGGAGCTGATTTCAACGAACATGATAATCTCTCAAAAATAAATACAGTCACAAGAATACAGTCTCTGAAGGAACAGCCTTCTTGCTTGGTAAGGCTAAATGTTCCTCTGTCTCTTCTCTTACAACCTAATTGTTTCCCACTAGGTAAACAAGCTGGAAAGGGTATTCTGTAAAACTTTGAAATGTCTCTGCCCAGCTTGAATAGTGACTTCATCTTCATGTAGTCTCAGTATTTTTATGCACTGGGGCATTTGTGTATATATCCACCAGCCTGCAACTAAAAAGGCACAGAGAGTCTCAATTTTTTTAACACACCAAGAATAAGAGAAATACGGTGGCCTGCTCAGTCTGTAGGACTGCCCTAAAAGCTCCCATCTCAGATTCTGTGACCTGGGTGCTTTCTCACAGACAATTTGTCTTATTTGCATATGCATATACTTATTGTCACAATGTTGAAGGTGTGAAGTCTGAGATGAGTCTATTCAAAGATCTTTCTCCAAATGTGAACTGTGTCACAATATTTTTGTAAACTTGAAAGAAAAGAATGGAAATCCCAGATCTGTCCCTCCATCTGGTGGAAGCTGTTTCCTTCGATTGTTAATAATACATAGCAGATAGATTATTAGCAATATTTTCTATTTTACTTAGCAGTTTCAGTATGCCATGTGTTAGTGAATACAACATAGTAGAAACTGCTTTCAAAAAATATGTCAAAATACATGCCAATTTGAGAGATGGCAGTACAAGGTCAGAAACAGTTGGAATTTGTATCTGCCTCAAGGAGAAAATGAGATCTGAGGAATATAATTAACTTGTTTCTATTTTCAAACATCTTATTATTTTTTTTCTGAAGAAGCAGAGACCCTCTATTTGCTGATTCCTTAATCCCAGGGATTTCTGTCAAGCTCGGGGACAGTGATGGGCACCCATACCTCACTTCAACACTGGCAAAAAGCCATGATGTGAGAATCAGACGCATTTATCTAATGGCCAAGGCCTGTCCTTTGGAAAAAATATTTGAAAAATATTTAAAGCCCTACTTTTTCAAACTATCTCCTCTGACATCTGCTTTGGTTCGTGAAACTCTCCAAATATTAAGCAAAAGTATCTCACTCACAAAAGCATGAAAGCATACATCTCTAAATCTAGTGAGTGTACGTAGTCTCCAAAAGAATGAATCGTAGGGATTGTTTTTCAGAAAACTAACGTCACCCTGTTCAGTAGGCATGTCTAAGGTATGGTGTTTTGTCTTCACTGCCATTCTGTAGAAGATAAGTCCTCTGGGGAGATGGCTTCATAAATACTCAGAATTTACTAATATGAAATGAGTAAGACCATCACTTGAACAAATGAAGCCTTTCAGAGAAAACGATTAAGTGTCATATACACTCCCCCCCCCAGTCTCTTCTAAGATCCTAACTTCTGACCTTGCTGTGTGCTGAGGAGAGGAAATCAGTCGAATGGAACACCCTAGCTGGAAGAAGGTAGAATGTTTAAAGAGGAGAAGAGAGAATGCCAGCCACAGCTTCCTTTTTTATTTTCATGGTTTTTTATTAGACATTTTCTTTATTTACATTTCAAATATTATCTCCGTTCCTTATTTCCCCTCTGAAAACCCCCTATCCCATTCCCCCTCCTCCTGCTCACCAACTCACCCACTCCCACCTCCCCACCCTTGCATTCCTCTACACTGGGGCATTGAGCCTTCACAGGACCAAGGGCCTCTCTTCTCATTGATGTCCAACAAGGCCATCCCTGTCCTGGCACTCCCCTACACTGGGGCATCCAGCCTTCACAGGACCGAGGGCCTCTTCTCTCACTGATGTTTAACAAGACCATCCTCTGCTACGTATGTGGCTGGAGCCATGGGTCCCTCCATGTGTACTCTTTGGTTGGTGGTTTAGTCCCTGGGAGCTCTGTGGATACTGGTGGCTCATAATGTTGCTCCTCCTATGGGGCTGCAAACCCCTATATCTCCTTGGGTCCTTTCTCCTAGATCCTCCATTGGTTGACTGGGAGCATCCACTTCTGTATTTGTCAGGCACTGGCAGAGCCTCTCAGAAGACAGCTATATCAGGCTCCTGTCAACAAGCACTTGTTGGCATCCACAATAGTATCTGGGTTTGCTAATTATATATGGGATGGATTCCCAGGTTGGGCAATCTCTGGATGGTCTTTCCTTCAGTCTCTGCTCAGCACTTTGTCTCTGTACCTCCTCCCATGGGTATTTTGATCCCCCTTCTAAGAAGGACTGAAGTATCCACACTTCGGCCTTCCTTCTTGGTGAGCTTCATGTGATCTGTGAATTGTATCTTGGGCATTCCTAGCTTCTAGGCTAATATGCACTTATCACTGAGTGCATACGATGTGTGTTGTTTTCTGATTGCAGCCCCAGCTTCTGTCTGTTATACAGACAATCACCGCTGCCACATACAGCACTTAGGCAAGAAATCCCCACAAAAGCCAACATCAGAATCTCTGTATGAAGATTATTGGCTATACTCAGCCTAGAGTAGTGAGAAGAAATGCAGATGGAACTAGAAGTAAAGGATCTACATACTGACTAAGCTTCAGATAATTCATGAGAAAAATGCAAGTTTGGGAAGCAGTCCCCAATTATACGGCTCAAGAGACTATAACAAAATACTATTGTGGCAAACAATTCTGGACACTAAGGTATCCAAGGTCAAGTTAGCAGCAAATTTGGTGTATACCTTTTTCTCAATAGAAAGTATTTAGCTGTGTCCACACATGAGACAGTGAAAGAGAGAACTCCATCGCCTATACTTACTAGAACACTTGTTCTGTCCACAAGAAACCTGGTATAATACAGACCATCCAAATCTATCTCCCAAGGACTTCATCTGTAGATCCTAACATTTTGGGAGGTACTAAAATAATCAGTACAAATCGATTTAGCATGGAATGATGGTCCTACAGAGAACATTCTGTGAACTGCTTGTACCAAATTATTTACCACATCCTTCTACTATAATTGGATTAACCAGTTGTCTGAACTCCACAAGCTGAGTATTTACTAATTAACCTCAACTAATAAAGCAGTTTCTATGAGTTATGTGAGAGGCTTTCTAGAATTCTACTTTAATTGCAAAGGCATTTATTCTGTTACCTGTACTAAATTACTGTAAAATAAATACTTACAAGGTATCATCTTTTTTATAGCCTTCAGATTAGAAAAGCCTCTCCCTTTACTTGCTCTGCAATTTTTACTATAATATTGAGTTAATGTTTTTAAAAAGCTGCTGACGCTTTAATTAATTAGCGGAAACATCACTTCTGCTTTTTGAATATCAGAAATTTGATTTGTTGATATCCTCTTCAAACTGAAATTGTCTTGATGGCTACATGTTTATAGCCTAAAGGGCAGGGGGAAAGCATTGGTCTGTCCAGATCCTCCCCCTCCCCTCCAGCTTTGCAGGGTAACAAGGGTAGGGAGAGCTCCATTTGGCAACTTACATTTTCCACGCAGCTTCTACTGTGTTCAAGTTAATAGTTGCTTAGCTGAGGTTGGCAGATCACACAAAGATAGCTTCCTAAGCAGCGCTCAGAACCACATGGGGAAAACACTGAAGAGAGAGAGTGAGTGGTGGATGGAGAGCAGAGGGTGCAGGGACCTCAGACTGGGCCCCCACGTTCTGTTCCCAGGAAGTCTTTCCAACTTTACCTTCACTCAAAATCATAAGGGGACAAAAAAAAAAATGTTTGCAGACAGCTATAAAGTCCAAGAATCTCAGACATCACAGTGTTCACCTGCTAAAAGTCACCCTCAGGCTCCTGCAGAGCCTGGCTTTCTTGACCTATGGTTGGTCACAAAGCCACTTGATGGAGGTAATTTTCTAGGAATTTCCCTACACATCAGGCTTTATGTACCTAAAGCCAAAAACTATCACCACCCCAAACCATTTATTTTCCTCACAGTTTCAGATTCCAACAAGGCCACACCTGCCTGTGAGCCTAGGGGGGCCATTTTCATTCAGAGCGACACACACAGTGATACAGAATCCCTGCCTAGTATGTGTGAGGTCCCAGGTTCAGTCCTCTGAAGCACACGCCCATGGGAGAATCCTGGTAAACAACTGGCTTTCCCATTCCACTCCTAGGCTTTCAAAGAACTAAATGGAAACTCATCACTTAAAAATAACTTTCTACACATCTTCCTCAATACCAACATCTGCTTTCTCTCTTCACCCAAGATAGCTCCTGTACTGCAGTGCAGTCATTTTGATGTTTTCTTCCTCCTTTCTTCAAACCTATAGTTAAATCTAATTTCACAATCATCAAAGTTTACGATGTTTTCATCTGTCTTATCAAAGTTTTATCTAAAACATCTATGCAGGCCTGAGTAGTAACTTATGATTTGACCAGTATAGAATATAGGTAAAAAAATACATTTATTTTTTATTTCTTACTACTTATTTAAGGTTTATTCAGTAAAATATGATTGTGTAGAAAAATAATGAGAAAGTGTAGCTACTAAATAATCTTCATTAAAAAAATAGTATGATGATTGAAACTTTGAACACTACAGGTATATTTTGTTCACGACAGCAGGAGCTGTCACGTTTTGTGTTAACATCTGGAAAAGAAAGCTTTTATGTTTCTAGGGATTTTGACCAATGTTTCTTTGTTGTTATTACTGACTCCAGTTCTGACTTCTGCAAAGTTAGAATGGAAGATAGTATGGGAAGGTGAGCATGAGAAGAAGTTCTTACCTAGAGGTCTTTACGAAATCTGTGACCCTAGATTTTTAAGATAGTCTTAGGATATGTGTGACTACACATGCATGATGGGAATTCCTTCTCGCTGCTGAAGAAGGTTCAGCATCTGAGTCTCCCAGCACCATTTTTTTTTTTGTCTAAGCACGGCCTCAGCTCTTTCTCCTTCAATGGTCCAGGTCGCATGGCTCTCACTCTTGACGCCCTATTATTCATCCAAGTCTTGCTTACAGGCTGAGTTTCTTTCACTTGCGTTCAATCCACAGAAAATATTCACAGACTGTTTCTAGAAAATTCATAAGCTTGAGGACCTAGCCCATGTATTAACATCTCTTTCTTCCTTATCCTCTGCTATAGCAGCTATGTAACTGGTGCTTCTTGTCTTCTCGGTATTGCCCAGGCTGGAAACAGCATGAGCCACTCTTATAGTCCATTCACCATTCATCAAGCTCTTCCTAATGCTGCCTTCTTTAGGACAATGTGAGACACTACATTTACTTCCTTAGATATTTATTGTTTTCTACTGTTCTATTCTATTGTTATCTATTGTTTGCTGTGAAGAGGTATTAATTTTGCAACAAAGGCTTGTTAACCACATGCATTTAGTGGCACATACTAAAGTAAAAATACTACATGCATTTTTACAAAAACACATTACAATCCTTATTATTAACACGTGTAGTACACAGATCATGGAGTTCACTCCAATAGTCTCATACTTCTGTTTGTTATGCAACAAGGGTATGCATCCATTTTTCTTCTTCACAGGACTCACCACCCTCTACTCTGTCCTAAAACTCCTTTCTAATTTCTTTAAGAAAGTAATGAATGTGGGTTAGATAGATGAGTCACCAGCTAAGATCAATTGTTGCTTTTACAGAGAACCAGAGTTTGGTTCCCAGCACCCACATGGTGGCTTACAACCATCCATCACTCCGGTTCCAGGTGATTTGATGCCCTCTTCTGACCTCTAAGTCACTAGGCACACATATACATAAAAGCAAGAAAATATTCATACATATAAAATTTAAAAAAACCTTTCAAAATTTTAATACAAAACTATAACTGTTTGTACCTTTTAAAGACATTTTACATGGACATTGCACTGTCAAGGCTTCTTGTCACCAGACAAGTCAGAGACGAGAAACTTAAGCGGGGTTGATCTTCCTGACCAGAATAATCTACAAGAAGGCAGATCGAGCTTGTATCCTTTTCATAAGTAAATCTATAATAATAAATGGAACATACCGCAATATTTAATAAATATTTCATGAGTGAATAAATTCTATTTTAATTTTTAAATTTAATCAGTATGCACATTCCATGCTAAAATATTAATGTGCGTTCTGCCCTTCATATGTTGTACTTTAAAAATAAGAATTGTTACATTTTTAATTCCAATCTGCAAATTATACTATTTTCCTAAAGGCATTTAGAATCTCAAACAAAATAACTTCATGATGAATATTTTAAACTGTCATGAAAGAGTGACATCAATCCAAGGAAGTAAATCTTTAAGTGTCTGCTTCTTTCAAGGCATTAGGTGATATAATCGAGGTCAGAGAAAAAAATACATCAGTCTGTCCAACAGACATAAAACCTCACAGGAAAGGAGCAACATATGCAAATGTAACAACTATAATGGGAAAGTTTAAGATCTGAGCTATGAGCGAAGGAGGTTCATGATAGTTCTTTTTACCGTCATGGAAATTTCGCTTGTACATACCAGACCCTGAAAACTTGTTCAGATCTTAAAGAAAGATCTACTCTGAGCCTACGGAAAGGGGGCCAAAGCCTGGGACTTCCTTGCATGATTTGTTTCTGTTAGGGGATAGAGCATCAGAAAGGTCAGTGTACATGATAAAACTCGCACAGAAAATGGAATAATGGGTACGATTTCTTCTGTAGGCAGAGAGAACTCTCTAAAGTCACTTGAGCGACGAAATCTGAAAGCATACTATGAAGATAAATATGAGGAAATAAAGGTTTGGGAGACAGGGAGATGAGCCGGCAGGTTGTGGGCGGGCTGTGGCAACACTCCAGGTGAGAGGTAATGACGGCCCAAACTAGGGCAGTGGCAATGGGAATAGGAAGTGTGAAATGAATCCAATAGACACAAAGATGAATAGTGCCTCGTAGGTAGGAATTAGCTGTTGGGTGAGAGACGCCAGCCAAAACAATTAAGCTAATCATGTTCCTTTTCAACAAGAGAAAAGTGCATGCTCTATCAAGTCCCTTGCTTAATAAAGAAAAAGGGAGGGTGTTTTTAAAAGACCATCCTTCAGAAACCGTGTCAAAGAAAGTTCTGTGTAAGATGAAGGCTAACAGCAGCCGCACACAGGTGTAAAACATCAGCACTTAAACTCAGAGGTAGGATTGTAAATTGGGAACTAGCCTGAGCTACATGGGAGACCCTGTCCCACAAACCAGGACAGACATAACCATGTAAATCTTCAAAAGCGAGGCAGAGGAATAAAACCAACAATGTTCTGTAAATCTATGACTTGATCAAATTTATCCAGAGACAGTCACCATGATCTTTTCCTCGGGGCTTGAAAAGAGCCACTTATGGGTGTATGAGACTCTTGTCACCGACTATCAGGCTGTAGAAAAAAAAACTAAACAAACAAACGAAAAAAAGAAAACCTCCTAAAAATTCAAGTCCAGATATCACTTCCTGCTTAAGACTCTCCAAAGAGTTTTCATTGCTCTTGGAATTTTCACAACATTGTGCATCCTTGATGTCTTGATGTCTGGTCCTTTCATCTTCACCCTTCTGGTTGCATTCAAACCTCAGCAACTTGCACCACTATCCTTCTTCCCCATCGGCCTCCCAGCGCACTGACTCATGCCTGCCCCTCCTCTGGGCTTTCTTAAGTTCAGTCCCCACTCTGACCTCCTACAGTTGCTTCTTCCTGGCTTGCACACTTCCATCTCCCTGCACCTCTTTCTCCACACTGGACTATCACTGCATATCTCACCACTGTAGATGTAGCTGCTTAATCACAGCTGCATATCTATTACCCAGAAGAGGATGTACTACATAGCAGAAGATCAATACATATTTATTGAATAAACAGAGTAATGGTTAATTAAATCATTCCGGGGGCTCATTTTACTCATTTTTAAATGTGTGCTATTGAACTTTGATATGTCTTTTAGCCAAACAATTCTGATTAGTAAACTTTGTCAGTAGAAAAAGATAGAATGCAGCACCCCAGGTCTGAACCAGTAGCCATTATACAGGGGGGGGGAAGTGATTGCTAGATATAAATATAAAATTTAATTATGTTCCAACAATTCGGGTAAATAATAGCAGGCAGAGATGATTCTTTGCACTGCAAGTGCAGCTCTGCAGACATTCTGTCCACTGAAACCATGAGATATGAAGAATAAGAGATGAAGAAAAGCAAGCATAAAAAAAAACTGAAAAGCTGAGTAAACTTTCCAAAAACATCAGGATTCCAGTCAAATTTCCTCTTCCTTAGATTCTTTTCTTTAGGACGAAAGTACATTCCATATATTTTCATAGAAATGGAGTCATAAATCACATTTCACAACACCAATTTTTACCAATGTCAACAAATAACACCCCAAGGTGTTCCACTTAGTGCCAACTCTGCCTCAGTAGTTCTCCAAATGAAATGAATGCTTTCACATACATATTTTATACAGTTTTCGTAGGACCATGAGAAAGATAGTGTAAACAATAACTTTGATCAAGTCCTTAAAGTATGTGTGTCTCTAGGCACTGCTACTTTATTTTAACTGTACAGACATATCTAATCCTCTTAATTAGTCTCGCGATGTTATTGTTATCATTCTGCCATCTTAGAGGCAGAAACTAAAGCACATGTTGATAGAGATCCACCACTTGGAGCCAGAGCTTGGGAATTAGACAAGCTGGCTGCACTATCCCTTATACGAACGCATCTAGATGTAAAATAGCCAAAGAGTTAGAATAATGATCTTATCTGTGACTGACAATGAAGAGTAACTAAAAACCAACTGTGCGTATGAGCCTAAAGAATTAGTTAATTGATCAACTTGTTAGTGTTATTGAGAACATATTTAACTGTCCACATTTTAATTTGATATCAAAAGTCCTCTCATTTCAGTAGCTTGGGAGTTAGGTGACCTAAACAATTTTTAATGCCTTATCTCTTTACTGTTACTTATGATTTTCATTTGAGCTACAACTGTATGGATATAGTGTTCATTTGCTTGCTTGCTTGCTTGCTTGATTGCTTGCTTGCTTGTTATAAAATAGTTTCTTATTCCAAAAAACATGCTTCCTATATTTTCCTGGGTGGGGGGGATGAAAGAACGTAAAGCAATTACGAATTTATTTCCATATTAGGTAAGGGGGAAGGTTTATACTCCTTTTTGTTAAGGAAAGGAAAGTTGAAGTATTAGCAAGAAAAGGACTCTGCCTGCTTTGGTCACTAGCCTGTCCATCCTTCCCAACAGGTATATTCACATGTAGCTACACTTAATATATTAAACTGAGTTTACAAGTCAAAGTTGTTCCGAGGATGCAATTAGAGGAATACAAATCAGGAGAGGCAACTTTGAAAGAATAGTAATTTCCCTTCTTGAAACTGACTGTCCCTGCGAGGAGAACAGAAAAGCTTAAAACAGCCCTTTCTCTCCATTCAGAAGTGATCGTGAATTAATTGCATAGTTTAACTGCACTTTGCTTTTCTGAGTATCCAAGGAGAAGATTTCTCACAGACTGAGTATTTTTGCTTACTTGTAATATATACTTAGGATCTAGAGATAGTGCTTGACACCACATGTGCTCACTGGAAAGCCACAGTTCCCAAAACAAACAGGGAAAGGGAACTAAATAATCTTCCAGCAAAAGAAAGGGGGAGGAGGAAGAGAAAGATAAAGAGGGAAGGGAAGAAAGAGGAGGTTGAATGTTTGAGAAAATTTATGGAGATAATTTGGTTTTAAACAGTCTCAACAATCCTTATTGACATCAAAAACTTGATGATAAAGTCAAAACTCACTCAACAAGGCAAACATACCAGGCTGTGGAGCAGACACCTTCGCTGATTTGGTTATAAAAGCACTTGGTAGGAATTGTATCCCTATTTGAGTATGGATTGGGCTGTGCAGCTTCAGCAAGGAGCAAGTGCAAGCATTTGCCATAAATTCCAACACTGCTACTTATTAATTTGTATAGTAAGAGCACAGAATCCTGACTTAAGCAAATAAGGCAGCGCCGTGTGCCGGCATGCCATTTTCGTTAAATTAGCTTTACATTGCTAGTTTTATCACTTATTTCACACTTCAGATTTCATGGATTCGATGGTCCTCCAATTCCATAGAGATAAACTGAGTTTATATGTCAAGCCAGACACTGTCCTAAACAGTTAGAACAGAATGACGAAAATCAAGAGCAACAAAACCCCTTCCTTCACAGGCCTCTGTGGCCAATTTTAAAACTACACATGCTCAGGTTAGAAAAGAAATGCAAATTCCTCTGTAGTCCTTTATCGACCATTTCAGGCAAAAAAAAAAAAATGAGAAACAGACACATAGGAATGGACTTTGGGGTTCCCTGAAATCATGAATGGAGGGAGACCCAAGAGTTCTACGTTACAGGGAGATGGTGGCCACAAAAGCAACCCTGGGAATAGAGTCGTTAAAAGCCTATTGTATGTAAAATTCTCCTGATTAACTTAGTATACTTTGGCATGTCTACCTGTTTTTCCAGAAATGTTTGCTCACATCGGTGTGTGTCAGACGTGTAGTTTGTGCTGGCAACATAAAGTATGACCTCCAACAGTTCATGGACTACTGGAAAAAAATCATAGGAAATATGATATGTCTAGATCTCACTTGGTAATTATATGCACACTATAATACTGATGACACTCATCAACATCTAGAATCAGAATAAAGTTTTCTCATGCTATTTCTTTGAGGTTAGAAAAATGTGTTGTTCTGAAAATAAGGTATTTGAATTGACCTTTAAAAAAATCATATACAAATGCTAATGGAAACATGAAAGGTATCTATTAAAATTGGCATAGTAAAAAATAATTTAATTGTCAGTGTTTTTCTGAAAATTAAGAGATATATTTGTGAGGGCATCAAAAACATGAAGCAATTAGTAAGCCAAGTAAAGTTAGAACTCACCATTAGCTAGTACACTCATTTACTATTTTTTAGAATTTTTTATTCTATATTTGCTTTGTTTTATTTATGCAACCTTATTTATTTATTTGTTTGTTTGTTTGTTTATTATTTTCATTTTTTTAATTTCTTTTTTATTTTCTTTTTTTCTCATTTTTTCTTTATTTTCTATGTTCTTTGTTTACATTCCAAAGGCTTTCCCCTTTCCCAGTTCCCCCCTCACCATGTGTCCCATAAGTCCTCTTCCCCCCATTCCCCCACCCCTGCCCATTCCCCAATCACCCCTAACCCTTTCTCTGTTCTGGTACTCTCCTGCAAGACTGGAATCAGTCTTTTCTGGACCAGTGTCCTCTCATTCCTTCTTCTTGGTAATCTTTTGATTTGCTAATTGGGCCTTGAGTGTTCAGAGCTTCTGGGCTCATTAATATCCACTTATCAGTGATTGCACTTCATGAGTATTATTTTGTGATTGGGTTAACTCACTTAGGATGATATTTTCCAGATCCAAACATTTGCCTACAAATTGCATGAATTCATTATTTTTAATTGCTGAGTAGTATTGCATTGTATAAATATACCACAGTTTCTGTATCCATTCCTCCTTTTTGGGATATCTGGGCTCTGTCCAGCTTCTGGTTATTATAAATAAGGCTGCTATGAACATAGTGGAGCATGTGTCTTTATTGCATGCAGGGGAATCCTCTGGGTATATGCCCAGGAGTGGTATGACAGGGTCCTTTGGCAGTGTCATGCCCAATTTTCTAAGGAACCTGTAGACTGACTTCCAGAGCAGTTGTACCATCTTGCAATCCCACCAACAGTGGAAGGGTGTTCCTCTTTCTCTAAATCCTCCACAGCACGTGTTTTCTCTTGAGTTTTTTTTTTATTTTCTATATTCTATGTTTACATTCCAAAGGCTTTTCCCTTTCCCAGTTCCCACCCACCATAGTTCCCATAGTTCCTCGCCCCCCCAACTGTTCCCCAATCATTCCCCCTCCCCCCTCTGTTTCTTTACTAAACTGGATGCAATCTTTACAGGCCCAGGGTCCTCTCCTTTCTTCTTCTTGGGAATCATTTGACTTGCTATTAGTGTCTTGAGTATTTAGGGCTTCTGGGCTCATTAATATCCACTTATCAGTGATTGCATTTCATGTGCATTCTTTTGTGATTGGGTTAATTCACTCATGATGATATTTTCCAGGTCTAACCATTTACCTACAAATTGCATGAATTCATTATTTTTAATTGCTGAGTAGTATTCCATTGTATAAATATACCACATTTTCTGAATCCATTCCTCCTTTGAGGGATATTTGGGCTCCTTCCAATTTCTGACTATTATAAACAAGGCTGCTATAAACATAGTGGAGCATGTGTCCTTATTGCATGCAGGGGAATCCTCTGGGTATATGCCCAGGAGTGGTATGCCAGGGTCCTCTGGAAGTGACATGCCCAATTTTCTGAGGAACCGCCAAACTGATTTCCAGAGCGGTTTTACCATTTTGCAATCCCACCAACAGTGGAGGAGTGTTCCTCTTTCTCCACATCCTCGCCAGCACTTGTTGTCTCTTGAGTTTTTAATCTTAGCCATTCTGACTGGTGTGAGGTGGAATCTCAGGGTTGTTTTGATTTGCATTTCCCTGATGACTAATGATGTTGAACATCTTTTAAAATGTTTCTCGGCCATCCGAATTTCTTCTGGTGAAAATTCTTTGTTTAGCTCTGTGCCCCATTTTTTGATAGGGTTATTTGTTTCTTTGCGGTCTAACTTCTTGAGTTCTTTGTATGTATTGGATATTAGCCCTCTGTCGGATGTGGAGTTGGTGAAGATCTTTTCCCACTTTGTTGGTTGCCGTTTTGTCCTTCTGACAGTGTCCTTTGCTTTGCAGAAACTTTGTAATTTTATGAGGTCCCATTTGTCGATTCTTGATCTTAGAGCATAAGCTATTGGTGTTCTGTTCAGGAACTTTTCCCCTCTGCCCAAGTCCTCCAGGGTCTTCCCAAGTTTCTTTTCTATTAGTTTCAGTGTGTCTGGCTTTATGTGGAGGTCCTTGATCCAATTGGAGTTGATCTTAGTACAAGGTGATAAGAGTGAGTCAATTTGCATTCTTCTGCATGTTGACCTCCAGTTCAACCAACACAATTTGTTGAAAAGGCTATCTTTTTTCCACTGGATGGTTGTAGCTCCTTTATCAAAGATCAAGTGACCATAACTGTGGGTTCATTTCTGGGTCTCCAATTCTATTCCATTGATCTACTTGCCTGTCGCTGTACCAATACCATGCAGTTTTTAACACAATTGCTCTGTAGTACTGCTTGAGGTCAGGGATATTGCTTCCCCCAGAAGTCCTTTTATTGTTGAGAATAGTTTTAGCTATCCTGGCCTATAGTTCTCTTTCTTTGTTGGATCTTTGTGTGGTTTTGGTATGAGCATAATTGTAGATTCATAGAACGAGTTGGGCAGAGTTCCTTCTGTTCTATTTTGTGGAATAGTTTGAAGAGTATTGGTGTTAGATCTTCTTTGAAAGTCTGATAAAATTCTGCACTAAAACCATCTGGTCCCGTACTTTTTTTGGTTGGGAGACTTTCTATAACCCCTTCTATTTCTCTAGGGGTTGTGGGACTGTTTAGCTGATCTAATCGATCCTGATTTAATTTTGGTATTTGGTATCTGTCTAGGAAATTGTCCATTTTCTCCAGATTCTCCAGTTGCATTGAGTATAGGCTTTTGTAGTAGAATCTGATGATTTTTTGAATTTCCTCGGTTTTTGTTGTTATATCCCCCTTTTCATTTCTAATTTTGTTAATTTTGATACCATCTCTGTGCCGATTGGTTAGTCTGGCTAAGGGTTTATCTATCTTGTTGAATTTCTCAAAGAACCAGCTCCTGGTTTTGTTGGTTCTTTGTACGGTTCTCTTTGTTTCTACTTGATTGATTTCAGCCCTGAGTTTGATGATTTCTTGTCTTCTATTTGTCCTGGGTGAATTACCTTCTTTTTGTTCCAGGGCTTTCAGGTGTGCTGTTAAGCAGCTAGTGTATGCTCTCTCCAGTTTCTTTTTGGAGGCACTCAGGGCTATGAGTTTTCCTCTTAGCACTGCTTTCATTGTGTCCCAAAGATTTGGGTAGGTCGTACCTTCATTTTCATTGAATTCTAAAAAGTCTTTGATTTCTTTCTTTATTTCTTCCTTGACCAAGGCGTCATTGAGTAGAGTCTTGTTCAGTTTCCATGTGTATGTGGACTTTCTGTTGTTTTTCTTGCTATTGAAGACCACTTTTACTCCATAGTGATCTGATAGGAGTCATGGGATTAGTTCGATCTTCTTGTATTTGTTGACATCTGTCTTGTGACTAATTATTTGATCGATTTTGGAGAAGGTACCATGCAGTGCTGAGACAAAGGTATATTCTTTTGCTTTGGGATGAATATATATATATATATATATCCAATTGGTCCAAAGCTTCAATTAATTTCACTTTATCCCTGTTTAGTTTCTGGTTTCCTGATTGGTCCATTGAGGAGAGTGGAGTGTTGAAGTCACCCACAATTATTGTGTTAGGTGTAATGTGTGCTTTAAGCTCTAGTAGAGTTTCTTTTACAAATAAGGGTGCGCTTGCATTTGGAGCATAGATGTTCAGTATTGAGAGTTCTTCTTGGTGGATTCTTCCTTTGACCAGCAAGAAGTGACCTTCTGTGTCTCTTTTGATGACTTTAGGTTGAAAGTCAATTTTATCTGATATTAGAATGGCTACTCCCGGCTTGTTGCCTGAGACCATTTGCTTGTAAAATTGTCTTCCAGCCTTTTACTCTAAGGCAGTGTTTGTCTTTAACACTGAGATGTGTTTCCTGTATGCGGCAAAATGGAGGGTCCTGTTTCCGTATCCAGTCTGTTAGTCTTTGTCTTTTTATTGGGGAATTGAGTCCATTGATGTTAAGAGATATTAAGGAATAGTAATTATTACTTCCTGACATTTTTGACGTTATTTTTTCATATTTTAGTGGTTATCTTCTTTTGGGTTTGATGAGGGGGGTTTCTATCTTGCTTCTTCTGGGGTGTGGTTTTCTTCCTTGTGTTGGTGTTTTTCCCCTATTATCCTTTTTAGGGCTGGGTTTGTGGAATGATAATGTGCAAATTTGGTTTTGTCATGGAATACCTTGCTTTCTCCTTCTATGACGATTGAGAGTTTTGCTGGGTAAAGTAGTTTTGGCTGAAATTTGTGTTCTCTTAGAGTCTGCATGATATCTCCCCAGGATCTTCTAGCTTTCATGGTCTCAGGTGAAAAATCTGGTGTAATCCTGATAGGTCTTCCTTTATATGTTACTTGGCCTTTTTCTCTTACTGCCTTTAATATTCATTCTTTGTTTAGTACATTTGGGGTTTTGATTATTATGTGATGGGAGGTATTTCTGTTCTGGTCCAGTCTGTTTGGAGTTCTGTAGGCTTCTTGTATATTCATGGGCATCTCTCTCTTTAGGTTGGGGAAGTTTTCTTTCATAATTTTGTAGAAGATAGTTGCTGGCCCTTTAAGTTGTATATCTTCCCTCTCATCTATGCCTGTAATCCTTAGGTTTGGTCTTCTCATTGTGTCCTGGATTTCCTGGATGTTTTGGGTTACAAGCTTTTTGCATTTTGTATTTTCTTGGACTGTTGAATCAATGGTTTGTATGGTATCTTCGGCATCTGAGATTCTTTCTTCTATCTCTTGTATTCTATTATTGATATTTGCATCTATGGCCCCTGATTTCTTCCCAAGGTTTTCTATCTCCAAAGTTGTCTCCCTTTGTGATTTCTTAGTTGTTTCTACTTCTGTTTTTAGATTCTGGATGGTTTTCCTCAGATCTTCTGCTTGCTTGTTTGTATTTTCATGTATTTCTTTAAGTTTTTCTTCTTTCATGACTTCTCCTGTATTTCTTTAAGTGATTTTTGTACTTCCTCTTTATTGGCTTCTAATTTTTGACCCATATTCTCCTGAATTTCTTTAAGTGATTTTTGTGTTTGCCTTGTAAGGGCTTCTAATTTTTGATCCATTTTCTCCTGCATTTCTTCAAGGGATTTATCTATGTGTTCTGCTATCAGCATCCTGACCAGTGATTTTAGATCCAAATCTTGTTTTTGTGTTGGGGTACTCAGGACTTACTGCTGTCAGGGAACTGAGTTCGGATACTGCCATATTGCCTTGATTTCTGTTAGTAACGTTCCTACATTTGCCTTTGCCATCTGGTTATCTCTGGTGTTAGTTGGTCCTGTAGTCACTAGCTGGTGCTTGAACCTCCTGTGGGCTCATAAAACTATTCTCCCACCACTGGATGACTGGGTTTTTCCTGGCACAGATTGTTGATGTGTTGTTCTCCTCTTGGGTGCTGTTGGACCCCTGGTGTATCTTGCTCTAGGCAATGTTATATTTAGTTATCTCTGTGGACCTGATGCTGCTTGTCTTCTCTGGATCTGCTTGCTTAGTTCAGTCAGCAGCAAGTATGCTCTCTGCGGCTGTGGGGAGTGGGGAGTGTGGAATGCAGGGACTCCCAAAGGGTAGAGCACCCACACCCTGCTGGAACACAGGAACCACTGTTTTGCCAAGCTCCTGTTCTTAGATGACTGGCTGGCGGCCTGGGTCCCCAGAGATCTTAAGCTTGTGATATCTCGGTTATCTGGTTCTGCCCGTGCAATCTAAGCACCTGCCACTGAGATGGCCGAGGTTGAGCAGAGTCCAGGGTTCTCCTGAGGGTGCAGAGCCCACGCTTGGTTGGGGCCCAGGAACTGCTGCTCTGCCCCGATCACTGCCTGGCAGCCTTGAGTCCCTAAAGATCCCCATTTCTGAATATCACATGTACCTGGTTCAGCTCTCGCTTAGTTTGGACCACTGCAAAGATGCCAGCAGTGGCCGCTGGGAGTGGGGAGTGCAGCTTTCAGAGTATATTTGCTTTGTTTAAATTTCAAATGTTATCCCCTTTCCTTGTTACCTCTCTGAAAATTCCCTATCCCATTCCCCCCTCCCTCTGCTTACCAACACCCCCTTCCCTTTTCTTGACCTGGCATTCCCTTACACTGGGACATCGATCCTTCACAGGACCAATGGCCTCTCTTCTCATTGATGTCTTAAAACACCATCCTCTGTTACATATGTAGCTGGAGCCATGGGTCCCTCCATGTGTACTCTTTGGTTAGTGCTTTAGTCCCTGGGAGCTCTGGGGGTACTAGTTGGTAAATATTATTGTTTCTCCTATGGGACTGCAAACTTCTTCAGCTTCTTGGGTCCTTTCTCTAGTTCCTCCATTGGGGACCCTATGCTCAGTCCATTGGTTGGCTGTAAGCCATGAGTATTTTGAGCCCCCTTCTAAGAAGGACCAAAGAATCCACACTTTGGTCTTCTTTATTCTTGAGTTTCATGTGGTCTGTGAATTGTATCTTGGATATTCCAAGTTCTGAGGAAAATGGATAGAACGAGAAAATATCAACCTGAGTGAGGTAACCCAATCACAAAAGAACACACATGGTATGCACTTGCTGATAAGTGGATATTATCTCATTTACTATTATAATTCTTGCATTAAGTCTAATAAGTCAACAGAGAAGAGCCAGTATAAAGAACTATAGTTAATATGATCAGTAAATATGAGGATAATTTTATTTGTTATTTATCAATAACCTTTAATTAGCAATTTCAAATTGAATGATAGGCTACTAATTATCTAATAATAGAATATTTTATGAACAAGATAACTTAGTGTAGAAATATAAACAAGGAAATATAAAGAACCTGAGACCAGATCTCATATAAACTTTTAAAGAAGACATGTGTTTTTAATCTTAATGTACTATGTACTTCACAATGCCACTCACATCGAGGATGGTAATAAATATAATAAGGTATTACACTTGCCATGCACTCATTAAACATTAATGACTAGTAGTCACTAACTAGTAATTGACAAGCCTAAATTGGCAAGTATCATGTAAACAAAGAACATTTCTAAAGAAAAAAATGTGGTTGATAGGAGGTAATGGAGGTAATAGGTTGATAGGGTTAGTAAGTGAGAATTTTGATGGGATCAGGTGTTCATCATCACGAAAGTCACTGGCAGTTACACAGAGTAGGATATTAGAAAACCAACTGGAAGGCTGATGAGAAAGTTGGAATACAGGAATCAGAGACAACTGTTCCTCCTTTGAGTAATTTTTCAAAAGTTGACAAATAAATGTAATATCTAGAGGGAAATGCAGATCAAAGGGAAGTCCATAAATATTTCTTAAATTTGACTGAATATATGTGGTATGGTTCCCTGAAGATGAGATTGAACAAATAGTACTGGAGGCACATGAAAAGTTAAGTTAAAAATCAAAAGATTTTTATTATAAGAAGTTATTTATAGTGTCTTAACTTTAGAAAATGGTAAGCTATATAACACTCTGACTGTGTAAAGCTTTTTGCCTAGAGAAAAAGAGAGTGATTCATCAAATATCTCAAAGAATATACAGTTACAGGAGAGAGAGAGAGAGAGAGAGAGAGAGAGAGAGAGAGAGAGAGAGAGAGATGCAATACTAGGAAAGTTTAATGCTACAGAAAATGGGGGTCCCATAAAAAATGAAAACTGAAGAAGATTTGGGAGGTGTCATACTCAGTAAAATGCTTGCTTGACAACCATGAGGGTCTATGTTCAAGTCCCTAGCACCTGCTTATAAAGCTAGACACATAAACTCACATCTATATTTCCTGAGCTTTGAGGGAAAAGCAGATCCCTGAAGCTCACAGGCAATCCATCTGGCTGAATTAGTGGGCTCCTGCTTCAGTGTTTCAGTGAGAGATACTGAGTCTTAATAAAGCAGTAGGCAAGGAGGAAAGACATACGATGTTAACCTCTGACCTCTACACCTACACATGAGCATGCATGTGTATAACACACAGAGAGAGAGACAGACTCACACACACACACACACACACACACACACACACTATAACTGAATAGTTAAGAATTGACTGCATCTAAAGGGGAAGAAATCAAGTTGTATTCAAAGAAATGGATAGACAGGATTGTAGATCATAAGTCATGTGAAAGGAGAAGAGACTGGACCAGAAGAGTGGGCAACAATGTATGTGTTTTATACTAAAAGCAATAAGATTAGCATTTAAGTGCCTAGAAAAGGAAAAGTGTTATTCATTTATTTAAATAATGATGCAATGTTCATAAGAATGTGGAAAATGAGGTGGGTTTAGGAATCAGAATAAATACAAATGGATTTAAGTGATTGTACAGAGTACAGAAAATCATATATAGGGAAGAGTTGGCAAATGGATGGTTTCATGAAAAATCTTAGTAATCAAAAAAAGAAAAGTATCGGTGTGTGGAGTATGGGTAGTACATATTATCTTGAGTCTTGCAAGTCTTGTTTATGACCTAGAAATGAATTGATCGAGCACTACAGCACTGAAACCTTCCTTTAAAGAGAGAGCTCAAAATCACTTATGTATTAGAAGTGCAGATCAGATTCTAAACATTGCTTATCTCAATTGTTTTTGACACTCTAAAAAGAAACAAGTCATTGTTGATGAATATCCATTGTGTCCTGGGGATTAGGGAACAAAGAGTGCATTCAAACGCTATGTGAGGCTCATCCAAAAGAAATGACAAAATCCTCTCTACCTAGTACAGCCTGAACAAGGCTGGTGTAAACAGATGAAGGTTACATCTGGCTGAGAAGCCCATAGGGGATGATTCACCAATACAACTACAAGATTCAAATGCATACTGTCTTCTCTTAACATACTGTGCTAGTAAGCCAAGGCCAGGCATCGCATCCATTTCAATCTGACTTTAACCTTCTCTAACTGAGGAGCAGTAACAGCATGCACTTGGGAAAGTCTGGGTGCCTTCATTTATACCACAGCAAGCAATTTCACTACAAATTTGAGTTTTCTTGCTTCTTTTGTTTCAGTTGTCTGGGAAGAAAGGCTAAAACTAATTTAAGTTTTAGAACATAAGAGTTTTACTTCAGGCATTACTATTGATTGTGGTAACTGTGAAAGTGTGCTTAGAAGAATACATTTTTCATTAGTCAAACTTTACCTAATATATGAGGAAATACATTGCACTTTAGTTCTATTTTCCTCTACTATTGCCAAACAATGCATTCAAGAAAGAAACATGATGAAGTAGATGAGCACGATACTTAGCACTAGAAAAAGATGTTATGAATCCCACAGCAACCTCTTATAAGGTAGAGCATCCTAGAAGATGTAAAAAATTTCTCCAGTCTTCCTCACAATTTTCCTCCGATCATAGAAAGTATCAACTACAAAAGTGCCCAGTAGGGCTTGGCACATGGTAGGTCTTCATTAAACTTTAACTGCAACCTACTAAGGCTGAAGAGAATATCCACTTATAGTGTTGACAGCTATATTTTCCTATGCACTAAACATAACAGTATCTTCCAATCAGCCATATCAGTTTATCCCTCTTTTTATAATTCACATGAATGTTAATTAAATGTCCCATCACTCAATGCTTTCCACTCATTCTTTCAGAATTTGAGATTTTACTTTGAATTGTACACTATTCTCCATATATCATCTCATTTTATTTTTCTGCTTGTGAAAACTACATGTGTGATCTGAAAGTTATGGAAATGAGAATTTCATATTAATTATTTCTTGGCATGAGAAAGGAAAACAATGTAGAGACTTTTCTGGGCATCTTCATGCTGAATTGCTGTAGCTTTAATAAGTTCTGCACTGCAGAGATTACAAAACTGATGTATATTTTTAAATGTTAACTCAAAGTGTCAGACATTTGCTTATATTCCAAAAAATCTTAGGAACAAATATGAGGTCTACACAGCGATGTGGGCTGGTAGACACACTTTCTGTCATTCACGTTTTATGAATTCTCTTACTCTCTAGTCATTTTAATCTATATTACATTGTAATCTTAGCTTTCTTGGAGTCTTGAAATTAGAAATAAGAACTTGATGCTAATGTTAATTACGGGAACAAGTTGAAATGTATTTTAACAAAATCATGAGATGCTGAAAGTCTCATAATCCCTGGGAGGTTTTTCAGCTTCACTTAATACACAGAAAAGCTAGGTTGAAATTTGGGGAATTAATAACCCATTTTATAGAGAAAGAAAAGAATCTTACATCTCACACCACAAAAAATCTGATCTGATTAGGTTCTTTTTTCTCTCTAGGAGGTGCCTTGGCTCTTGTGGTAAATAAAAAGTATTTCAAGAGATCATTTTGCCTTCTACAGCCAAATATGACTCTGAAAATCACCATCTCTGCCAGTGTTATTGTGCTTAACCCTACAAAAATTAAAAATCTTTATAGCCATATGTCCAGTTATGGATCTCTGTGGATTATCTTTAACATCATCTAAACACTAATGTTTGTTAAATAAAAGACTTTGCATTAAGAAATGGACTCCCCTTTTTAGAGGTCACCTGAACCAGAATTGCATCTTTGGAACCAGATGCTATTTTCTTTTTCATTCGTATGCTACAATTAGCTCTTCAAGTTTTAGAATCTCCTTTCTCTCCAAATCAACTGTGGTGTTCAAACCAGCTGTTGTCCTTTCCATGAGTAAGAAAAAAAATTGGCTTGTTTACAAAATACATCTTACTCAAAAGGTAGATTGAGAAACTGATGTGCTTAATGTTTATCTTACCAGGCAAATTGGGAGACTGATTGGGGGACCCAGGACCAGCTAAGCATCATTATGTCCATTTATCCCTTCTCCTGGAAAGTTCTTCAGTTAGTGAATTTCTTGCCAAAATCCACATCAGATATTTTGTTGTATAACTTAACTACCCAGAATAAATCTTTGACGCTAAGGTTGTCATAGGAGACTATGAAATAATATGAGTGGGAACATTTATATAAAGCATATTTCTTTCCGGAAGTTTGATCTCATTTTCAAGCTCAGTGCCTCTGACAGGAAGAAGGCAGCAGGAAGCAACTTATCAAATCAAAGGCTTGTAGATCATCTCTATTGAAAATGTCAAAATCCCTTAAAATTATTTTGTAAAATGAATGATGTTCCACCTATTCCGTGGAACTAACAGTGCCGAGCTTGCACATCTGACCTAAATAGTAGATCTGCCTGACTGCCCCAGATTGTTACAGAATTAAGGGCAAAAAATAGTGGATGATTCAACTAGGTGCCTGCAGCACAGTATGGGGGAATACCTGTGGCTTAAGATAGGCAATACTTCATGTTTATTGTTTTGCCTTTTTCTAAGATGTACCAGAGCATATTACAAGAATCTCATCTTGTACTATAGGATTTTCATTAGCCTGCCACCTGCCTTATGTTTATTTTGTCAAATAGAGATAGAATATTTCAATAAGCACCAACCAGAGCTTTAACTCTGGTTATACTATTTCTCTCTACCACCAAACTTTGATCAAGACACAGGATAACATTTCAGGAACTCTTTATGAGAGCCAGCCTTCACATGGCCTTAGTCTGTTCTGAGAAAGCTCTTTCACGAAGTAGGGATGTATGTCAGAGGTAAAATGTGGGTGGGGGAGCACCCTCATAAAGGCAGGGGGAGGGAGGAAGGGATAGGGGGTATGTGGAGGGGAAACTGGGAAGGAGGATAACATTTGAAATGTAAAAAAAATAACAAAGAAAGGAAAAGGAAAGGAAAGGAAAGGAGAGGAGAGGAGAGGAAAGGAAAAGGAAAGAAAGAAAAGGAAAAGGAAAGGAAAGGAAAGGAAAGGAAAGGAAAGGAAAGGAAAGGAAAGGAAAGGAAAGGAAAGGAAAGGAAAGGAAAGGAAAGGAAAGAAAGAAAAGGAAAGGAAAGGAAAGGAAAGGAAAGGAAAGGAAAGGAAAGGAAAGGAAAGGAAAGGAAAGGAAAGGAAAGGAAAGGAAAGGAAAGGAAAGGAAAGGAAAGGAAAGGAAAGGAAAGGAAAGGAAAGGAAAGGAAAGGAAAGGAAAGGAAAGGAAAGGAAAAGGAAAGAAGAGGAAAGAAGAGGAAAGAAGAGGAAAAAAAGAAAAAAGAAAAAGGGGAAACCTGTCTCATGCTCAAGCCTTGGGCCACCAGTCTCCCATGTAATCTGACCACAGGTCTCATTCCTAGCCTACTTCCAGAAAACTTCTGAGGATTTTCATTGGCTTCTCATATGGTCTCTTCTTCAGAGATACCAGTTGAAGAACAGAGACATGCAGCCAGTAAATACCAAGTAGAATTTCTTTCAGGTCGCCAGCTCTAACAAAGACCTAACTCTCAAAACCCACCCTACTGAGCCCAAGTCTGAGAGTCACTTTCACTCAGTCAATAAACAACAGGCTCTTTAAGCGGACACTGGAGGGAGCCAAACTGTTGTCTTGAAGGGAAATTGGGGTAGCTAATCAATGTGCCCTCCCCCACCCCAAAATTTTTTGTCCTTGCTTTCTTGTTTTTGTGTTTGTGTTTCATTCCGAGCTTCTCTCCCAACTTACCCCGCCCCAAAACCACATCCAACAGGGTTGATCCTGATTTATAGGAAACTTTTAGCGAGATTAGGAGTTTTGTGAATACAAATTAAAAACTCTTGAGATTTCTTTATCCTCTCCTCCTGTTGTAACCCATCTTGTGTGTATTTTCAATTTTCATGCTATGGGTCACCTATTGTAATAACTCTGCATTAGCTATTCTCCTGAGTTCGCTGCGCTTTCTCGAGTTTCCGTTAATCATCACCAACAGAAAAAAGAGTCATTGAAATATCAAAATATTTTGTAGTTTGTTTTTATTATATAGGTGACCACTTTCAAACAAATTTAGGCAATCGGGTTTGTATTGACATGAGAATGTGCACTTCACACGCAAGCGGCTATTAAATAAGTATTAGGGGAATAATTCTTTCATTCATGTTGCCTTTAAAGTTGTATTCAACTGGATTTAAATTAATTCTAAGCACCACCTCCATGGCCCATTGGTTTGGCTTAACACCCTTTGATGGTGTTGTTTGGGCTTTTCTCTCACATGCTAATGAGGCATTCAGTGTAGCTGCCACAACTTCATATAATCCTTGAGCAATTCTCACACTTTCTAATGACCCTTTCATTAAAAAACAGGAAAGCTTGGAGAAGAAGAGAAGGAGGAAGAAGAAAGAGGACAGAGTGTGGAGAAAGAGTAGTGCTACTAGATTAGTATGAATTTATCCTAAAAATATGATCAGAAAACAGAAATGTGTGGCTGAGTGCCCTTATGCTGAAAGAGTACCTGTAACTGAGAATGGATTCATTCATGCAGAGGGTGTCTGTCTACTCAACTAAAAGCAAACTGCATGGCTTCCTTGTAGCATGGCTGATCATCCAGAAGTGACTTACAGATCTGAGTGGAAGTCTGTTTCTTAAGAGCCTACCCTTTTCCTTAGATATCCCTTCAACATGACATTTACAAATGACCAAATATTAACATTACATTATGGCTTAGTTACTCATGCCTGTGGGGGAAGCCTGGATTCAGCTGGATAAAAACAGCAGAGACAAGATGCTCCCATATTACCCCAAGACAGTGAGCATTTCTCACTGTAGTCCTCTCAGACTCTCAAGACTTGAGCTATTAATAACTTCTTGAAACAAATCTGATTGATAATCAGCAAATCTAATTTCTCTGTTGTTTTCATATTCTTGAAATGCTATCCCAACTCTGTAGCTCTGGACACTTAAAAATATCTTTTAAAACATATTCATTTTCCAGTAGGATTTTCCAGTCCTGTGTCTATTTATCTTAATTTTGTTTGTTTAATGTTTACATAAATTTTATTAGCTTTCTCCCATCTTGATGTATTAAACTTTTGTTTTGCCTTTTTTTTTAACTTGTTTTATTGATCCATATTTTTGGTCAAGGATATGCATATCTTTCACCATAGTCAAATGATTTCATAACTTCAATTGGGCAAAGATCTTAGAATAGTCCAGAACCCCACTCCTGCTGCTCCTATCACTACCAATTCCTTCTCAGAGAAATACTATCATGCTAACGTTCCTCTTAACTCCAAATTCATGCGGCCAAATGTCTATTAAAGCAATCCCATTAAGTGGGCTATAGTCCCTCAAATTAATGATGCTCCCGCTTAAGTGCCTTCTATGACTTCCTTGTTTTTAACAGAGCCTTTTTAAGGCTGGAGAGAAAATTTGTAAAAGTGGAAATAAGAAAGACAAGGAGAGAAACAGTCTCTGAAAGGAAGATGATACAAATGAGTCAGAGAGACTTTTCAGAAAAGTTTTCACCTCTAGTAGGCCTACAGAGTCACCTGGAAACAATCCCAAGAACAACAACCAAAAAAAAGGTCTGATTTTTAAAAATCTATTTAGTGTCTTTTTTATTAGTTTTTAGTGTGCCTGGTTTTATGTGGAGGTCCTTGATCCACTTGGTGTTGAGCTTAGTACAAGGAGATAAGAATGGATCAATTTACATTCTTCTGCATGCTGACCTCCAGTTGAGCCAGCAACATTTGTTGAAAAGGCTATCTTATTTTCTACTGGATGGTTTCAGCTCCTTTGTCAAAGATCAAGTGACCATAGGTGTCTGGTCATTTCTGGGTCTTCAATCCTATTCCATTGATCTACCTGCCTGTCACTGTACCAATACCATGCAGTTTTTAACACAATTGCTCTGTAATACTGCTTGAGGTCTGGGATACTGATTCCCCCAGAAGTTCTTTTACTGTTGAGAATAGTTTTAGCTATTCTGGGTTTTTTGTTATTCCAGATGAATTTGAGAATTGTTCTTTCTAACTCTATGAAGAATTGAGTTGGGATTTTGATGGGGATTGCAGAAAATCTGTATATGCTTTGGCAAGATGGCCATTTTTACTATATTAATCCTGCCAATCCACGAGCATGGGAATTTTTCCATTTTCTGAGGTCTTCTTCCATTTCCTTCTTCAGAGACCTGAAGTTCTTGTCATACAGATCTTTCACTTGTTTGGTTAGAGTCACACCAAGATAGTTTATATTGTTTGTGGCTATTGTGAAGGGTGTCATTTCCCTAATTTCTTTCTCAGCCTGTTTATCCTTTGAGTATAGGAAAGCGACTGATTTGCTTGAGTTGATTTTATAACCAGCCACTTTGCTGAAGTTGTTTATCAGCTGTAGGAGTTCTCTGGTGAAGTTTTTTTGGTCACTGAAGTATACTATCATATCATCTACAAATAGTGATAGTTTTAATTCTTCCTTTCCAATTTGTATCCCTTTGACCTCCTTATGTTGTCTAATTGCTCTAGCTAGAACCTCAAGTACTATATTGAAAAGATATTGAGAGAGGGGGCAGCCTTGTTTAGTCCCTGATTTTAGTGGGATTGCTTCAAGGACACTGTCAATCGGACAAAACAGCAACCAACAAATTGGGAAAAGATCTTCAACAACCCTACAACCGACAGAGGGCTAATATCCAATATATACAAAGAACTCAAGAAGTTAGACTCCAGAGAGCCAAATAACCCTATTAAAAATGGGGTACAGAGCTAAACAAAGAATTTTCACCTGAAGAAATTCAGATGGCTGAGAAGCACCTTAAGAAATGTTCAGCATCATTAGTCATTACAGAAATGCAAATCAAAACAACCCTGAGATTTCACCTCACACCAGTCAGATTGGCTAAGATTAAAAACTCAGGAGACAGCAGATGTTGGTGAGGATATGGAGAAAGAGGAACACTCCTCCACTGCTGGTGGAAATGCAAGTTGGTACAACCACTCTGGAAATCATTCTGGCGGTTCCTCAGAAAACTGGGCATGACACTTCCAGAGGACCCTGCTATACCACTCCTGGGCATATACCCAGAGGATTCTCCTGCATGCAATAAGGACACATGCTCTACTATGTTTATAGCGACCTTATTTATAATAGCCAGAAGCTGGAAGTAAACCAGATGTCCTTCAATGAAAGAATGGATACAGAAAATGTGGTATATTTACACAATGAAATACTACTCAGCAATTAAAAACAATGAATTCATGAAATTCTTAGGCAAATGGTGGGATCTGGGAAAATATCATCTTAAGTGAGGTAACCCAATCACAAAAGAACACACATGAAATACAGACAATGATAAGTGGATATTAGCCCAGAAGCTCTGAATACCCAAGACACAATTCACATATCAAATGATTCCCAAGAAGAAGGAAGGAGAGGGCCCTGGTCCTGAAAAGGCTTGATGCAGCATTATAGGGGATTACCAGGACAGAGAAGTGAGAGGGGGTTGATTGGAGAATGGGCAGAAGGAAGAGGGCTTATGGAACTTATGGAGAGTGGGGAACCGGCAAAGAGAAAATCATTTGAAATGTAAACTAAGAATTTAGAAAATAAAATAAAATATTTTATTTAGTGGTGTGGGGATGTTTCACAGCATATGATTTAGTTCCCATAGCATGCATATCAGGTAGCATGTAGGAGTCATAGTACAAACTTGGTTCTAGCCCTCTGCCCCAGAAAGACATAAAGGAAGAAATGGACCGATTAAGACTGTAGGATCAGGCCTACATATGCAGGATCATGACCATCATGCCATCTATCTGGTAATATGCTCTTGGAAACCTGGGAAGAATTATTACATCAAGTTAATTACATTCCCAAATAACATCTTAAATTTAAGTGCACTCCTCTTTTCCATTTGTAATTTTATCACCAAACTCATGGTGTATCAGAGTCCCTGTTTAACCAATTACCTCAGTCTTTCCCATCCCATCATCCCAAATACATCTACGAATTAAGCCTTTCTAAACACTTATTCCATTTCATCCCTGTTTGATACTCTCTTGGCCTCAAAAAAGACTGAAGATATTATTCAAAGATAGAGTACTTGTCCACCACTCAGAAGACCCTCAATTTGTTTCCCAGAAAATAATAATAATAATAATAATAATAATAATATACTATTACTACTACTACTACTACTACCACTACTAATACATATATATATATATATATATATATATGTATGTAGGTATGTATACGGATATGTGTATGTGTATATGTATATTTATTCTACCTATCTTTACTTACCATAAATTATACCTTTGTTAGTTTTCACTTAATAAACTGCAATAGTGTCCTAACTTCCCAGCCTTCAGTGAAGTTCTGTTTCCTCAAAAGTCAGCATGTTGTCTACTGTATAACAAACAGGAGCTATTTAGTGCTACAAGGATTTATTATCTCGCGCAGTACTTGAAGATCAGGTTTCACTGGAGAATTTTGGCTCCTGAACTGCAGTGATTGCACTCAAGCTATATGCTGAATATTAAGTAATGGGATAACTTGAGAGGCACAGATGAGTTTACATGTGGCTGTTAAAACAACAAAACAAAACAAAAAACAAAAAGCAAAACACTTCTGTGACCTGTGAAAACAAGACAAACAGGAAGCTTCAATTACCTTCATTAGCTAGTAGCAAAAATTGTCTTTGTTGTGTCTATTTTACTCTTTGTTAGAAGTGTAGCACTAAATTTATACAATATCATAGGAAGGAAAATTGCAGCCTACTTTATAAAAAAGTCAGCATCTTAAAGTTTGCAAATATATTTCTTAAATCAATCACCACAACCAGTACTCTTTCAAATTAAAGAAAAATGTGCATGAATTTGTAACTGCAATTTTTCTTATTGTAAACTTAAAAGATGTCTTCCAGCACCCAGTCTTCAGAAAGCATTTCTTTATTTAACTTTTCAGACTCAATTGTCTGATTTCTAAGTCAACCTCTGGCTCCAGTCCTATTACTCTTCTCTATACTATCTGACTGGTTATTCACTCCACATAGTCTTAACTCTACGAATTGCTCAGTCTATACTTTACTCGGACTGAACTGCATTTATTTGTTGAGTATCAGGCATAAGCCACTGGCTGAGAAATGTCTCCCACTGGTTTGCATAGGACTTCTCTTCTTAACTTCCTAATGTGCCTTCTCATTTGTCTTACTCACCACTCTATTGCTTTGAAGAAGTTGCCATTACCAAAGCAACTCTTATAAAAGAAAGTATTTAATTGGGAGCTTGCTTACAGTTTAAGGGTATTAGCAAATTATCATGATGGCAGGGAGCACAGAGTCAGACAGTTGTGGTGCTAGAGAATTATCTCAGAGTTGAAATGTGATCCATAGACAGAGAGAGAGAGAGAGAGAGAGAGAGAGAGAGAGAGAGAGAGAGAGAGAGAGAGAGAGACTAAGCTCTGATGGGCTTTTGAAACCTCAAAGCCCACCCCCAGTAACACACTTCCTCCAAAAAAGCCACACCTCTTGATCCTTCTTAAATAATGCCTCTCCCAGGTAACTAAGCATTGAGATATATGAGCCAGTAGGAACTATTTCTGTTCAAAGCACCACATTATTATTTTTTATTACAATACCTTGTTCCTATTTACACAAAACAACTTATAGATTCATAGAAGGAAACATGTTACTTAAATTTTATTCCTTTGTAGCTAGAGGAACAATAATTCTTTTAGTAAACAGTTGCTAGAGTCTCAAAGTTTAATTGTGAAACTATGATATCCTTTATCTCCAGATTTTCTTAAGGAACCAAGAGTATGATCAAGGTGATCTGATAGTTTTTAGGTAGTGGCTCTTTAGTCCTGTCTGGGAAAATATCACTTGATTCAAAAAAAAATTTCAATCTAGGACACATTTCATAGCATGAAACCAAAGGCCAGTTATACTCTTGTCTAGGTTGCTAAGTAGAACACTATATTCCTTCTTCCAGGATACTTGTATATTGTATACTGTATACTGTATACTGTATACTGTATACTAAGCGGAACACCTCAAGGCAGTCAGACGTTAACAGTTCAAGCAACCATAGGCTAAGAAACAGACAGTCAAATCCACATACAAGGAAAGCTAATAGTCTATGAATAGTTCTAGCAAAATACCCAAACACAGTCATCCAGCTCTACAGCTGAAGTAACACTGACTTGACTCAGTGGCTTATAGGTAAAGCTAGAAATGATAGTGGATATTATACTCCATCATCTGAAACCATCATCCTAAGTAAATACATAGAATAGCATTTATATCAAATCTAGTCTTTTGGTTTTCTCCAATTTCTTAATAGAGACCTAAATTCAAAGAAAGATAAACAAACAATATCCTTATTAAAGAGAGCGTGAGATGTATTTAATGTTTCCAAAATATTTTTCTCACTGAAATATGACTGAGAAAGGAAATTACCAAATATAATTAGTATGGCTTTTAATAAAATTAGAATTAAATTCCCTTTCACTAAAAATATACTTTATTCTATTAATTCCTACAAAACTGGCAAAGATATTAGGAACAAGTACTAAAACAAAAAGAGAAAAAGCAATAAATAATGTCTAGAATATGATAAGAAGACTATGACTGTATCCCATATGTTATCATTTCTTAAGTATAAAACAAAAACAAAAACAAAAAAAAAACAACTCATAAGCTTAAGGCACTTTTTCTCCAAGCTAAAGCCCTCAGTGGAAGCTACATGAATTTCATCAATATGTTTATATGATTCCAAGCCAAGAAATTCTGTAAAGATTACCAAAGGATCTGAGGCAGCTTCTGGCAAGAGATAAAGTACATCTCAGAAGAACCTGGAAAAAATGTCTGCTGGAAGACTTGCTTATCTGATCAAAAAGATTTTAGATTAAAATCTGGAAAATAGAGAAACATGCTCTGAAATAAAACATAAAATTAAGTGCTTTGGGAAATACATATAATATATTGTATACTACCAGTAAGAAGAAAGAGGGCAAATGAAAGAAATAGATATTCCAATCAACCTGCAAGGATGAAAAAGTAATGCAACAAACAGTACACTTTAATGGTGTAACAAATAACTAAATGTGCAAATTAAAAATAGATTTTTCTTTTTTTATTATTTTTTATTTTTTTATTGGATATATTCTATATTTACAATTCATTTCCCTTTTTCTGGTTCCCCACCCCCCCAAAGGTCCCACATGCCCTTTTCCCTCCCCCTGCTCCCTCTTCTACCCCTTCCCTCTTCCCTGTTCTTGTATTCCCCTACACTGATGCTTTGATCCTTTCCAGCCCCAGTGTCCACTCCTTTCTTCTTGTCAGACATCATTTGGTATGTGAATTGTGTCTTTGGTGTTCCAAGATTCTAGGCTAATATCCACTTATCAGTGACTGCATACCATGGGTATTCTTTTGAGACTGGGTTACCTCACTAAGTATGACATTCTCCAGCTCCATCCATTTCTCTAAGAATTTCATGAATTCATTGTTTCTAATGGCTGAATAGTACTCCATTGTGTGTGTGTGTGTGTGTGTGTGTGTGTGTGTGTGTGTATATATATATATATATATATATATATATATATATACCACATTTTTTTATCCATTCCTCCATTGAGGAATATCTGGGTTCTTTCCAGCTTCTGGCTATTATAAATAAGGGTGCTATGAACATAGTGGAGCATGTATCTTTATTGCATGCTGGTGAATCTTCTGGGTATATTCCCAGGAGTAGTATAGCTGGGTCCTCCGGAAGTGTCATGTCCAGTTTTCTGAGGAACTGCCAGACTGATTTCCAGAGTGGTTGTACCAGCTTGCAGTCCCACCAGCAGTGGAGGAGTGTTCCTCTTTCTCCACATCCTCACCAGCACCTGTTATCTCTTGAGTTTTTGATCTTAGCCATTCTGACTGGTGTGAGGTGAAACCTCAGGGTTGTTTTGATTTGCATTTCTCTAATGACTAATGATGTTGAACATTTTTAAGGTGTTTCTCAGCCATCCGAATTTCTTCAGGTGAAAAGTCTCTGTTTAGCTCTGTACCCCATTTTTGGATAGGGTTATTTGGTTTTCTGGGGTCTAACTTCTTGAGTTCTTTGTATATATTGGATATTAGCCCTTTGTCGGATGTGAGGTTGGTGAAGATCTTTTCCCAATTTGTTGGTTGCTGATTTATCCTTTTGACAGTGTCTTTTGCCTTACAGAAACTTTGTGATTTTATGAGGTCCCATTTCTCTATTCTTGCTCTTAGAGCATAAGCAATTGGTATTCTGTTCAGGAATTTTTCCCCTGAGCCAATGTCCTCAAGGGTCTTCCCCAGTTTCTTTTCTATTAGTTTTAGTGTGTCTGGTTTTATGTGGAGGTCCTTGATCCACTTGGAGTTGAGCTTAGTGCAAGGAGATAAGAGTGGATCAATTCTCATTTTTCTGCATGTTGACCTCCAGTTGAGCCAGCACAATTTGTTGAAAAGGCTATCTTTTTTCCACTGGATGTTTTCAGCTCCTTTGTCAAAGATCAATTGGCCATAGATGTGTGGGTTCAATTCTGGGTCTTCAATCCTATTCCATTGATCCACTTCCCTGTCACTGTACCAATACGATGCAGTTTTTAACACTACTGCTCTGTAGTATTGCTTGAGGTCCGGGATATTGATTCCCCCAGAAGTTCTTTTGCTGTTGATGATAGTTTTAGCTATCCTGGGTTTTTTGTTATTCCAGATGAATTTAAGAATTGCTCTTTCTAACTCTATGAAGAACTGCATTGGAAATATTAGATTTTTATAAGAGTTAAATGGACAGGATTATCTTCTCCTTAAAAAGCATGAAGTTCATAATTATGATTTTAGTGAGTTTAATTGGGTAAGCATAAAAGGAAAGATCAAGAAATGCCATCAGAGGATGTGCAGTAATGTAGGCACGTATGTTTAGGTAAAGCAGAGGAATAAAACTTTTATACTAGACCTGTCTATCTATAGGAAAGTGATGAAGTAATAACGGAGTGGTGTATATTTAACCAGTTTATCATCTATGGATGAAAAGTCTGTAAAATTGAGGCTAGTAGATACTAGTAGAGGTGTTAAACATCATCGATAAGTTTGGGGTCAGCGTAGCATTTAATTCTTTGTAACAACATTCACCAATACTTTCAGTATGATTCTTACCCTCATGTGACCTCTAACCCACTCTTGATCATACCAGACCATGTACATTAAGCGCAAAACCACTGGCATCCAAAAGTTGGTTCTAATTTTAAAAGGTCTAGCCATAGCAATGAAATATATTAAAATATGAATATTTATTGCATCAAATTATGAACTATGAGTGATTTTTGTTTTAGTGTTTAAGCTGTCTTCTGGTTTTAAAGGATTTTTCAGTAAATATTCTGTTTGTGAGTGATAAAAATGCATTTTAAAGGTCATGCACACAGGGTAGCAGAAAGAGCACACAAACATGAACGGAATTCAAGAATGCTGCAAACTTTTCTAGAGTGTCAAAACTGCAGAAGCAATAACTCAGGCTTATGAATAATGCTAAGTATAGATGAAAAGAAATGTTTAAGTTGTGTTTAAAATAAGAATAAAAGGATAGGCTAAACCCAGTCTTTAAACAAAGAAGGTCATACTGACATTACTAAAGAAAGATGGCACATGGCCAATCTAGGTAGGGCATTATACAAGGGCAATTTTAGGGTTTCTAAGAATGTGGTAACAGAGAACTTGTCTCAGGATTAAATATCTCCAAGGGCAGGCATCTTATATTCCAATGTCTAGTAGGGGCTTTCTGGTTTAATTAAAACATTTCAGACATCATATCTGAGAAATCATAGAAATTATAAACTAGACAGATAGAGTCAATCTACAATATCAGGAAAGATTAGGTAGAGTCAGAAAGATCAGGAATGCAAGGCTAGTCTTGGCAATATAGCAAATTGGAGGTCTACATGAGAGCCTGTCTCAAAAAAAAATTTGTTTTTACAACAGGGCATAAAGTGATTTCTGCGAAGTGTTATACACTAACCTTAACTCTGTTTCTAGAATGAGTCCCTAAGGAGACTATGACCTTCAGAAGGCAATGTGGGGGCTCTTGTGTCAGCCTTTCAGTATGAGGCATCTCTGCCTCATGATAGTAGTAAGCAATGGATCAATAAATGTGACAAGTGTATAGTTCGTAGTTTCTTAGTTCTTTTCTAATTCTGAAATTCTGTGATATGGAATATATGTTTTTATTTCATGTGACTTTAAGAGGTACCATCACTGAACAAGTTGAATTTGTAGCTTTAAGTACATATCAATGGTTGTGTGAATGGTTTGTATCATTGATTATTATATCATGAGACTCTTGATTCATCTTATTCTTGGTAATGATATGATATGGGTCTTTAATCTCTTGTCTGATCATGTTATCAATAATCTGAGTAATAATCCATAAGTGGCAGAGATATCATATATAGAGATGTTATCAATTTGTGAAGTTAATATACTTAAATGAATGAGGGTAGTTTCTAAAAGATTCAAGGCAAAATAATTATATTATAAAACATAAGTAAGTGTCTTCATTAAATATAAAAGACTAAACCACTTTAGAAATGTTTAATAAATATAACATAACTACATTGGTAGTTTTTCCCATGGTCGATGTAAATACCTTAGTAATTTTTAAGTTGAATGTAGACAAAACTTACTTTGGGTAATCACACCAAGTTGTCTAGAGGATCTAAATGTGAAATAGAGACACTCTGGCTATCTTTATCTACCTCACCTGCATGAATAAATAAAAAATTTAACATAGCAAAAAGCTGGTGTTTAAAATACTGAAAGCATCTCCCTACTATGTGCAGCACATTGTGATAGCACCAGATGTCTATTTTATTTCCCCTTCCTGTTCTTTAGCAACTTAACCCACCACTTCCCTCCCCAATTGCACACTGTAAAAACTGAGATTTCCACCCCCACCATGTATACTTTATCCTTGTAAAGCCTACCTCAGATCTAATTACTGTGCTGACTTATTTTGTTATAGAAGACAAACATATCTAGAGAGGAAGCATTATTTCTGTAGCTGGATCAGCTAACCAAACAGACAAATTTATCTCTAGATTATTTACTCTAAACATGCGTTTGGAGAAAAATGTGCTCATTGTGAACTTTTTTTCTTTAATTTGTCAACAGAAGAATTTTTAAATCATATACACACTGAAGAGAAAATAATCAAAACATAGCCTTGAGTTTCATCAATAGAAATCCAGTGTATAAAAGAAGGGACATATTGACCATGGTCCTGACATCTCTTCATGGTTCTGTGATTCCCATGCCCCTGGTGGAGCTCTATAAGCAGTTCTCCATGCCCCATTTTGATGGGCAGAGACCATTCTGGATATGAGCAATCATGATCACACAGTACATGGAAACCACAATCCCTTTAGATGACTAAGAGAGCTGTATTAGTTAATAAAACAGAAGTGTGGAAGTATGGCTATAATGGAATATCTTCCAAAAACAAGACAGGAAAGAAAAGGTTTGCGCTGGCAGTTACAGGGGGTTGAGTCAATCGTGGAAGGGAAGACATGGCACCAGTCCATGGCAATGGAAAGCTGGCTGCTGATCTGCACAGATGAAGGATAATGGGGAACTGCAGCCAGACTAGAACATCGCAGTGCTCATCCCCACTGGTTATGTATTTGTCCTTCGTCCAAAAGATTCCACAACTTTCCCAAACAATGCTACCAATTGGGACGCAACTGATTAAACCTATGAGTCTATAGGGTGTATTGATTATTCAAACCACCATGTAGAGCTTGACCATTTTGAGGGAAAGCATTTCAGAGGGCTATCTTAACTGCAATAACATATTTTGTCTTGTCTATGTTAGCTATTGTCTGTATTTAGAGTATCTCCGAAAGGCTGGAGTAGTGTTAAAGGGCAAAACTCATGGGAAGGTTGTAAAGAATTCTGTTCAACAAAATAACCCACTTTAATATAAAACCAAGTCTCTAGGATTCAATCTTTTAAAAAATATTTTTAAAGATTTATTTATTTATTATATGTAAGTACACTGTAACTGTCTTCAGACACCAGAAGAGGACATCAGATCTCCTTACGGATGGTGGTGAGCCACAAGTGGGTGATGGGATTTGAACTCAGGACCTTCGGGAGAGCAGTTGGTGCTCTTACCCATTGGGCCATCTCTCCAGCCTCTCTAAGATTCAATCTTAAAGGACACATTTATTGAGAGTAAGGCAACTAATGACATTGTCTCATCATTCTAAGTTCCCTTTCACCCTAAACTTTGGTTCTTTGTGTTTCCAGGTGTCTGTGTTTGCCCATTTGGGCAGTTCCCTAAGGTAGTGCCTTCCACTGTAAATAATACTTGGCAAAACACTTTCCTCAGTACCTTCTAGTAATTTAGACAGGTGAAAAACTTTAATATATAAAGAGCTATAAAATGATTACAGAAGAATGGTAACAATGACTACAAGAACTACAGAAATGAGAGAACTACAGAAATCCTAAGGTTTTGGTTTCATAGAACTGGCCTGTTTTCTGATATTGGCCTTTTGGTTTCCTGTGCTCTGAGGAATTAGCTGCACATCATATAGTATTTTGATTTTATTTATTTATTTTGTATCCATGTGTTTGTATGTATGTATCTATGCTCACCCATTCCTTGTCCCACATACAGAGATCAGAGGACAATTTCTTGGCCATGTGGTACTGGAGTTGAACCGAGGTCAGCAGGCATGGTAGTGAATATCTTCACATGCTGAGCCATCTGGCTGGACCTTAGCTACACCCAAGGAACCAATGGCAAACACAGTTTCACAGATCCTTTCTTTTGATCCTTCACAGTTCCCCTATCTTGCCTAGTTATGTGTAATGATCCATTCCCTCACCAGGTCAAGAGACAATTAGGAGCCCCTATCCTTTATCTAGGATCTCTTCCCATTCAGAGTCCCATTCTCCTCCTATTCTTCTTCTCCCTCTTCTTTCTTTTCCTTTTCCTCCTCCTTCTTAACAAGTTTTATATGAGTGTTATATTTGCATCTTATTATATATTACATTTCAAACCCCCTACACTCAAACCTCTCCTGTGCCTTCCTAATCCCTCTCAAATTCAAGATGCTTCTTTAATCACAATAGTTGCAAACATACAGATCTAATGTACTGATTGAATTCAGCATTGCTCCTATGTATGTACATTAAGAGCTGGGAAATTAGAATTAGATCACTTGTCAGGGGTTCATTCTGACATCTGAGGCCCCCTCTGGCAGCTGACGTTGATTACTTCTAGCTCTCCATCAATGGTTGGGGCCTGATGAAATTTTTCCTATCCATGTGGGCATCTTGTTGGATGTTATGCAAGTATTGAATAGGCAATTATATCATTGCCAACTCACAGTCTTAATTCACGATATGACTTGGTGTTAAGCTAAACCGTAAAGCATCAAATTAACATAATGTTCTAGTAGGGTTTACACACAGAGAGAGCAGGGAGGAAAAAGAGAAAGAAAAGAGAGCAGGAGAATGAGAGAGAGACAGAGACAAAGACAGAGAGATAGAGAGATAAACAGTGTGAATTTTATTCTCCCAAAATTTCCAAACAGAACTGACAAAGAAGCTTCAAGAGTGTGGAAAGTTTATCCACAAAATTTAGTAGAATGATAATTCAGAATATCAGTGGTCACACCAAATTAGCCAAGAGAACTGATCTAGCTATATTAATAAATATCTCGCTATTTTCTAAGATTAAAAGATGTGTAATTTCATTTACATTTCCCCTTTTCTCTAGACCTTTTCTCTACTATGTCACATGAACAGAAATAAATAGAAAGAATCAGACATTAATGTATCCTACCATGAATAAAGAATGAATATACTCCTTTTCTCAGTATATCTACATTATTTATCAATGGCTTCATTTTTAATTTAGCATAGTTTTTGGTAACCAGGAGTGATGTGGGGTAGGGGATAATGACAATAGCAGGTGGCAAGCCAGAGCAAATGGAGTGATGGCCCAACAACTGAGACACGCCTGAGGAAATACAATGTCCCTGGCACATTTTTCCATGCTAGAGTAGTATGTTACCTGTGCATTTTCTGGCTTAAATCCTACACTTTGTCTCATATTTAAACCAGTATAAAAACACTGAAAAGGAGGAACTAAGTGTTGAAATAGCCCTGCATTTCAAAGAAATAACAACCGACTTAAAAGTAGAAATCCAGGTTACTTTCCTGAGGGAGCAAGTTTCTGTGATGAGTAGGTGGTGTGTAACTTGCAGCCCTGCATCAGAGGTGGAGAATCACAGGTACGAAGAAAACAAACAACAAGGCACAGCAGAGATGCTGCCTGAAGCTTATTCCCAGCGGTGTCGAGCCCAGGATTCTGCACTCAGCTAATTGATGCTAGCTTGGGAGTCCAGTGTTTTTATAGACTGGATTTTGAAATAGCCAAGCCGTATTTAAACAGCCCTCACTATTAAGTTATAAAAGCAGAGAGTAACACGATCAGAGAGACACAATTGTATACCAATCATAAGCAGTCTAATCCAGTTATTTTTGCATTTTTTGTCTATCACAGATGATCATAAATAAAGTGAAAAACGTCAAGAGAACAGTATCTGGTGTCACAAAATATTGCAGAAGTAAAATATTGTGCCTGTCATAATCTGGTACATATATTAGCACATCTTTTTCAGGGACTGTCATCACAATACTCAGCCCACCATTTGTAATGCTCCAAATCTGTGTAGCCAACAAAAGACAAGGAATTATGGAGTAAGTGATAAGTATCAGATTCTAGTTAGTACATGCTACCTCTCCCCTGTAGTTTAAATTATGCTTTGGCTCACATGGATGGTGATATGTTATGGGAGAATTCTGGTGAAATCGTGCTAAACGTTTAGGAAATAAAAGCCAGGTTACCATAGAAAATTATAAAACAGCGTGCCCCCCCAGACAGAACCAAGTTCAAGCTTGTGGGAGTGAGTTCTTTATTCTGAATCTCTTCAGTTGCATGTCAAGTTTTCTTCATCCATTCATTCAGCCACTGTTGAGCCCTTGAAAGCCATCAGAGAATGAGCTATCCATTCACAGAAAAGTGAGAATTAGAAGGGATAGATAACCAAGAATAATGAGAGATTGAGTGTGGTAAGAACAGTGATAGTGACATAAATTCAAAGTACCATCACAGCAAAGAAGAAAGATACATAATCCCAAGTGGAAGAAATGCAAGGAAAGGCTTTTTGTTTGTTTGTTTGGTTGGTTGGTTGGTTGGTTTTTGGTTTTTGGATTTGGGGGGTTTTTTGGTGGTGGTGGTGGTGGTGGTGGTGGTGGTGGTGGTGGTGGTGGTGGTGGTGGTGGGTTGTTTTTTGTTGTTGTTGTTGTTGTTTTGTCTGTTTGTTTTTTGAGACAGGGTTTCTCTGGAACTCACTCTGTAGACCAGGCTGGCCTCAAACTCAGAAATCCGCCTGCCTCTGCCTCCCAGAGTTCTGGGATTACAGGTGTGTGCCACCACTGCCTGGCTGCAAGGAAAGTTTTAAAGGGTGATTTAAAACTTACTGTTGAGGGTTATATTGACCAAATAAAGGAAGAAAATTGATATTCCAAATGAGATGAAGAGTTGGTATGTCAAAGGACAGAGGATCATAATTCTTTATGGATACAGTGTTGGTTTGAAACAGGCCAGCATCAAAAAGTAGAATAAGAGAGCTTGTCTTTATTTTCTGAAGAAGAGGGTTTAGTTCTTACCCCATAGGCACTGCAGATCCAAAAGACTAAGAACAAACAAATCTCAAGCAATTGTCTTAGTTCGTTTTCTGTTGCTATGATAAGATCCATCCATGTCCAAAGACAACTTAACGAAAAATGGCTTGTTTATTTGAGGAGGAAAGGGATCACAGTCCATTACTGAGGAAAGTCAGACTAGGAACTAAAGTCAGGAACCAGAAGGCTGAAACAGAAGTAGAGACTATGAAGGAATGCAGGAATGCTTTTCAACTACTTGCCCCCATGGTGTCTCCATTTGTTATCTTATACAAACCAGGATCACCTGCTCAGGGTAGGCATTGCCTACAGTGGAAGGAACCCCCCCATTGATCATGAATCAAGAAAATGCTCCCGCTGGGCGGTGGTGGCACATGCCTGTAATCCCAGCACTTGGGAGGCAGAGGCAGGTGGATTTCTGAGTTCGAGGCCAGCCTGGTCTTCAGAGTGAGTTCCAGGACAGCCAGGGCTATGCAGAGAAACCCTGTCTCGAAAAAACAAAAAAAAAAAGAAAGAAAGAAAGAAAGAGAGAGAGAGAGAGAGAGAGAGAGAGAGAGAGAGAAAGAAAGAAAGAAAGAAAGAAAGAAAGAAAGAAAGAAAAAAAAGAAAAGAAAGAAAGAAAATGCTCCTATAGATTTCCCACATGCCGGTGTGATGGAGGCGGAGTACACCATTGTCTATTGTGAGAAGACTGAAGAAGGTAGGAAGAGACAGAAAGATAATGTAAGAGCTACCAAAGGATAGGAGGCATTCAGACACAGCTATTGTGCTGTAGCCAACATGTTTATATAGGAATCCCCTGTCAAGAGCCTGTTGGCAAGCTGGACCCTAGAGAGCATGGCGTATTTAATCATAGCATGAGATGAAAAGTGACAGATGCCTTTACCTAGGAGCTCAAATACATGCTTAGGAGCTTGGAGCAGAGAACAGCCATTTCCATTTCAAGCAGAAAAATAAGACTGCCACGGTTGTGGTGTGAAAATGTGAGCATAGTTTATAGCTTACACAGCAACTGTAAGTTCTTTCTTTCTGCACCCCTCTGCCAACCCGAGAACTTTAATTATCGCAGCTGGACATAATCTCTCCCTTTGAAGATCTAAATACGCCATCTCAATTTTGATATGTGCTGCAACCTCTTTTTACTATTAGATTTATATTTGTTTTCTTAACTTTCCTACCAGATTGTAGAGCTTATTGTAGTCACTAACTGAGGGCACCCCTTCCCCCAGCTTCTGGACCAACAACCCATGACAATGTTGCCTTGTCCTAGCAGTTAGACTGTCCTGGGCTAAAAGCCCACCTCATCCATTTGCACAGCCTTTATATATCTTTGAGTTAGAGGGCATTAATAATACAAAGATTATTAATGCCCTCTAACTCAAAGTTTCTTCAGCTAACTAGGAATAATAATATACCATATAGAGAACATTGTGAATGTTAAACATGATCATGCTCATAAAACTGCTGAATACGTTATTGTGGTAGTAATAGTGGATTGTCTGTAAACAACACTGCAGGACAAGGATTCTCCAGGTAAAATGAACTAATGAATAAATAGATGATCAGAAGACAGTTTGATCTTATAATAGTCTTCAGAATACTTTGATTCTTGAAGTTTTTAGTTTTTACGCAGCTAATATTATTTCATATTCAAAATCTCCCACTCTTTCTTCAAAATTCCTAGATATAATCTTGAAGTTTTAGTTTTTACATGGCTAATATTATTTCATATTCACAATCTCCCACTCTTTCTTTAAAATTCCTAGATATAATCACAGTTTTGTCCTTCTTTTTTCAGGAGTTTCTAAGGAATGTTTTATGAAATGGACTGACACTTTAGAACGAAAGGTTAACTACTATTAAAGTAGAAAATATGATGGTGCTTAACTTAGTGAATGAACTAACAATACCCTTATCCTTCAAGAATTCAAGTTAAACAACATTTCACAGAATGTTAGAATTTCTATAGCATAAAGACGGATATGTTCTATTTATAATCCTACCTCTGCTATTTTCTGGCTTCATGACCTTTGTGTATTTTATTAAACTTCTCTGTGCCTCTGTTTTCTCATACTTTAAACAGTGATGCCAGCCCCATTTCCTCAGAGGAGCAATGTGAGGTTCAGAAAGAGGAAAATGTTCTTTGTGAGAACAGGCAAAGCTGTTGCTATCTTACACTTCTCATAATTTAGTCCATCTCAGTATCTCAGTTTGTTTATATTTGTAGCGTGTCTTTTAGCCTTAATTAGGAAAATCTGTAAAATGTCTTATGTATTGAGTTATCTGAAGTTTTCTTCAATCATCAACTAGAGGAAACAAAAGAATTGGTATAATATACATTACTTCCTCAAAATGTTAGCCTTGGGGGAAAAATAAATACACAGTTTCCTTACCGTTGTCCCATGTCACTAGAGACCAGGACTTAGGAGATCAATTTCTGCTTGTGGAGATAAGAAGAAATCCAAAGGAAGGCTTGAAGTCCTGCAAAGACAAGACCAAGTCTTATCTTCTTCCCTTCCCCATTGTCTGTGTCATTTGCTGGAAACACAGCACATTGTTAAAACCGCATTTTGTCATCTCCATGGCAAGCGACTAAATGACAAGATTAGACGAGGTTAGTTTATTGCTATCTTTTGTAAGCCTCACTTTTTCACATCTGCAAATCGAAGACAGGTGTGGGGTTAAGTGGAACACCGCCAATTAACAACTGAGGGCAGACCTGGCAAGTGGTACAGGCTGAACACATGACCACAGCCACTAACTTCAGACAGACAGGTGGCTACACCAGGAGAACCTCCACACTATCAGCATTCAAAATCGCAATCATAAAATAGAAAAACTGCCTTAATTCTCTGAAGAATAGCTAGGGTGGGTTGTAAAGTCAAGGTCTGTGTTCCTTTCCAGATTTCTGAGTGTTTCAAGTTCTCTATTATCAAGGCTCACTATGGTTTGCCTTGAGTAAGGGCAGGACCAACTTGAGTAGAAGAAAGGGTCTTTGCTTCCCCAGACACACAGGTTAGCATTCATGGCCTCAAGTTAAAGGACAAAAAATGAAGAAGGAAGGAAATCAGAACAAGAATCCTTAAAACAAAGTTCCAATTTGTTCACAGGTTAAAATGAGAGACATTCCAAGTGAGAGCAGGGAGCAGAACAAAAAGATGTTTTAGAGAGGTTTAGTACTGGATAATGAAAACTTATGTTTGGGCCCCCCAAAACGTGCAGCAGTTTGGTAAATGCCACCAGTTTGAGTTTAAAAACCCATAAAGCGTCCCTGCATGTAATAAGGATACATGCTCTGCTATGAACACATAGCAACCTTATTTATAATAGTCAGAAGCTTGAAAGAACCCAGGTGTCCCTCAACGGAGGAATGGATACAAAAAATGTGGTGTATATATACACAATGGAGTACTATTCAGCCATTAGAAGCAATGAATTCACGAAATTCTTAGACAAATGGATGGAGCTGGAGAGCATCATACTAAGTGAGGTAACCCAGTCTCAAAAGAATACCCATGGTATGCAGTCACTGATAAGTGGATATTAGCCTAGAATCTTGGAATACCAAAGACACAATGCCCATACCAAATGATGTCTGAGAAGAAGGAAGGAGTGGACTCTGGATCTGGAAAGGCCAATGCATCAGTGTAGGGGAATACCAGAACAGGGAAGTGGGAAGGGGTGGATGTGGGAACAGGGGGAAGGAAAGGGGCATATGGGATCTTTGGGGGGGCAGGGAACCAGGAAAACGAAAATGAAATGTAAATAAAGAATATATCCAATAAATAAAAAGAGTAAGAGCAAATAAGACGTAGTGTGACTTGATGGCAGGATGGGCTAAGGGCAGCCAGCTAAGAGAGATCACGGAAGCCACGTTCTCTATGCCTGAATGGTACAAGAAAACCTGACTAGATGTGTTCACTGTTTGTGCTCTTTCACGCAAGCCAGTCAAACCAAACCTGAACTTAAAACGTAGAAACAGGCAACATACTATGTCAGACATCAAAATATCAAAATTATAATATAAGGGTTTTAAATAGTGATGATGAGTATATTCAATTAAGTAGAAATAATGGGAAATTCTGGTAGAATCCATGAAAGTACCAAATTGACATTTTTCAATTGAAGTTATAAAAATGAGATTAACAATTAAATGGTGAACCCTGAAATCACAGACAAATAACATTTTTCAAATCAGTGAGTCATATTTATAAACCTAGGAATATATATAGTATAAATAAGAATATATATAGTATAAACAATTGAAGAAATGAAGGCCATGTATTATACAGCAAGGGTGGGGCCCAAAGGAAGGACTGGAAGGAGTGGAAAGGGAAATACTATAATTATAGCATTTTAATTTCAAAAAACATAAGTAATTAATTAGAACTAGGCATCAGAAGAGAAAATCTGATGAGTTCAAAGAATGTCAATAAACGTACTCAGATTGACATCAAAGAAATATAGAAAGAAGGAAGGAAGGAGAAAAATTAGGATTTGATACAAAGGTCTAAATACATGTAACCAGGGTACTAAAGGTAAAGGAGAAAATGACATAATGCCAATATTTTTAAAACTATGTGCCAGAGTATTTCCAAATGTGATGAAAAATGTCTAATGATATGCATTTAAGATTTGCAAACAACTTCAAATAGTACACATGATACTATGACCAACGCCACACTGAGACATTCTATACTTATACTAACACCACTAAAAATGAAGAATGCTTGGAACATCCCTGGACTGGTGCAGCTCAATGGCAGAGCGTTCATATCTGCCATGTCCAGGGCCCTGAGCTGTGTCTGAACAAATGTACCTAGGGTCCTCATTATCATCAGAGAAAAGAAAAGCTAAGTTGACAACTGACTTCTCAAACATAAATGTGGAGACAGGAAAAGAATGAACAGGCACACAAAGCACCCAGAGAAAAATAACCACTTGCAGAGAATTCTGTAGAAAGAAAAAGTATTTCTCAGGCCATGGAAGGCAAATAGATATTTTCAGTAAAACAAGAGCTAAGCAGTATTTTTTTTGGCAGACAGACCTCCATATGAAGACAGAGCTATCAAAGCACTCCAAAAATCTAAAGTAAAACAGCTTAACAGGGACACAGCATTTCAGGGGACAGAAAAGTCAAGAGACGTGTAACTTTTAGGCGTATAACCGAATGCAGATTGACTATTAAGAATATACAGTATTTCATGGGATTTATAAAATGTCTGTGTAACTGAGCCATAATGCAAGGTTAGCACAAAGGATTGAGGAGATCAAATAATGAACACGACTGTTATGTACATTCAGCAAGTGGCAAGAAGATATTACAACCAATAATGTGACTCCTAAAGAAGAGTAGAAAAGTGAAATAAAATTTCAGGGGCACTTTTAAATGGAATGAAATCTGGGAGAATATTCGGAAAGTAAAAGTAAAAGAGAAAAAATAAAATCTAAACAGTGGAAACAAGATGATGAATAAGATACACTTACATGAACTAAACCATTAATATTTATTGCCAACGCTTTATCTAAAATTTAATATATTTCAATATAGGTAAATAGGTATATTAAAAATCACATTATATTTTGCCAATTTTATCTCCGTGAAACTAAGTAAATATATTTATGTGAAGAAAGTAAATATATTTTATTGAGAATATAGAATTTGTCAAGGTTGAAATAAAAAGCAAATGCAGCTATATGCTATTTATAAAAAAAAACATTTGGAGCACACATAATGGTAGTTTAAAGGTTATGTGAAGTAAAAGTTATGTTAAAGTTAAAGAATGAATATAGAACTAACTATAAATAATAACCAAAATAAAAATTACATATCTGTGTTGATATTGAACAAACTACAATTTAAATGAAAATCACAGATGTCAAAGATGTATATTTTAAAGTAATAAAATTTTAAATCTGTATACATAAATACACATATATAATAAAATCATAATCATAAGCATTTAATGGCATGTTTTAATTTTATAAAACAAAATTTAACAAATCTAATGACCCAATACATAAATCTATAACCCTGAGAGAAGTCATTAATCAATCATCACTGGCAGTTACATAAGAATAGCATTAACCAGAATAAGATTTATAGAGTATTATTATGCCCCAGAACTTCAGAGTATTTGTTATTATATATGCACTCACAATTGATATAATGTATATGTACAAATATGTATATACTATTATATACACATATGTGTACACATATGCAAATATATACAATAAAGCAGATATGTTACTTTTCCTTTTTTTTATTTTCCATGTTTTTCTGTCTTATGTATTTTCAAAGAGTTCAGAATTAAAGACAAAATTCCTAAGTTAACACTTTCAAGGCTCTGATGCCTCCGAGGTTTAGCATAGAGGGGAAGCGGAGAAAACAAAGTTGAGCCCACTAGGTTATGGAAAACACATCTGGTTATGGGGGTACCATGAGCCAGGTCTGAGGCAGCCTGAATGAAATCAAAGGACAGAATCATAGAGAGGAAATCCAAAGTCACACGGTGGACATATCAAAATAAAATTTTACCCATGAATAATAAATTTAAGAATAAGAAAGTTTAGAAGAAACCCAGAGGCACTAATTTGTACATGTCAGAAAATTTGGGGGATTTTAGAACACATAAAAATTTTTTTCCACATGTACTTCATCAGCCTGGATGGAAACCATAGAAAGCTTTGGCTTCAAATAGGGAACTGGTGTAAGCCTGTCTTGAAGGCTGATGCCCACTTTACAACCTGCAGAGAGGATAAAACAATAAGGAAAGGGATGGAGACAGACATTAATAACACTCCTTGTTTACTAGAAGGTGTGAAGGCTGCAGCAGCTATACAACTGCAAAGAGCTGTAACTAAAGAACCCTCTTTACCTGTGTATCAGTGCATATCTAAATAGGGTTTTCTTCATACTATAGGAACAAAAGGAAAAATTGATTCCCAAACACTTCTGATGATTTTTAAACCACTGAAGGTAGTTCCTGCTAATGCTATATGTGTATAAACTTAAACCTGTGGTCGTTTGAAAGGATATGGTCCCTATAGACTCATGTGCTTGAATGAGTGAATGAGCGACAGTATTTGCTATGTCTGTGTACCTATAAAGACAGGGCATATACAAATGAACATGTTAACCTAAGATTTCCTTGGTTATTATAAAGACACAGATATCTTTAAGGAAATTTGCCAAAGAAGTATAGAATATGCCTAAAGTTAAAGAAAAAGAAAGAGGAAAATAAAAACTAGGAAAAGAAAAATAATCTCTTAACTTTCCCCAGAGTTCCTGTTCTTCCACCATGACTTTCTTGTCCCCCCCCCCCCGCCCATACAAAAGTCTGAGATTTCTCTGTGTGTTTCCCTCTACAGCAATCCATTGGTAATTCTTGTTCCCACTACTGATTTAAATGTAAAACTCAACCAGGTCTCACCAGCACCAACAGGACAACCTCTCCTGACTGTCCCTGCCCCACCCAAAAAGAAATCCTCTCTCGCTGCAGCCCCTCGGTTTCCATCTGTCTTTCCTTTGCATGGTCTCCCGTAAGCACGCACACTTGACATTCTCCACTGAATGGCTGTATTGATTACTTTCTATTTCCTATGACAAAATACTGAAGGAAAAAAAAAGGCAGCTTCAGGAAGGAAGTGTTGCTTCTGATACACAGTTTAAAGCACAGCCCATCATGGGAGGGGGGATCACAGCAGTGGTACCTAGAGAAGGCTTTCATTCACAGGATGGAGAGAGAGAGAGATGCAGGAGCTCAGCTCATTTTCTCCTTTTTATTTGGTCTGAGATCATGGTGCATGGAATGGTGTTACCCACATTTAGGGTAGGTCTTCTCATCCTAAACAACCCAATCTGGGAACCTTATAGACACACCAGGAAGCTTATCATCTAAATAACTGTAGATTCTAACAGGCTGACAACCTAATTAATCAACACAATAACCAAAGAGATATTGCTTAGGAGGTTCAGATAGATGATTGCCCCCAAAACATCTAAAACTATGACTACAGAGCACACATAAAAAGATTTTTAAACCACTCATTGAGAGAAACAGAAAGATTCAAATTCTAGTTACAAAGATAAACCACAGACATAGGGCATACAGGAGGGTAGCTAAAACAAGCTTGCTGAGTTAAGACAAAACTGGTCAATGTTGAAAAGGCAATAAAACGGTAACTTCTGGCTTCTTATGTCCATCTTTTTGTTATAAGAAATTACTTTAATTTCAATAAAAAAGCAAGGTAATATGTAATTTCATTGTCTGGGTCCCAATCAAAAGTAAAATGAATGCCATCCTAAGGCATGAACCCTAGGAAATTAAATTAGCCGCTGAAGGGCCAATCATACAATGATCTATCAGGATAGAGAATGGCATACACAGCCACCTTTTAGCCTGATGGTTTTCCTTGATAAGCATCAATAAAACTTATCGTTTTCAACCTTTTCTTCTCAGAGTAGTGCAGCTGTTTTGTCACAGATTGCAGTCTCCCTAGACTGACTTATGAACCTCAGCAGGTGTCTTTCTCATCTCCTCCTGAGTCATTATGACATCACAGTGATGTCACTCCATACACCTCTTTCAGACCCCGTGTTACTTTTACTCCACACATAATGAGGATTTCTGTCCTCACATCACTCAGGAGTCGGCTTGGGTGCACACACAGACATACACCTATCAAGTCTCTGTCTTATTGTATTTGTTCTCGTTCATAGAAACATTATGATAAAGACATTTTTTTATGTCTCCAATGTTCATAACTGAGCCAAAACTTTTCCTGGGAGATGTGAGCAAATGTCCGTGCATTACACCAAAAACAGAAAAAAAGAAATTATTTCACCCAAGTCTAGACGAGTGAAAAAATAGTTTTGTAAGTTTATCTACTAGCAAATGAGCAAAAGGTTATTTGCTGGAGCATGGAAACTCTTAAGTACCTGAATAACAACAGAAAAACCTGCTCCAACAGGGTGATAAGTCATAGCTGCAGCACCCTGTGTAACCTGAAGGCAGCCCAGAGAATCTCCACTCAACAGCAATTGTTTATGGCTAATAGAGCTTGCGGACAATGGCCCTGTGAATCTTGACACACTTCCCGAGCCTTGTGGGTTTCACTAGTTTTGTAAGTCTTTTGACCTTCCCTCTATACTCGAAGGGACCGTTTCAGTTCTAATGAAATAGCAACTCACAATTACTAAACTTCCCTATCAGGGTATGAGAAATATATGTGTGCAGGTCCTTTTACATTATATATTTTTAATCGATATGTGTGCACATGTGTCTGTGTACATATATACTCAGGCAATTACGCACACATCACTGTACATGTGTGGAGGTCAGAGGACAACGAGGAAATTCACTTTGCCAGCCCTCTGAAGCTTTCAGCAGTGGTCTGTACTTAACAGGTACATACAAATACTTTTAAATTAATAATTAAGGTGATAAATGTCAAAACTAACATTTTTTCTTCAAATATTTCAAAAAGCAGCATTAGCAACGTATCCAACATGCCTGTGAGAACAGAGAGAGTGTTTATTACAGGAGCGTGAAAAACGATGGCACGATAGATTTTCTATTCATCAGAGATGAGGAGAAAATAAAAAGTAGCTCTCAGCAGGTGGTAACGGGTAGGAGGCCTTTGGTTGTTAGAAATGGTAAGGTAATACAGAAGGTGTTTGCTAGAGCTGATGGTCATAGATTAAGATGATGGGGGAAGGAGGACACACTATCAGGAAAGCTCTTCTGCACAAAGCTTCATACTCAGCCCATTCCCTATATTAAGTAGACATTAATCACTATCAAAACCCCTATGGGTGAGTAACATAAACATTTGTTTTCATGTAAGGAGACAAGGGAGATCAACGCTGAATGCAACTACAGAGTGTCGGAGCCTTCCTTGGGGGCATGAAGTGGTTTGAAACTTTCGAACTTCAGACTGATCCCCTCTGCTCCCCACCGCCTCCTGCTGTACAAAACGAGCAGAACATAGGAAACTCTAAACTGAAGCAGTACAACTTAAAATGTAATGCAGGCATATTGACTAGGGTGAAGTAGAAATCGGTGAAAGCAGGTGTTTGGAATAGGAAACATTTGGGATGCAGTCACCAATGGCACCAGTGCCAACCAAGTGACATCTCATAAAAATGTGACTGAATCCTAAGACCTACATGAAACAGGTGTGCTTTCGACATCAACTCAGAAGGGTTCACTATTGGAAGTCGAGGCATGATGTTAGAACAGAGAATCCTTTGAAGGTAATATGCATTCACATTCGAAATCCCCCAAATCCCTCATAACTACAGTTAATAATAATCCAGAAAGAATTTTATAGCTAACCTCATAGGTAGTCAATAATTGACCTTAAAAAGAAGGAGGTCTTGAGAAAAACTAAATACTGTTAGAGAATACATTATCATTTCATTTCAGCAGATATTTATTTTTTAATTTATATTGGTGTCTTTCTTTTTTATTGGTTATTTTATTTATTTACATTTCCAATGTTGTCCCTCTTCCCAGTTTCCCCTCAACAAACCCCCTATGCCATCCCCCTCTCCCTGATTCTATGAATATGCTCCCCCACCCTCCTACCCACTCCTGCCTCATCGCTCTAGCATCCCCTACACTGGGGCATTGATCCTCCACCTGACCAAGGGCCTCCTCTCTCATTGATGCCAGATAAGACAATCCTCTGCTACATATGCAACTCGAGCCATGGGTCCCTCTATGTGTACTCTTTGTTTGGTGGTTTAGTCCCTGGGAGCTCTGGGGGGGTTCAGGTTGGTTAATATTATTGTTCTTCTTATGAGGTTTCAAACCCTTTCACCTCCTTCAGTCCTTCCCTTCACTCCTCCATTGGGGGCCCCATGATCACAATGGTTGGCTGGGGGTATCCTTATCTGTATTATTGAGGCTCTGGCAGAGCCTCTCAGGTGACAGCAATACCAGCAAGTACTTCTTGAGCATCAGCAATGGTGTCTAGGTTTGGTGTCTGCAGATGGCATGGATCCCCAAGGTGGAACAGTTTCTGGATGGCCTTTCCTTCAGTCTCTGCTCTGCTCTTTGTCCCTGCTCTGCTCTTTGTCCCTGCATTTCCTTTAGACAGGAGCAATTCTAGGTTAATATTTTTGAGGTGGATGGGTGGCCCCATCCTTCAATCAGGGGCTATGCCTAACCACTGGATATGGTCTCTGCAGATTCCATCTCCTCTTTGTTGGGTATTTCAGCTAATGTCATTCCCAATGGATCCTGGGAACCTCTTCCTTCCCTGGCATTTAGTTATTTCTAGTGGCTACCCCTATTCCACATCTCCCATTGCTCCATTCCTCAGTTCAATTTTCCGGCCCTCTGTACTTCTCCCCCCTCCCACCCTTGTCTCCTCCCAGACCTGATCCTGACCCCCTTTTTCCATCCTCCTCCTCTCTCCCTCCCAGGTCCTTCCCTCCGTTTACCTCCTGAGATTATTTTGTTCTCTCTTCTAAGTAGGACTGAAGCATCCACACCTGGGTCTTCCTTCTTCTTGAGCTTAATATGGTCTGTGAGTTGTATCATGGGTATTCTGAGCTTTTGGGATAAAATCTGTCTTTCTTTTGTAGGAGGAGTAGTGTATAGGTAGGTCTCTCTCTCTCTCTCTCTCTCTCTCTCTCTCTCTCTCTCTCTCTGTGTGTGTGTGTGTGTGTGTGTGTGTGTGTGTGTGTGTGTGTGTGTGTTAGGTTGGGGAGCTGCTTATAGGAGTTGATTCTCTCTTTTCACCATGTGGGTCCTGGGAGTTGATCTCAGACCATTGAACAGCAACTATCTGTATCTACTGACCATCACACTAGGCATGCTACAAGTATTTATTGAACACCTATCCTTTACAGAATATTACACTAGATTCAAGAGTTCCAAACAGTAAAAGAGGAGTCATGGGTCCTTTAAACATAGTAGGCTTTGAATCCGCAGAGGATGTTGTTTTCATAACTACATTGCCCGTCTTCAAGCATTATACAGAAATGAAAGATAATTGCCCTTTTACCACAATTCCTCTGTCTTATTTAAGTGATTCTAGATGAAGTTCATAAATCACTTCTATATTATGGGTTTTTTTAACAACTGAGGGACTGCAACACTGATTAAGCCAATATGGATTATGCAGAGCAATCCATGCTAATTCAACTTGGATTCATACCAGAGTTCTGTCCTTCACCTCGATGCTTGTACTAAGAACGGCAATTATCTCTAATACCTACTTACTAAAAGACTCACTCAGAAACTAGGAACAAAATCATCCTTAATCCAAAAGCTTAATTTGGCATCAGTTAAAATATAAATCATATCTCAAACTAGTCACAAGGGTAAACAGACAAAAAAGGAGAACATCCTTTTAACTTTTCTTGGGAGTGTAAAAAACATAAAGAACAAACGTTTAAAAGGTCATAAAAAAGAAATAAGTAATCATCTATGATGTTTCTTTAAAATATCTTTGTTTTATTTAATGAGCAGTTATTTTTCAGGTTCTGTTGCATTTGTGGGGAAAATGTCTAACTCCAAGACAGTGCTTGCCTCTTGATGAGCTGCACAATGGTTGGTCTTCTAGACACTGAATGAAAAATAGCTGGAGTCTCCCCTCCCTCTGATATTATGTTTGTTCATGGGCTACTTTCATGGTAATTCTTTCAGAGGATTTGTGTTGGATAATGAGGGAAGATCAAGGGTTCTCTTTCATGACTGCAATGTTAATTACTGCAATCAGAGAGCATTTGCAGTTGTGGTTTGTATCAATGCTTATCAAGTCCTTAAAAGTATTCATTTGCTTGATTCCTGGACAAGTCACCTAAAATAGAGGCGTCCAGAAATGTCCTTCAGTTACGTCTCTGGCTTACTTGCTCCTTCTTCACGGCAAGACAGGTTTTTTGTTTGTTTGTTTGTTGTCTTTTTTTTTCTTGAACTGTAGGTGAAAAAAGACAATAATTTTGCAATAGAATAAGAATAAAGAAGCAGTCCTGGAAAATATTTATTTCCTCTTTTGTATTAATAGATGCAAGATTCTCAAACAGTGCTCATAAATGGGAGATATGATTTGATAAATGTGAAGATTCAAAAATTTAGCTTTAAAGACTTAAAGAGAAATCTTTTCTTTCAGTGTGGTTTGAATATATTTATAATATATACTATATATATTTATAATATATAGTAGTACATATGATATATTATATATTATTAGTATATAATATTCTAATTATTATAATATTAACATATTTATATAACATATTAGCTTGAAAGGATACAGAAAGATAATCCCATGTGATAGATAAATTGCTTTTACTATTAAAAAACAACATAATGGAGTAGTATTACACTGTAGAACTATTGTAAATAAATAAGATTCTGAAATTATAATGAACAAAATAAAATTTATAGAAGGGCCTGACATTCAGGATAAGTCAGAGATGTAAATCCCAGCACTTCTCTTAATTACTTAGCAGTTAAACCTACAACAGGTAAACACAGATCTATTTTATAAGACCCTATGCTAACCAAAGCTTAATTTAGCATCAGATGAAATATACATCATATCACAAACTATTAATATGTTGTGATGCTTTAGGCCAATTACTTAAGACTTCTAAACATTACTTTCTTCAATCAAAAACTTAGGGCCATGACACCCCAGGTAACCATAGGCAAGACTGAAGATAATATAGATAATTTAACAACAACTTACTGATAAAATGGTTTCTAAGCCAGGAAGATTGTTCAATGGGTAGTGTTTGCCATACAAACACAAAGACTTTAATTCAAATCTTCAGAGCACCACACACATGGTCATAACTGCATGCATAAACCTGTTCATACATACAAGATGTGTGTGTGTGTGTGTGTGTGTGTGTGATGTTTCTCTACTCTCAGAGGAAATCTTATGTAAATCTGTAGCAGTTTCTATTTAGACAATGACTTTTCAACTTGTAATTTTCTGCAATGCACCAAGCAACCGTGAAGCTCTTAAATGAAAGAATGATACTTAAAATAGGCAAAAGGTTTCATATTGTTAAAAGATTCATCTCTAGACAAATATTTACGACTCTGCCTTTCACTCTTGTATGTTGGAATAGGAGTTCATTGTGCTGCCATTCAAAACTGACTAACCCACCATTTATTGTCAACTAGCACGCTGATTTAAAGCAAGTTACTGGGACATCAGGGTTGCTGAGTGAGTGAAGGGAGCTGCCACCAAGCCTGACCACCTAAGTTCAGCACCCAGGAAACACGTGGTCAAAGGAAGGAATCAGCTCCCACAACCTATCCCCTGACCACCACCATACACCCACTGGGACACACGCATACAGACACACAAAGTACAAATAGATACGTGTAATTTTTTTAAACAGAAAATTACTGCCTGCCCTTCTCTTGTGTTCTAAAAAAAGTCTTCTTCCTTTTCACCTAAGCTTGTCTGGGGAAAACTGAGTAAGAAGACCCTTGGAGCCCTTGCCCCCAAAAGATGCCCACTTCCTAATCCCCCAAACCTCTGAGTGGCTTGAGGCCAAAGAGACTGGAGCTATGATTGACATTACTCTAGATTGTGGATGTTACCTCAATGCAGTACACATAAGAGGACTGCAAAAAATTCAGGGGTAGGAGAAAAAAATGCCACAAGACAGCAAAGCTGAGGCAACAGCTGCAGATTACCCAAATCTTCCCCGTTCTAGAAGAAGAAAGATACAGTCTCCCACCCCCACCCCTGACCCCTGAGCCTTCAGAATGAAAACATAGCCCGAATGACAGATTTTAGCCCTGGACCTATTTTAGACATCTGACCTCTGGAACTGCAAGAGAAAACAGTCCTATCTGGTTTTGTTTGGTTGATTGGGTTTTTCCTTTTTTCTTTTTTCCCACCAAATTTGCACTAACTTCTTACCGTGACAATGGGAAACTGATACCTTGTGGAGCCATTGTTATGCTGTTAAAAGAGCAGAGTAGCTTATACATGCTGTATATAACCAAAGTGCATCCTCTGCTGTGACTTGCCTATAGTAATAATGACATGAACACAGTTGACATAAAAACAGTTGCTATGCACACAGAGAGCTCCTGCGAGGCTCCAAGCACTGTGAGACCTTGCATGTGGTCATTATACTGTGAACCACCTGAGCCAGTGAGTGGGTCTCGCTGAACACATCTTAGAGAAGACACAACTACAGAGTCCAGGGTTGAGTCGTCTGAAACCAAGGCCCACCATCTTCACTGCTAGTCTTCTGTGTCTTCCTTTTCTATCCATCTCTTTTCCTGGGGCCTCAGATACCAGTGCTGTGGAGAGAATGAGGATGCTGTGCCTGGCTTGTACACACTTCTTGAAGGAAGAAGACTCTGAAAGGACTGATTACACAAAATTTTTGTTATCTAATTTGAATTTGAAAACCCAAATATGTCCCTTCTCAAAAGAGAAATAGATGGACACAACACACACACACACACACACACACACACGCACGCACGCACGTACGCACACGCACACACATACACAGAGGAAAGAGAAAGATTGGAAACACCTTAAATGTAGAAAAGTACTGCAATATTAGTATACAACTAAGCATAGGCAAGAACTTAATCATAAAGAGAATAAAATGTTTAAGAAAACAAAGAAAAATGAACATTTAGAAAGACTGAATGGCAGGAGTTCACACCAGATTTGTAAGATGGAAAATCCTAGGATAAGGGAGGCTGGGACAAATGAGAAAAGACCTATAACATTTTTTCCATAAAAAAAAATTTACCTAAAACCGTAAGTTTAAAATTATTTTTAATTGAAAATAACTGATAAAATATCTGAAAAACCTATTCCAGATGGTTTTTTTGTTTGTTTGTTTGTTTGGTTGGTTGGTTGGTTGGTTGGTTGGTTTGGTTTGGTTTGGTTTGGTTTGGTTTGGTTTGGTTTGGTTTGGTTTGGTTTGGTTTGGTTTTTGGTTTGATTTGGTTTGGTTTTGGTTTTGGTTTTTCAAGACAAAGTTTCTCTGTATAGCCCTAGCTGTCGTGGAACTCGCTCTGTAGACCAAGCTGAATTCAGAAATCCACCTGCCTCTGCATCCTGGAGTGCTGGGATTAAAGGCATGTGCCACCACTGTCCAGCAACTTTTATGTTTACAATTTAGAAGTCATAAACAGATTTTAGATTATTTCTCACCTAAAAAAAAATCAAAATCTTCTTTGAAGTTCATTCATTCCTAGGAAAGGAATAATTTACTCCATTAGTCATAATGCTGCCCTTATGGGGTAAAATCCCCTTCTCGGGTTCAGAGATTTGGGAACTGATTGTTGTAGCTGTGTCTTTGCCTGCCTATAATTTCTCAGTAATCCAGATGCCTCTGAGGGTAATTAGTATTATCCCCACTTCGCGGATGAAAACTCTGAGTTTAAGGATGTTTAGAGACATCTGCTAATTGTACAGATTATGTCCATTCAGTGACTAAAAATAAAGTAAAACAAGTGGGTTAGCCAAAGCACCATTTTGACCCATTGTCAAAAGTAATAAATATTGTGATTTCTTGGAAGATTTCATGAAATGGGCTCCACCAAGGATCCAGTGGCCACAGCGTTTGGAGCCAAGCCGTCGTGAACCTTCTGAAGATAGGGTAGACTCAGACTCATTCCTATATAACACTGTTGCCAACAGTTCAGGTAGAATCCCTGCAGAGAAGCTTATGAGGAAGCTCTCACCCCACATCCCTTCTCAGCGGCATGGCAGCTCTTTACTCAAACTACCTTCCTTTTCTCTTTTTTAATACCTCAAAGACAGCTGCACAAATGTACCGTTTTCAAGCCCAACTTTGGAAGAACTGGAAAAGATTGCAAATGTCTGTTTGAAGTGTAATTATCTGATTGAAACAGAAACAAGACTAGTTCCCCATGGGACCAGAACACTTCTGAAGGGGGCACGAACCCACGGCTGCCTCCTTATCTGCGTGCACTCAGACAAGCCCACTCGTAAGATTCCATCTTTCCTGCTAGAACTCATATCTTGACTTAAAGCTCACACGTGTCTCTTGCTAGAAAGCTCTTCCATTTTATGAACAAGTTGAGGCCATCTCCCAAAGCAGAACCTCTGGCTAACTCCAAGAACCATTGGAGGCCTTAAATCATGGACACGGGCCAGATACTGTCAAGTCAAAAATGAAAGTTTAACCATAAAGATTAAGTTTAGGCGAAAGATCCTTGCACTGAAGAGGAGAACCTTGGAACCTTTCTTATTAATTAGGAGAGATGATTCAGAAAGAGAAAATTCATTCAAATCAGGAGGCTATCTTAACAGGAAGAAATCTCCTATTTGATTCGGGAAATGTAACACTTGAGCAGCTTACATAGGAAATTCAGTGAAAGACCTATTAGTCTGAGTGTTTAAGTTCTCTTGTGACTAGTCTCTTGTAAATCCACACCCAACCTGACTCTCTGTTTAACTAAGATGTTTGTTCTCATGGATTTGGAACTATAACTTTTACTGTGTGTGTGTGTGTGTGTGTGTGTGTGTGTGTATGTGTGTGTGTGTGTGTGTGTATGTGCATGCACGTTTTGTGCCCGTGCTCATGTGTGCATAAGTGCCTATGTATATGTTGGCGGCAGAGTACATGCATGTCAAAGGCAGAGGGCACCTATGTGAACCCAGTTATCTCCTTCCTTCACGTAGGTTCCAGGGGCCACACCCGGACTAGGCTTGTGCAATAAATATCATAAAGATATCTAGAGTTATCTCGCTGGCCCATTTAATGAGTATCTCTAAAGCCCCAGGATTCACCCTAACTTAAGTGTATCTACCACAGAATAACAAAACATATTGACTGCGGGTATTAAATATAAAAACTAGTCAGAAGAAACAAGCAGGTTTTACAAAGCATAAAGTACAAAGTAGCTACAGGTATTTGCTATTACAAAGAATTTATATTCTTTTTTAATATCTTTTGTTTTCAAAATTCCCAACGTGACTTACTCATTCAATAACAGTAAGTTGTTCTGGCATAAATATAAATTTTAGTTATGACCACAGGCTAAAATATATAACCAATGGAATATACACCCAGTATGTACAAGAATTAATAAAATGACTTAGAAAGAGTTTAGCTGAGAACAAAATTTATAGTAAAGAAAAGTCCCATGGCATGAGATGAAGAGAGTCTGTGTTCACTTCCCAGGGGTAATTATATACTGATATCACTCTTTAATATCATCATGGTACTGAACAACAAAAGAAGCATATTCTGTACCCATGTCAACTTGTAAGTTTTGTTAATGCCTCAGAGAATGTCTGTTCTGCAAAGCACTCTGATTGATGGGTCATTTAGAAGGTAGGGAGCAAGAGAAAGCACAGTAGGCTTGGAGGCATGCACTTCATTGAACGCAGCAAATTTACAGTGTCAGAATGTTGGCCCAGAGATATTTCCAACACATTGAAAGCAGATCTGTCAGGGGGCTTCTTGAACATCCTCAAGAAACTGATGTAAAATGTCAGGATGTCATTTCATTGATTTGCAACACAAACAAAAATGTCTTAGATGATAAGACCTAAGTCAGTATATGAAGCCTGAATGCTGCTTTTAACATAGGCCTACACAGGAGGACTATTTATAATTAGAGAATGATTTGAAAAGCATGAAATTAGAGCTAAAAGAGTTAGTTAAAATAGGGGGATTCATTAAGAGGCATATTTCTGGTAGCTTTCCATGAATCCTTTGGTTCCTGGCAATGTGTGTTCTATGAGACATTTCTTCTCTGATCTTTAATTGAGGAAAACTAGAACCCACAATCTTAATTTTAAAATCCTTGGAGAAGCTTTCCACTGGCCTGCTCCTACTAACCATGACTTTAATTTTCCAGTTTAATTTGTACTGTGGTTTAATTAGCAGCCTTGGTCCTTCCTTGGAAAGCATGTCTACTTTTCTCAGTCTGAATAAAAATTGCCATACACTCTTTAGTAAAGCCAGACAGTTATTTGTGTCTTAATATCTTGACACAGGATGTGATTATGCCAACTAAAAAGTGGAGGACTGTGCAATACTGGATCCTTTGCCTGATGTTTTGCACAAAATAACTGGCATTTCTACAAAAATGTAATGTGGTTATGTAACTTCACATTTTGTTTCTGCTATCATATATTCTTCTTGGTGACTAGAAATCCTAAACATTGATACTCTAAGATCCATAACTTCAAATATATACATTGGATTATAACAGCATCACTATTAATTTATTTTCTATTAGTTGAAATAGATTTTCAACCTGAGATTAAGTGATCTTAATTATTTCAATATAAATTTATTTCAATTTAAATATTCACTCCTTTGACCTTTCAGAACTCTGAAAGCAATCCAAACAGTTAAAATCTGCTATCCACAATTAAGTTGGAAATGTAGGTTTCCATTAACACTGTTTTTCATAATAACTAGAAGCCTAGAAAACGGAACTCAAGAAAATAAAAATTTTAAAAATGTGAAGTTTGAAAACATTTCAATATTATTACTTTTGTAATACCACATGTAATAACTAATAAATATTATAATAGCTAAAAATTGCTAAACCATTGGGTTAAAAAAAAACTTTACTGCAAATGAAAACTGATGCAAAAGGATGAATTTAGGGACCTCAAAACTGTGATCCCGAGACAAATTCCTACTGGCCGATATGCCACCAGTGCATGGCCTGGGCGGCTCCCGCCCTTCATCTTGAAGGTTAAGGCAGTTCAGGGTCAGTTGTATCATGTATCACTCCTAAAAGTCCCTCTCTTTAATTTTCAATATAATGTGCTTCTTTTGTTTTAACTCCCTTTGGGTCACTCACAATTTGCCCAACTTTACTGATCGTGAACGTTTGATTGCACATAGCTTATTTTGATTGCACATAACTTATTACACCAGGAAGCAATGCCCAGCCATAACCACTCTAACTTGGCGACGCTGCAATTTGAGGAACGTAAAATCTGAGAACAAAACAACAAACTATGTATCTGAAAATATTATTCAACTTGCAAGTCCAGTTGTTTATTTTTCAGGCTTCCCTGAACTAAAAAAAAAATATCTATTTTAGATAAAATTTATAATGATCTTGATAAACCTGATGATCTATATCTGTGATCCCAGCACCTGTGAACTGGAGCAAAAGGGCCATCTGTTATTAATTTGAAGACAACTTATGCTATAATATGCGGCCCTGTTTCAAAAAGAAAGGGTCTATGCTCTCTTACCAATTTCTCAATAAACGTTATTGTCACAGTGGACCTTATAGCAATATTTATAAATAAGAGGGTCATTTTTCACTTCGTCCCACAAAAAAATTAATGGCAGTGATATGAAAGAGAGAGTAAGTGGGTTGTAAGAGAGTAAGTAAGATGACAGAGCCAGGAGTACTAGCAGAGATGGTATTATAGCTACGTTTCCTCAAAAAGCCTTTTTTGCTCTTCTTATTCTATTAGGGAAGCAATCAGGAAGTTGATCTGGGTGCAGATAACTGCAAGCCATGCAGCATGTGACTGTAAAATAAAAAGAGACAAATCACTGTCTGGATTATCTTAGAGGGAGTCTCTCAGTTCTTTGCCTCCATCCTTGACTAGTACATTATTGCCCTGTGGATCATTAGGGGACGGGATTGACTAGTGACATCTACATCCCTCAGTCACTTGCTGTTTGACTAGTGATGTCTGCATCTCTCCATCCCTTGCTGTACACTCTGCCTTCCTTCTTTGGAGAACATAATAAACAAGGTTCCAGAATGAATAAAGTCTTAAGTTGGGCTGGTTTTTTTTTATTCAATATATTCTTTATTTACATTTCCAATGTTTTCCCCTTTCCTGTCTCCCCCCTTCCTGAAAGTCCCATAAGCCCTCTTCCCTACCCCTGTTCCCCCACCCACCTCTTTCTACTTCCCTGTTCTGTTATTCTCCTACACTGCTGCACTGAGCCTTTCCAGAACCAGGGGTCACTCCTTCCTTCTTCTTGGACATCATTTCATATGTGGATTGTGTCTTGGGTATTCCAAGCTTCTAGGCTAGTATCTGTTTATCAGTGAGTGCATACCATGAGTGTTCTTTTGAGACTGGGTTACCTCACTTAGAATGATGCTCTCCAGCTCCATCCATTTGCCTAAGAATTTCATGAATGCATTATCTCCTTGTACTAAGCTCAACTCCAAGTGGATCAAGGACCTTCACATAAAGCCAGACACACTGAAACTAATAAAAAAGAAACTAGGTAAGACCCTTGAGGACATCGGCACAGGGGGAAAGTTCCTGAACAGAACACCAACAGCTTATGCTCTAAGATCAAGAATAGACAAATGGGACTTCATAAAATTACAAAGTTTCTGTAAGGCAAAGGACACCGTCAAAAGGACAAATCGGCAACCAACAAATTGGGAAAAGATCTTCACCAACCCTACATCTGACAGAGGGCTAATATCCAGTATATACAAAGAACTTAAGTTGGGCTTTCTTAAGCAGCTCAGATTATTGCTAAACATGCTAACATGTGAGCTTTTGAGGTCTGTTTGCATATATGGGAAAGCAAAGTGAACACATTTTCAAGAATCTAACTTTCTAAAATTGCTTTTCAGGGTATGTGACTCATATCGAAAAGCTCAGCTTTGCATCCCCTAAGAGATTCAGTTATCATTATCTTTATGCATTTTCAACACAAAATTAAACCCTCTCTACACTGTAAGTAGAAGACAGGCAAGCGAGCAAGAGGTTCTATTTCCTGCCGACTCCCATGTCTTCCTTTTCTTCTGCATATTCTGTTGTTGTTTTTGATATTCTTGTTGTTGTTTTAACCATAGTATTTAGCCCTGGAAAATACATTGATATTTGACAGATTTATCACTGATGAGGAGGTTTCTTGGTTTAAGCAGAGGTTAATGATACAATACCAGGGTCAGTTTTATGATTGCATGTCAAAAGCAGCATAGATAAGGAATATTAGGATTATTCCACAGGAGCAAAAGAAGGCCAAAAAGACATAAAAGGGACCGGCAGCCCATTTCGAATCCCAAGAGGTGACTTCCCACAAGCTGTATAAACTTTCTTTCATTAAACAAATCATCCTAGAGAGGAAATTTCTTTTTCATGTTTTTGGAACAAACAGTATTGGTCACCTGTGGTTTTTCTCACTGGAACTCTCACAATGAGAGGAACATGGCTTTCATTTTTCTCATATGAATGTCTTACGAATATATTTTTGGAATCTGCACATTTCCCATGTCAATGGCTTTGTAAAAAGTGACCTAAGTTTTGTAATTAAGCCTATTTTTAGACTAAAGAACAAATCCTAAAACCAATTCTCCAAAATTCCATGATGGTTTTGATAGCAAAGAGCCTTTTACAAATTCTTTTAATGCAATATGCATTCAAATTTGTGGGAGAAGCTATGCAATAGAAAAGTGGCAGTGAGAAATATTCATAGGGTTTCAGCATATCCTGAGAACCTTTGGAAGATGGTCCTCTGTTTATTTATCTATTCAGCCATAGAGGAAATTGAACATGCACTCCACTTACTAAGCTATGCCCCAAACCTTTCTTTTTTTAAAAAGTTTTGAGTCTCACTACCATGTCAGGCTGGCCTTGAACTCACTCTGTAGCTCAGGATGGCCCTACACTTTTTATCTTTCTACCTCAGCTCCTAGGAGTCATGATTAGAGGTCAGGACCACAACACATGGCCTGAGGTAAGATTTTAGAAATTCAATCTCAGGTATAGAAGCAGAGAGATAGGATAGAAAGAAAAGAAAGATTTGCAACCAATATCAGCTCTAGCTTGCTTTTCCATTGCTTTGATAAGCACCAAAGCTAAAAACAGCTCGGGAAACAGGGGCTCTTTCATCATATACCTCAAGGCCATAGTCCATCTATGAATGAAAGTCAGCCATTAACTCAAGGCAGAGATCTAGAGGCAGGAAGCATGAAGGATTGAATGCTGCATACTGACTTTTCCCCTGCCTGATACATTCCTTGCTTTGTTTAAAAAATTAGATATATTCTTCATCTACATTTCAACTGTTGTCCCCTTTCCTGGTGTCTCCCCATGAAAATCCCCTAACCCGTTCCCCCTCTCCCTGCTCACCAATCTACCCAGTTCCACTTCCCTGTTCTGGCATTCCCCCACACTGGGGCACTGAGCCTTCTCAGGACCAAGGGCTTCTCCTCTCATTGATGTCCAACAAGGCCATCCTCCGCTACATATGCAGCTGGAGCCATGGGTCCCTCCATGTGCACTCTTTGATTGGAAGTTTAGTGCCTGGAAGCACTGGGGGTACTGGGTGGTCTATATTATTGTCAGGGCTGCCACCCTTTTCAGCCACTTAGGTCCTCTCACTAGCTGCTTCATTGGGGACCCTATGCTCATTCTATAGGTTGGCTGTGAGCCATGGGTGTTTTGATCCACTTTCCAATAAGAATCAAAGTATCCACACTTTGGTCTTCCTTCATCTCGAACTTCATGTAGTCTGTGAGTTGTATCTTGGGTATTCTGAGCTTTTGGGCTAATAACCATTTATCAGCAAGTACATACCATGTGTTCTTTTGTGATTGGGTTACCTCACTCAGGATGATATTTTCTAGCTCCATCCATTTGCCTAACAATTTCATGAATTTTGTGTTTTTAATAGCTGAGTAGTATTCCATTGTGTAAATGTACCACATTTTCTGTATACATTCCTCCATTGAGAGTCATCTGGGTTCTTTCCAGCTTCTGGCTATTATAAATGAGACTGATATGAACATTATGGAACATGTGTCCTTATTTCATGCTAGAGAATCCTCTGGGTATATGCTCAGGAGTGGTACAGCAGGGTCCTCTGGTAGCATTATGCCCAATTTTCTGAGAAACCACCGAACAGACTCCCAGAGTAGTTGTACCAGATTGCAGTCCCACCAGCAGTGGAAGAGTGCTCCTCTTTCTCCACATCCTTGCCAGCACCTGCTGTCTCCTGAGCTTTTGATCTTAGCCATTCTGACTAGTGTGAGGTGAAATCTCAGGCCAGACCCATCTACCTAAGAGTGTTGCCACACAGAGTAGACTGAGACATCTCATATCAATTAGAAAGAAAGAAAGACGTCCTACAGACATGTCTACAGCCCAATCTGGTAGAGGCAATTTCTCAACTAAGGAAACTCGAGTTTGTTTCAAGTTCACAACAAAACTAACCATGACAATGACCTAGAAGTAGCTTACATTTAAGAATGTTGAAAATTCTGAAGAACGTATCCATACTTAATATGACTATATTACTAAGTTCAAAAGAATGCATGTGGCAGTTAAAACAGCATTATGCACTTAATCAAATTTGCTTGCTTAGCTCAGTAATCTTACTATATCATTTCTAGCATGACTGTTTTTGGATGTCTTATGTCCTATTTTTTATTAGATATTTGCTGTTTTTTACATTTCAAATGTTAACCCCTTTTAATGTTACCCCACCGAAACCCCCATCTCCTCCCCCTCCCCCATCACCTCCCCCCAATTTCATTTTTTATGCACCTGGTTTTTTCTCAAATATCTTCTATTCTGAGCAATCTTCCTCAAACCTTAATTTGAAACTGAAAAACACTAGCCCCTTGAAGTTTAGATGATGGGTTTAGAGATGCCTTGCTTGGGAAGAGTGAGACCTTGTGCCTGCTTCACACTTGTGCTGAATAGAGAGAAATGTTATTTGAAGATTACGTAATGCTCATCTTTCTGTATTACAGTTGCCAGAAGAAAATGGGAAGGCAAATTTTCACTTCATTCTCTAGGAATGTGCATTCATTTCTTCATCCCTTCCACCTCTGAGGCTCAGTCAAGTGGCACGATTCATCAGGAAATACACTGCGAGTTGACAGTATGTCATAAAGTCACAGTTCCATTGAATGTATTCCACAGAAACACATAACTTCATCAGTTCTTCTAAACTGAAGCAGACGAACGATACAGGAAAAGGGCATTTGTGTCTTTTAAAGAGACCTTTCTAGACTCAACCTGGCATAAAAGACACCAGATATAGGTGCTCAATTATACTTATGATGAAAGAAAAGTCAGACTTATAAAATGACCTGCACAAACATGAACAAACATAGATACGAAAATATAATAATCTCACTTAAAACTTTGTCTCTATTTACAAAGTTATTTAATCCTATTCCTGTCTCCCTTACCGTTGGTCTTAACTCATTACCTTTGTAGTTAGCTCAAATGTTGCCTGTGCAATTTTATGTGTTCTCTTACTCTCTGCTAAGAATTTACACAGCAGCTTCACTAGGCAGCACAGCCAAGTGTTTCCAGACTCTATGTAAATAAAAAGTGCCAGGAGATTGCTCATTTCTTCATAGGTGCCAGAATACATTTTTAAATCAAGAATCATTTTAGTGATGCAAATTAATAAGAAAAGCAGAAAAATTATTGTTAAAATGTTTATCTCATCACTTTGGAGTAAACTGTATAAATATCACTGTAATGAATTCACAGAAATACATTCATGATAATCAAGAACAACAGCAGGAATATTGATCAATTATAGCCCAAATAGTTCCTTAAATGTAACATCGGGTGCTGAAATAAACACTCTATTCTGATGCATTTTTATTAGGAGCCAGAACATTTCACACCCTCTCTTCTAAAGTCAGATGCATATGGTGATCTTAAATACTGCTCACAATTCTGACAAAACAACATCAGATTTCTGAAAATTTGCGATATAACAAAAAAAAACCCTCATTGGTTTTTATTCAACTTTAATCAACTCAATATTAATTTCATGAATTTTACCCCTAGGGGATTGTGGCCGCTATAGCTCTTACCACGAATAATCTTTGCTTTTGCAAACTGATAATTAATTCTTACACCTTGAAAATCTGAAAAGTCAAGACCTCTGAATATATTCACAAGGAAATTAACATTCTTTTCTACTATTCCTTTGAAATTTCTTCAGGGATTAACTTTCCTCATGTAGTTCAGACAGTATCCAACATCCATTAATACAGCTTCCTTTTCACTGGATTCTCAAAGGCTTGGATTTAGAAAAACCCTCAAGTATGTAACAATATTGAAAATAAGTCAATCAATGTTAACTGTGAGACAATTTCTTCTATCTTGAGAACAAATATTGAATATTTGTTAGGCTAAACTGTCATCAGTATGCTTTCTAGGAGTAGAGTTAGTTTACCCTCTTACAGATAGAATATATTTATGAGCTCAAAATAGAGACATTTAATAAAAGATCTTCACTAATGTAATGTAGTTCATTTTTATTTGACTAAAGAATCTGATAGTTGACTCCAAAATTTCAATGTATGTCACAAAGCACTGCAATTGGACATTCCTAACAGCTGCCCTTTACCTTCCTCCTTCCATTTTTCTTTTAAATTGTCTTGCCTTTTTCTTTCCAACGTCATTTATTTTTCAATCTTTAGACCATTTATTTTCCCATTAAAGTGAGACACAAAGAATGACTTTCATTACATCTCAGAGAAGTGAAGTCCTGGTCGATTGACACCGTAATGTAGGCTCCTTCATTGGAGAAGTGAGAGTCATCTCTGGTTTCCATCTTTGAGACAGACTCTTCACAATGGATAAGTGATTGGGAGATCAAACAGGTATTACAGGCACTTTGTTGAAAGAGGAAGAAGCTAAGACTAAAATGGCAGATGGCCTAAGTCTCTCGGTACACTGAGCAGTGAACAAGGGCACACAGTACTCTTGAAAACGAATGAGTACTTATCTGGTCTGGTGATAAAAACAAAACCCTTATCTTTCTCTTTATTTTACATGCATCATTCTGAAATCATTCATTTATATCAAATGAAACCAGAACCTAAAATAAACAAATTATTTGTTTGGATTGCTTGGGTTTTATAATAATATTGTACCATCAGGTTTGCAGAAGACATATGTAAACTCGTGGATCTTAACTGCCTTTTTTTTTAAAGATCTTGCCTCTAAAACCTTGGGATTATAAACTTTTTTAAGTATCATAAGACAAGGTATGGCTGATGGTTTATTAAAATAAAAACTTGAAGATAATTCCACAAAGGGTAAGGGCAATCACGTACGTGTACTCTAAATCCTTCCAGAGCATCTCAAGGTTGTCTACCAAGAATGACAGAAGTGAACCTTTGTTTATGCAGACCTATACCGTATTGCAACCAATGTATCAGTGTTGCTGTTTAACTCTAAGGGTAAATGAAAAATACATAAAGAGGTAGCTTACAGTAAACTCACTGAAACACTAGCCTTTTTGTGTGTTTTGCAGTTCTACTAATCCAAATATTTTGTGACATTCTTTTGTTTGTGAAGGTAAAGTTACTCTTTGGGGCTTAATGCACAAGGAAGTCTCAGGGAAAAGCACCATCTAGTATAGGCCAAACATGGAATACTCGGTAGTGATCAGTATACAAATGAGCATAAAGGAAAATCATGGATTAAGTAGAAGAAGCACACAGGAAGATAGCATTGAGGAAGTACATGTCTCACCTGGCCATGGATGAACTATTGACAAAGTACACTCTAGTTAAACGGCAGATTAATTAGAGGTCACACAAGTACACTAGGTCCATGATCTTGACCATAAGCCAATTAACACATGGGGTGACTTTAATAATTATGTTCTTTAATTTTCAGATATCAGCATTATTAAGAGGAGATAGTTTTGTAATTCATACGGTCACTATGTTAACAAAGCAAGTAGCTTCAGGCTTTGTATTCCCTTCCAGAGACTTGTCCATATGGCTGAATATTTTTACTTAGAAGTTGTTATACAATTTTGCACTCAGAATTTTTTTCACTGATTCTAACTTCGAACATATCTCTGTTGCTTTTTTAAGTCTTCTTTGAGGAAATGTACTTCCCTAGAAGACAGAATTAGTGCTATAGCAAGACTACCTAAAAACAGAATATTTCTTGATAAGGTTTTATAAACATATTCCTTTGGAAAATCCGTAAGCATGCCCACCTACTCTATATCTTGAGTCTTCTATAATATCCCTCATAACAAATATGTTGTCTCTCTCCCTGCCCACTTCCACCTTCGCTATATTCAGATCTCAGATTGCCCCAATTTATCTTCATTTTATCTCACATTTTTAGAAAATTGGTTTAAATGAAACTATGTACTGCTTCTTTCTCAGTGATGCCACAGGCAATCTGCTTAACTTCTCTAAAAGTTCAGTTCAATCCTCTGTATAATACGCATAACAATAATTATCTTCTCATAATATCACAGTGATGAATTAAGGATAGTATCATGAGAGGCAATGTGTATTATAAATGAGAGCACAGACATTGAAACCATTCTCTGAGTTCAAAGTCTGGTCCTACTATTGACTATGGGACCTTAGTCAAAATATAGAACATCATCTCGCTTCATAAGGTCAGTGTGGATGACAGTTATCCTGGCACATATATACTTGGTCAAGGTTGCTATGGGGAGCAAAGGAGCTAAGTAAACCAGCTTGGAACTATGTTTACAATGGAAAAGCTATATATTTGTCTACTGTGATGAGTGTAGTATTTGGATCACGATAAACAGCTAGAAAGTGGTTGGAAATTCAAACAGGACTCTTAAGTACGTCTAATAATAAGTGTTTTCATTTTACTGAGCTTAGGTAATTTGCAACTAGTTTATTTACTAATGAATTACATAGGGATGGCTATAAAGCTTAGCAGTAGAGGGTTAGAATATAAAGACAGGTTACAGAAGAAAGAAAGAAAGAAAGAAAGAAAGAAAGAAAGAAAGAAAGAAAGAAACAAAGAAAGAAACAAAGAAAGAAACAAAGAAAGAAACAAAGAAAGAGAAAGAAAGAAAGAAAGAAAGAAAGAGAAAGAAAGAAACAAAGAAAGAAACAAAGAAAGAAAAAGGAAGGTAGGATAAGAAAGTAGAGGAGGGGAGAAGGAAATTGTATGTTTACCAAGTGTCAGACCATTGTTTTGAGCATTTTTCATTTGCACAAGAACCCTATGAAAAAGTTACTGTCATTATCCTTACATTAAAAACAAGAAATATGAAATGCATAGAGAACATGTAATTAACCTGTAACCAGGAGGCTCCATCGCTTACTGTAACCAATGTGGTGGCTGAGATTAGAACTCACTCAGGCTGTCTGGCTCGGGAGCTCACATTCCCTAGCATGGCATTGTGTGCTTTTCCAGAAGGGAAAACACTCATCCCATAGGCCTTTTTCTAATTCAATCTTCTTCCGGGCCACACGCCAAACACCGCAAGACCCATCTTGACACTTGAACAATCTATGGGAACAAGGTCTATAAACATTCAGGATCTCTGCTCAGTGGTCTCTCTGATTAGTGTCAGCAATCATCCCACCCACACCCTACACTGGCCACACACAACAAAACCCTAACAGTTCAGGATATGTCTGGGAAACTCCACAAACAGAAGGCAGATGAAAAGCAGTGGGGAGTTGCATCCATGAATGTCTTCACACAAGAATCTAAATGCTGATTGAGGGCACGCTGCCCTCATTGCTGAAGGAACCAGCTCCTGCTGGCAGGAAGTTCTGCATTAGCAGCAAGCACTGAAAAGAAGGCGGGGATCTTTGCCAGCTGGGAATAGACATCTGGCCGGGGATCAGAAGAACTGAGCATCAACTAATCCGACCCAAGCTGGACTTAGACACATTTCCCCTCAGTGATGTGCAAGAGCCTACTGAGTCCACTAGTAGAACAGAGCTGAAGAATTTTACTCAGAAGCAGTTTGTTTCAAAATAATGAGGACACAGCTCCTCAATATGCATCATTAGGGAGGTCTCCAGAGGAGAACTTAACTGAGACTGGACACGATGGAGCCTGAGGACACCTTTAGACTAGAAAGACGAAGATTAACTGGGTTCTATTTCAGGTTTTATCTCCACGGATGCAAAAATGCAATGGAATACCTTGACAAAATGGCTCCCCACCAGCCAAGCGCGTGCACACACACACACACACACACACACACACACACACACACATGAAAATAATTCCTTCATTTTTTTAATATTAAAAAATGTATAGCAGTAACCTGACTTTGATATCTAAATCATAATCTCTATATAACAAGTCCTCACCTTTCATTTACAGTCAGAGTAGCCTCAAGCTCAGATTTCCCAGTACTATAGTCCAAATAGAGTTGAACTAGGTGCTACATTCACAATTCCTAAGTTTTTATCCCAACCAGATTGTATGTCCTACAGTTTTCCAGTTACTCCAATTCCCTGCCTTGTTACCAGTCCAGTGACATCCCATTTCTACCTGATGCAAATCAGCATACAGCTTCCCCAGGCAAATGTGTTGCATCCCCATTTTTAAAGCCTATTGTTCTTGGTTTTTTGTTTGCTTTTTGTGATTTATTTATTTTGAAACAAAAATCTCATTATCACCCAGCTTGCTGTGAGCTTGCTACATAGCCCAAGGTAGATTCAATTTCATAACCTTCCTGTCTCAGCCCTCTGAAAACCATCCTAACTCATTGGTTCCTGTAGCCACCTTGCAGACTGTCTCATCATGGATGATCCCAAAAGATGCTTTGGAGCCTCAGCCTGGTGAGTTTTATTCTCTGACCTGCCTGTCCCGTCCTCCATCTTCCTATTACCGGCTTTGTGTGTCCCATTAGTTTCAACATGCCCACAGGCCCACATAAAAACAAAACACAAACAAGCAATCCATCCGGTCACCATCCAAAAGGGATGCCTCGCTGGTGAACCAATCAGAACCAGCTCCCCTGTCCATCTCTCAAAGCAACTCACAGCTGACAGCCTTGTTTCCAATTTCTCTCGAAGGTTCGAGTGGGATCTTAAAATGATGTCATGTTATTAAATGTAAGGGTGGATATTTGTCAAGACCCAGAGATGCAGATACAAAAGTGATGGCACATCTGAGTTTTGCCTCAAACGTCTGTAACTGAAAGGAGTCAATACCCAAAAGCAGGGTGAGCATATGGAGAGCATCTGAACGCTGACCTCTCTGTAGCTCACTTTGAGACCACAACCTCTTTTGCTCGTTGCTTTTAATGGCAAAGACAAAGAAATAGAGATAAATTCTCTGAAGAACCAACGTTACAGAGTAACTTGCTTTTAAGAAATGGAGTCAGTATTTCACAGTATCCTGAAATTTTAAAAATTTAAGTGTAAATGATTATTTTCTTCCACTGGAAGCCAGCTTAGGGTATGGCCTCTTACTCAGAATTGCATAACCGTGAGACCGCTTGTGACGCAGCCTCTTTTATTGTTGAATGTGTAAACCGTTAGTCCTTTTACTTTTCAGAACACAAATGAGCTGGTTCACATGGAGTTAGTACCAGCTGCTCACTTAAGCTTGCAGCTTCCAGTGTCGAGCAAACTGGACAGTAAGCCTCCTAACACCTTAGTTCAAGCTCCAGACTCCAAATTCTCCGGCGGTCCATACTGTTCTCCAAATTGTTATTTAAGTATTCAAGTATAAATGGATAACTGTATTGGGATTGTATTGGCATTTCACACCTTGATTTCACATTTTCATGTTCATATTTACTAAGAAATTAGGTACTCCAGAAAAATCATTTAAAATAAAAACAAAGTAAGTAAACTTAGGTAAATTAACTATAACATATAATGACATGCTTTTTTTTAATTATTCAGTTGAACTTTTACATAGGCCAATACTCTGTATATATTTTCTTCCCAAAAACATGGCGAGAAGAGGCTACAACTATTTTTAATTTATAATAGAATAGAAAAAATTTACATAACTTCTACAATCCTTGATTTACCATGTGTGGAAAACAGCAAGTCTCAGTAGCTAAAATCCAACAATAGAACTTAATTATTTATTATTATTATTGTTATTATTATTGTTGTTGTTATATAGCATGATTTTAAAGAAATACTGTGTGCCAGGGACATATAACAACTCATATGATAAATTATACTATCTACATTTTACAGATTAAAACAAGTAAGAAAAGAGAGGGTAACAAATAAATCAAAATTTCATACAGTGGTATGGACCTAGACCTCCAGCAGAGTTTGTTTGACCCCATTGTTTATTAATCTACTTTTATATTTTGCCACAAGTAACTTTACATCTTGCCCTATCATTCAGAAGCTATGGAGCCTAATACAATCACCTTTTCAGGTCCCTTTCCTTATTAATAACATGGAAAATACAATAGAATGTAATTCACTCCATAGGTCTCAACAAGTACTTGTGTTCTTAAATCTTAAATGGCTTCTATGATTGCATTCAATATATTCCTGTGGATGTTTAACAATGGACATATTTGCAAAGCAAACTCTGAATGAATGTATATATTTGAGCCGCAATTTTTGAGGTTATTTTTGAGAAACAATTTAAGTGTTAAATCATTTGTTAGCATGTTAAATATTCTAAGGACATCCTTACCAAGTCATACAATTTTGAAAATAATCTTTGTGTAATTTCCTTTTCATTCCTAATACTACCATTGCACTCATGAAAATTAGTAATAAATGGTAACCAGTGCCATCTCCAACTCTTGTTTTGAGTTAGGCATGCAAGGAATATGAAGTAACACATAAGATGCCCATTAATCGGTCTCTATCAACTTTCAGAGGAGAGACTGGATCTCTTTAGCTTCTGGACACTTTATCCCTCTAACTCAATTATATTTAATTTGGGATTTTTCTCACTCCCAAAGGATCTGTCATAATCATTGTCTCTTCACATTCAATATCCTAAAAAGAATAGATCCAGTGGGATATAGATACCGTGATTGTAACTGAATCCTGAGTCTAGAAACTTAGTTCTGTTTCTCTAGCATTCCATAGGAATATTGGAGACATATTGGAAATTGGGTATTGGTCAGTGTAGATTTGCCTTGTATGAAGGTCACCTCTAGTTTTGTATGTTTCTTCAGCCAATTATCATCTTAAACCTTCAAGCAGAAAGCTTAAGGTCTCTCTCCTCAAAGTCTAGTTTGGAAATTATGTTCTTCCACAACCGTTTTACCCTAAAACATCTAATTATTTTTCATCTAGACCATTTTAATTGTGCTTATTAGGCCTTTCTTTATGTATTTATTTTTTTTACTTTTAATTACAGTATGAAGTGTGACATGCATTATGACACTTTGAAATAGAATTCATTTCTGTTGATTTTTTTCTTGCATAATCATCACCCTGTTCTGCCTATATCCTTCCACGTTCTCTATCTGTCTCTCTCTGTCTCTCTGTCTCTCTCTCTCTCTCTCTCTCTCTCTCTCTCTCTCTCTCTCTCTCACACACACACACACACACACACACACATCATGAAAAAGTGAAAAAGTAGCATCGGAATATAAGAGAACATGCAATATTTGTCCTTGAGGGCTCTCATTTACCTTGGTGAATATTTTCTTTCCCAGAAAGATACACTTCCCTGGAGCTTTCAACTTTCTTTATTCACAAATAACTTTCCATCACATGTACATACTGCATTTTCATTATCCATGTATCCATTTGTTTAGGAACACCTAAACTGGTTCCATTTCCTTGCCATTGGGAATATGGCAATAGTAATAATGGATGTGCAAATATGTCTTTGGTAGATATGGAGTGTTTGGAGCATGTGCCTAGTGGCACACTTAAGTCATATGAAAGCTCCATTTTTAATTGTTTTAGAGACCTCCATACTGATTCTTCTAATGATTCCCACTGCCCATCCCCCCCCAAAAAAAAATCAATGCAGGAAAATCTTTTCTCCATACACCCTCAACATCATTTGTTGTTCTTGGTCTTCTGACGATAGTATGACTGGGGTGAGATGGGGTCTCAGAGCAATCTTAATCTGAGTTGTAACATCATTCTCCCAGTGTATTCTGTTTTCTACAAAGGGCTCTCTTCCTAAAAAGACCTGTGTGGTTGATCCTCTTCTTAAAATCTTTCAGTGGTTCTCTATAAAACAAAATTAGTTTCATAGTCACGGCGCTCTATAATTTAAGTTCAGACTGTATTTATCTTCTTCTTAGCTCTTTCCAGGCTCTCCTCCACTAAGACTTGTCTAACTGTCAAAGCTAAACCCACCTCCAGTCCATCTTCCCAGTTCCCACAGACACATTCCCTTCATGCCTCATGGGGTACAAGTTAAAAGTCACCCTCATATTGAATTACTTATTCCTAGATATCATATACTTTGACTGCCTTTGTATCTCCCACAATGTAGTTCACAGAAAAAAAAATTAAGATATTTAATAATCGAATCAACAGTGTAAAAACAACAAAAAGTTTTTTTTTCAGATTTCAAAAGAGAAGCTAACTCACTAAGATCCCCTCTCGGATGACTAAAGTTTTTGAGCTCAAGTTTCTGAGGTCACACTGCAGATAACTCCTCCTAGCCTATAACTAAAGGTGATTGAGATAGGAAGGTAGGTCCCTTCCTAGGAGACTGACTCATTTGAATGCCATATTAGATACTAATACTCCTTCCCTGCCCATATCACTTCCAGAAAAGATGCCAATGCCTGGCACCATTGTGGAGGTCCATCTATATTTCTCCAGAAAGCTCTAAGCTTTTCTCATAAACAAATTTCCCTACTGAAATTGTTGCACATTAGCACAATTTTAGTATCACCTCTCAGATGACCAGGAATGACCCAATTTCATAGCTGACATGCCTATACTCTTGTCTTAACCTTCTCCCTTTTTTTTAATACCACAAAAGCATTGTCTGGTCTCCTCTTACTGTGTATGAAACCTCTCATTTTGTCAGACTGAAGAAAATGTGGCTACCACTCTCATTTTAAGAAATAGAAATCAAGAAGCTTAGAATATTTGTATGACTGATTAAATAAAATTTGAGCCAGTGCCTAAATCTGTAAAGTACAGCTCCAGAGCACGTCTATTTGAACCCTACATTTGGTTATCTGGTGTCGGACCAAATAAATCAAAATGACTTGATTTAAACTTGAGCTCTTTATATAAATTCAATTTTTTTAAGATTTTTTTTATTTTCTATATTCTTTGTTTACATTCCAAAGCCTTTCCCCTTTCCCAGTTCCCCCCCACCATATGTCCCATAAGTCCTCTTCCCCCCCCCCGCCTATTCCCCAATCACCTCCCCACACCATTTCTCTGTTATTAATATTCACTTTAATGGCTATACAATTCTTTCCAATGTACCATGAAATTCCCAGAATATAAGATGAATACTAACATTATGCAAAACTTTGAGTAAATAAAATACATTGAATAGCTTAACATTCTCAATGAATAGTGTAGAAACTACTTGTCTGCCTAATCAACAAAGACATTTTGAGTGACAACAATGTATACAGGAGTGGGGTATGATTTCTTTATTCTTTTATTCTTGTATGCATTTATACAACATATATAATATATGACCTTCAATCTCTCACTTAAATTTACTATAGTCTACCCTCAAATGTATCTTTCCCAATTTTCTCTGTCTATCTATCTCTCTGTCTCTGTTCTCTATTCTCTCTCTCTCTCTCTCTCTCTCTCTCTCTCTCTCTCTCTCTGCACATGACCTAATTAGTTATGTCTATATTGTATAGTCATGGGTATGGAGTTATTCATGTATACATATTCTACCCAGTGGCCACTCTCTAAGAAAAAGTGACTCTCTTTTCCTCAGAAGCTATCAACTGCCAATAGCTTCTATGTTGGAAGTGTGTCCTTGACAGCCCCTCCCTCATCCCTGCTGTAATTTAATATAGCATTTATTAATTTTTGAGATGTTTATAAGGGCATATAATATATTTTGATCATACTCGCATTCCACTCCTCCTTGTAAGTCTTCCCAGATCCAACCCCACTTCCACCCAAATTTGTATTATTTAAAAATTTTAATAACCCATTAAGTCCAATTTGTGATTCTTATATACTCATAGTTATGGGGCCATCCACTGAAATACAGTGGACTTACTAAGGACCATAACCCTAAAGAAAACTGAGTCTTACTCCCCAAGAAGCCACTAACTGCCAATAGCTCCTCATATAGGGGTAGGGGCTCCTGAGCCCCTCTTCCTTGTGTTCTAGAATATTAACTTAATCTTGTACAAATCCTGTGCAGGCAAACACGGTGTCTGCAAGTTCAAGAGTACATTGACCCTGTAGTGTCCAAAAGAAACTGTTTCAATCTGACCCTCCCCAACCTCTGGTTATTACAATCTTCCTGCTCCCCTCCGTTCCTCAATAATCCTTGAATTCTAGAAAGAAATGTTGAAAAATAGGCAGAAAATAAGTTTTTTTTTCTTCTACCTATCACCCCTTGGATTTAAACACATCACTTTCATGGATTTCACTCTGTAAAGATTCTGATCCAGGGGTCAGAAATAACTCACTTGAGCAGATGGGCTCTAATGATATCTTCCTTTTCAGCAGATATCATTTTACACTCGCCTATCATTAAGATATGGGAGAGGTACCAGTAATGAGAAAATATAATTGGAAACAGCTAACACTAAAGCAACACACACCAACTTATTGTCTTAATTACCTTGGTTGCATTATAAATGAACCATCAAAATCTTTGGCTAACTCATACAGGAGTGAAAAATAGTTGAAAAAATGGACTTCAGCTTCAGAGAAATTAGGTTTGCATTCAACTCTACCATTTAGAGACTCATAGGTAGGCATGTTACTTGAGCTCTATAACTCCCTGTTCCCTTTCACTGCTGTTTGCTATCAGAACAAAATGATGCTTTATATATAAGGTGCCGGTATTTCAAGAACATGCTTAATTTGACTACAACTCTATCTCCCTTGCTAGACCTTAGGTTTATTTCAAACTCATTTCCAGGTCATATGTTTTCAAAAATTAACATGTATTGACACAAGATCAATGTCTAACAATTTTTTACATGATGAACGGATGAATTGCAGTCCAATCAAGAAACGTTCCAACGAAAATTCATGTGGGTGACCTTTCAGACTGAATCTACCTGAGTCATGACAAATAAAAATAATTCTAATAAATCTGGAACTTAAGTCCAAGATTCTGGGTTTACTCTAAAAGGTCAAAGCACATTGAGTTAGAATACAAAGAGAAATTTTTCATCTGTTATTCTCAATGGCATTTAAACAGGCAAGGCCTGAGTGATGATGATGGGTTGGGGAGCTTACAAGGAAAAGGAGATGTATGAGAATAGTGACCACTGCACTTTTCTATAAATCTAGATTAATAAATCAGAGTAGTAACCAGTTCCTGGACACTTCCCATTGTTACAACTTTGGGTCAACTTTGGGTCAAGTGTTGTACTTCTTTACTTCTAAATGCAGGTGGCATTTTTTTGTAACTGGGAGAGTGGAGAAACATGCTATCATCTTTCACAATGTAAGAAATTTAAAGTCGAGGTGGAGGTCAGAGCTTGAGCTCATAAACTCCAACTTCTTTGATGATAAAAAAAAGATGTAAAGAAAAGATAAATTCAATTGTAGAGTGTCAGAAAGGGTGAGTAGAGATAGAAACAAAGATACAGAAAAGGGGGCTGGTGATGGAAGAGGATATTTACTGAACACTCGAATTCCTAAATATATGTTTATGTAAGTTACTTCACTTAATACTCAAAAACACGCCTTACTTAGATAATGTTAAAAGAAAAGTCATACTGAAAACTAGTGAGTGATCAGATACCTAGTCAGAGAAAAAAAATTTATTCGGACCCCAGTCTTTTTTAATTCCAGAACTCTAATTTTTTCTGATACTCTCATTTAAGTATATCTAAATGATGTTGAGAGGCATCTATATCCAGGTGAACATGTATATAGGCAAATATAAGCCCTCCTTAGCATTAGAATAACAATCCCCAATTGACTTTTTGGGACCAAAATAATCAATAAATATTTTGTTTTACATAGGATCACTATTACAGTTGATATGATCAATGTCTTACAGATCTACAGATGATAGCCTGGGTTTTATAGTTGAGTTAGGTATCAGAGCATAGAAATCTGAAATTGAACTAAACTATATTTAAGTATAAGGTCTGGTTCCCTGATATATTAACTATGTGCTCTCTGAGTAGTTATTTAATACTTCCTGCCTCCTCTGTACATCAAAAGATGCTTGTGAAAATTAAATGAACCAGTGCATGTTCCAATACATAACAAGTATAGGACAAAAATGTTAGCTAGTGGACTTATTACAAAACAAATCACTTGCTTAGCCTATGCCTCAATCTCTTAGTGCCAGCCTATGCTAAGTCCATGAATCAACTTGCAGAATTCAATTTGATGTTGATCCAAAAGAGATGTCATTGTCAAAGAAATAAAGTTGATTGCTTTTAAATGTCATATCCCCACAGTGAAATATGCCAATCTGTTCCCTCTTACTTCCATTCTAATATGTGTGAGCGCTGACTTTTATTTAAATCCGGAATGGCATTTGTTACCTACAACCTGATAAACACAGACAAAATACAAAACAGTAAGCAGCAAGAGGTTGACACTCAATTCTGTCATAATAACCTGACTGCTTCTCCTCATCAACTTATCTTTGCAAAGGCAAATGCTGCTTCATATTACAGATATAAATGTATGGAACTAACTGATGCACTTTGAGTCTTTTATTGCCCAGTTAAACTGAAACCAAGAATTTAAAAACTCAAGCTGCCTAAGATTGACATGGCTCTCATAGCCTCTCATTAAGCTATTCCTAAACGCCTTGCCTCCTGGGAAGCAAACAGAAACAGTGGAGAATGTGAGGTACAAGTTAAAGACCTGGCAGATAGATTTTGTCAGGGCTTACTAAACTCTAGTTAGCAGAAGATAGGCATGGAGGAAAGGGCTTTTGAAATATTAAAGGACAGGTAAAACATCTGCAGCATTATTGACTTCAAAAGCATAACGGGAATAATCAGAACAGGAAGAACACATCAAAAAGCCATTGTAAAACATTGCACATACTGTCTTCACTCTCCCTGATTTTAAGTAGAAAACATAGGCTCAGCTTTAAAAAAAAAAAAAAAGTCTTACTTCAGGCATTTTTACTGATGTGTATTCATTTGCAAGAGGTTTCTTAATTCTCATGGGTTTCTGAAACAGTCAAATCCTACAAGTATGAATAGCGTTGTATAAGCAAAATTAATTTCATTGCTGCGTATAATATTTTAAGCTTTAAATGTGCTTTATTTTCAAGCTTTTATTAAAGTGGAAATTTGCTACCATTTATGTCTCAGCCCACCTGACCTTAAGACATTTTTTTTTTCAGCCTGGTTTCAATCTTGGTGTTGTAAAGCAAGCAAGCTTATGCATATATGAATTCCATATAACAATTTGTGTTAATTAAGCACTACCTAAGATTTCAATGAAAAGACCTAGGCCGGGCGTGGTGGCGCACACCTGTAACCCCAGCACTCTGGGAGGCAGAGGCAGGTGGATTTCTGAGTTCGAGGCCAGCCTGGTCTACAGAGTGAGTTCCAGGACAGCCAGGGCTATACAGAGAAACCCTGTCTCGAAAAACCCAAATCAAAAAAAAAAAAAAAAAAGAAAAGAAAAGACCTGGTTAATTAAATTAACACTGAAGCTGGGTGGTGGTGGCACATGCCTTTAATCCCAGCAGAGGCAGGCAGATCTTTCGGAGTTTGAGGCCAGCCTGGTCTACAGAGCAAGTTCCAAGACAGCCAAGGCTACATAGTTGAATAGTATCTCCAAAAATATAAACAAACAAACAAACAAATAAATAAATAAAGTTTGAAAAACAAATACATCCATCATAATCTGATACTTTGTATGATGTGTGTATGTCTTAGAGACAGTAAGAGAAAAGAAGAAAGAAAAAGATCTTGAAGGACTTTTTTAGTTTTTCATGCCATATCAGACTTTTTTTTAACTTGAGACAACTCAGTCTGTAGTCCAGACTGACAACAGTCAGGCTAGACTCAAACAGGTTATTCTCGTGCCTTGAACACCAAAGTGCTGGATTACAGGATAGGTATCATTTCCACCCTACTTAAATGATAAAAAACTTATTTAAAAAAAGTTTCTTGAGGTCAATAAAGACTAATTAGACTCTCTAGTTACTTGTCTAAAACACAATCTCTCATGATTCCTCAGTGCCCTAGAAAGTTACAAAGCCGAACTGAAAAGTATAGTCCTTAATTCTCTTGCTTCTCTTGGAAATTCTTTCAAACAAAACAGTATGTGCATTGCTGATATTGCTGACACCATAAAGGCATATGAAGATAGTAACATGCACAAATCTGCTTTCAATCTGACAGGGGCCAAAATGCCATGCAACTCGGTAAAAGCTGCATGCAAAACATGCTCATTCAAATTACATTACAACATAGTAGATTCAGAAGGATTTAGATCTCCAGTTCTCTAGAAATACAGTGTTTCCCAACCCAGAAACCAAATAGACTGTGGCAAGAAAGGGCGTCACAAATCCTTTCATCATGGCATAGTATATTCACGATGGGAAGAAAAATAGAAGGTTTAGTTTAAAGGAAGACGATTATTGAACAAATGACTCCAAGAATGTGGTTCACCAAAGAACAATTGTGCAGTCTGACCAAAAAAAAAAAAAAATCTAGTGAGGCTGCAGGATGAGGGAGAGCTGTTCTGAAAAGTCAGAATGGTGAGAAAATAAGAAACTCCTCATGTGTGAGGGGGAGGGGGACATGGGAGAATGGAGAGGAGGAAGAGGAAGAGGAGGAAGATGATATCTTATCTAGTCAAATATCTTAAAGGCTAAGGCTAAAGCACTGTACCTGGAGTATGTTAACAGATGCCTTGCTCTCAATCTAGATTTTTTGTTTGTTTTGGTTTGGTTTGGTTTGGTTTGGTTTTGTTCTACAGCACAGATTCCAAAGGCGAAAGCCCTGTAACTTGAGAGAAGTCGATCTGAAAAGACCTTACAAGGTCCCAGGAATTTAGCGCAGAAACAGATTAGGATAGAATAACGGTAGGGAAAGAGATCAGTTATTACAATAGTCCAAATGAAAGATTATGGTGGCATGGGCTAAAATGGTGAAAATAAAAACAGAAAAAGAAGAAAATGCAAAGGCTATTTTGGAAATAAATTTGATGATGGTAACTGAGAGAAGATGATTAAAGAAAATGGAGACTATTAACATAACTGCAGGATGCCTTCAATAAACAGCTGGCAGAACACTAAAATAAGGTTATGGGAAGATAAATATAGGTAAGAAGGAGCATTGTCTAGTGCACTTTGTAACTAGAGCACATTGAACTGACATACCAGCGAGGCAGCAATGAGATGGGACCCTTGAACAGTTGATAAAAACAGCTTTAGATATCAGAAGGTACATGGGAAATAGAACACAGATATACAAATAAATAAAATCACACTTGAAACTGAAAGTGCAAAGTACATCCAAATACACTTTAGACTCCAGGAAATAAGAGACAGATACACGGGCCATTTATCTAGGTGCCTTGGGTATGCCAAGACATAAAACTAATGGAGCTCAGTATCTCTACTTGAACTCTTCATCTACCCCACGCTATTTTTTACCTAGAACTCCTCAATCAGCATTCTGCCAGAGCGATCCACCCCAGAGCAAGCATTGTAACACACTGAGTATGAAGTAGCACGGTACACCACACTCTAAATACCACACGTGTTCAAGACCTACACCATAGCACACCTTAGATTTGTATATAAAAGTGTTCACTCATTTATTTGTTCATTCAATATTTATTTCGTTTATTGTATTGCATGCCAACTTCCAAATACTAGAGATAATGTAAATGAGCAGTTGCTTGCAGTTCATACTGTGGTTGGGGGGAATCTGGCAATGGAGAAATAAGCAAATTTCTTGAGCACTGTAAGAGAAATAAAAAAACAAAGCAATGAAAAGAGAAAACCAGCTGATATAGGTAGCTTAGCAACGTGTTCGCCTAGCCCAGGCCCCAAGAGAAGTTAATAAGTCTTCAAGTCAGCTGTCTAGGTTAATGAGACACACCCAGTTTACTTTTTTATTATTTTTTATCTTTTATATATTTATTTATTTTACACTCCAGATTTTATTCCCTTCCTGGTCCCTCCTGGTTCCACATCCCATACCTCCTCCCTGCCTCCGTGTCTGCACACCTCACCCCCACCCCACCAGACCTCTAAACTCCCTAGGGCCTCCAGTCCCTTGAGGGTTAGGTGCACTCGCTCTGTTTATAAACTTGCTTGCCTACTGGCTGTATAGACATCTATCCCCTCAAGAATTCCCATTGAGAGCCCAATCAGCAACAAATCATTCTGCTGAGCAGAAGAAGAGTTCAAAAGTGGTTGCTTGGGGCATGGTATTAAACAGATGACAACTTCCAGCATCCCAGCCTTCATGCTGATTTGTTGATGAGTTTTTAATTTCTTCCTCATGGCTTCTTAGATGAAAACTCAAGTAAGAAAAAAAATCAGCGAGGCATTCATTTGACCTCTAAAAACCCTAGAAATCTTGACCACTTTTCCATCCTGACACAAGTGAAAAAACTCTGTGAAGCTGGAAAGATAGTTATGTGACTAAGAACACTTGCTGTCCTTTCAGAGGACCTAAGTTCATTTCCCAGGACCCACATGACAAAAAAAAATTGTCCATAGTTCCAATCCTGGGGATTCATACTCTTCTGACCTCCAGGTACACTCAGGCATGTATATAATACACAGACATACATGAAAACAAAACACCCATACACATAAAAATCTATCAACAAATAAAGCCAAGCATACTGGTGCATGCCTTTAAAAAAGAATCTGATCAAATAATATCTAATCCTTCTAGACAACATGTCCTCCTGTTAAAAAGTAGCTTAGTGCATATGAGGTCGTGTGTTTTTTTTCCCCTAGAACTATAATTTTATAATTTGGATCTGAAATTTAGGCTGCTGAACTAAATCTAAAATGAAGCATGAAAAATATGTAGTTTCTTGGATGTGAATACAACACTATGCTACACAGAGATACATGAAAGGAATTCCTGCCAGTGGGCTTGAAGGTGGTAGATGTTCTCTACTAGAGTCTGGCTTGGAGTATCATCTCCATACAGTCTTTATCAAAGTGTGCTTGATACCTTGTCAAGAATGGAGGCAGCTTAAACTAAATTGAAGAGTTGGCTGCACGGGGCAAGCATGCTTCAGATTGAATACATCCAGTTGGTGAAACACAGAGGAAGCTGGACGTGCCACATGGCGGTATGACATCATCGAGCCCTTAGGAGAAGGAACATCCCTGGAAAATATGGAGGATACCAGGAGAAACATTGATTCCTAGAAGAGCAAAAGTAGGAGGGTATTTCCTACTCAGTATGTCAAGTTTCCTCCTTGTGGACAACTTGGCACCTAGTGGGGGAAAGTATTGCAGAACACTGAAAATTTAAATGAAATAAAGCACAATCTTCACATATTCTCTGTTTTACCCTTCCACGGCTGTGCCTGATACCCTTTAACATGATTCATTGTATCAGTTCTACTATTTTTAAAAGGTTCATAAAATGTACCTCTGTGTGCTTCTTCTACCTCTCTCTCTCTCTCTCTCTCTCTCTCTCTCTCTCTCTCTCACGCACGCACGCACGCACGCACGCACGCACACACACACGCACACACACACACACACGTACACTCAGTGTATGTTTTCGTGTGTGTGTGTGTGTGTGTGTGTGTGTGTGTGTGACTGAGGATCAAGCCAGGGCTGCATGTATTGATATGATAAGCCAGTGTTCTATCACTGAGTTATATACCCATGATACATGTGAAGGAAGAATTGTATCTACGTCTGTAAGGATGACCAGGTTTCTGACCAGGTTTCTGTCCCTGCTCCTAAGCACTGGCTTTTAAGCAAACCTCAGTTTGTTGGTAACATCAGTCCAAAGGCTCATGAACAAACTCTCATAGGTATGAACTACCAAGGTGCATACTATACAGCAAAAGTGAACAGTGCTTTCTGGGAGTTCCACTATGATGGTTCTAAGGTAGGAGAGCGTGTTAATTACAGGGTAAACTTCTTTTCTTTATTCAATGTATTTCTGACACATTATTTCTCTCCCATCTCAAAAACAAAACAAAACAAAAGACCAATGTTTGACTTGAGACAGTTGACAAAGGTGATGAGACATCATCAGTAGGCAGGAAACTGATATTCTGATATCTCTCCCACAGCTACAGCCTTCATCTTGAGCCCTAGCTCTCTGTCCAAGTAAATTCACATGACTTACATGAAACGTTTGTACTGAGCTACAGTATTTTGTTGTACTCCTTCCTGATAGATATGTATTGTAAGACAGTATGTGTGTGTGTGTGTGTGTGTGTAGATGACAAATTGAGTTCAGATATAATCATAGACCATCGCCATGTAAGTGTGTTAGTTATAAAGGTGCCAAATTATAAAGGAAATGCATTTTTATAGATAGAAGCAGAGTACATCATTCACTCAATTGGATGTGCAACTTATAAAAGACTCACTCCCATGTCTGTGACACTTTTTGTGTCTATGTCAACTGTCAACAAGACATGTAAGTGAATAGATTTCACAAATCTCTTCTACTATCTGTGAAAATAAATTACCAGGCTGGTTGTTGATTTCCTTTACAAACTCTCTATATAAAACTGTTTAACTCTTGAGGGACTGCTTTGTAGGAATGTCTGGGAAAGATTTAGGAGATAATTTTCTAGGCAAGGAACTAATGGAATTTACCTTTCATTATCACAGATGAAGTACCAGGCTTCAAAGCTCATATTGCCTATATACTCCAAAAGAACCTACTCACTGACACAATTTCCATGCTCCAACATCATTTTCCTGGGAACACTTTGGGCATCATCAAAACTGCACATTGGAGAATTAAGGGACAAATAGAGTGCCTTGTTGTTAGGGACTTTTCCTAAATGGGCACCAAAATCAGCCACATCAGAGCGCTTTAAATTTGAATGTACCTCTGAACTACCTGGGGATGTTGTTCAAAATACAAACTCTGATTTGGTGAGCTTAGGTGGCAAAAGTACAACCACACATTTATAGTTTCATAGCTGGCATCAGTATTGTTAACTTGTAAGCCATATTCTTAAGTGGTAAGGATTAGAATCTCTACAAAAACAAAACAAAATCAATGAATTCAGCTCCCAGTTAACCAACACAACTGCCATACTGAGTATGTGCCTTCAAAATTACCATTCTAAACTACTACAATGTTAGGTATAGAATTCAGTTCACTGTGTATAACAGTGGGTGCTACCAAAAAAAGGCCAAATTCCCTTTTAAATTAACTTGGCTTTGGTTTAACATGCTTCACTGAAATTAAGGAGAGATCTGAACATTAGCTTTACCAGATGTCTCATATCAGTGGAATGGAAACACTTCTTACTGGTAATAAATGTCACAGGCATTAAGTTTAGCTGAATCTTAATACGATTCCTTGTACTTCCACTTAATGGCTAAAACTCTGTTTTGATTTTCGTATTTGGAATAGTGACACCTTGAAGTGTTAATTGATTGAATCTAAGAAAGCTTAATCACAGTGCCTGGCAAATAGTCCCATGTGCTACTATTACATAACCTTTCACCCCAATCTCAGTGGCATGAGACAGTTACTATCCAGGATGCTATCAGGTCTGAGCCAGATGTTTGGGAAGGGTATGGCACCCTCAAGGTCATCAACCTTCTGACATGGTACCTCTCACTCATGCTTAACTGTAATAGGGAACCAGTGAGAGGGTCATCCTTCCATGAACAAGCCTCACGGGACACACAGCATCATTTCTACCACTTCTGATGGGTGAACACAAGCTTTCTCAGAGTAAGGTAGGAGTCTCATGCAGTATACAACAGCCTTCTTTTGAAGACACAGTCATCAAGAGTAGACAAAGTGTACTTACTTCTCATCTTCTGACATACATTGCTACAGTGGTCTACCTTGCCTGATGTGACAGAAGACAATAGATGGAGCTTAAGCAACTGAAGTTTATTTCATTAGGTCCTGGATGCTAAGATATTAACTGATTCCACAGCTGGTGAGGACCTTCTGTTCTGGTTTTCACAAGTCAGAGCTGGAAAGAAAGAGCAACTGCTTTAGTTTTTTTCTCTCGAGGGAGTAGTTTTAGCTAGAGTTGTGCTTAGCACTGCGTATGCTCATAGTCTAATTATGTGATGAAAGTTGTAATCCAAATCTCTTTACAATAGATATTATCCTTTAAAATAAGTGTGTAGAGACAAATATGAATCTGCAGAACCTATCAAAAGTTTAGCACTATAAACACAGCCAACCAATCTTGCTAGATAAAATTTCTATCAGACTTAAGTCAGGTAATGGCACTCCTTGATGATCTATGATTTCATCTATGTCTAGTCTTTGGTCTATGAGACATTTTAGTAGTTTCTATCCCAGAAGGAATGACAGAGTACATTCATAGACAGGCTAATGTTTACTTCTATTTAGGAATATAAATCATTTCCTTCAGTAATGGTCCTTTCTGACCATAATAGTGCTTTTCCAAATAACAAGACCGTTCTTCCTCCTGAGGCTGAAGACAGACTGACAGCAAACAGGAGAGCACTGTCTCCAGTTCCTTAGCGGCAAAGATACTGTCATTGATCATCCTCAGCATTTAGACTGGCATTACATTGTGTTCTGTGGTTCAGAGTTGATAATCAAGGGTGTTGCATGAATTCATTGCCACTCTTTGCAACGTAACACATCTTCCTTTCTCTTTAAATCCTTTTCTGAACTTAATTCACCATCAACAACCTCTTGTTCTTCATTCCCTTTTGGTTTTTTTTTTATAGGTTATTACTATTACTCCCAAAATATAAAATAAACCGTATAACTCCTATGTTCTACTTTCCTTGAATATAACTTACCTTTCAAAGATACATTTAGAACAAGAATGCTAAACCACCTCATAATTTTTCATTCTGTTTCATTTTGACATTCTAATGCAAGTATATAATTTCTCCCTTCCCCTTCCTCCTTCCAAACTTCCCCATATGAGCTCCTTCAAATTCATAGCTACTTTCACCACTAATTGTAATTCCATGCACATTCTTGCTCCCATGTTCTATATCTTCAGGCACCTAACCCAGCAATCTAGTGTGAATTAATGCCATTTCTCTATTGCTTTTTGTAATAGAAACCATCATTATCCTTGATAGAAGAGTTATAGTCATGGGTCAGAAAAGGCCCCAGCACTTGAAATATGGATCAAAACTGGAATAGAGAATTTTGAAGTTAAAGGTAGAATTGAGGCAGGGGAGCCTATATCTGAGAGGAAATCCAACAGCATTAGTTAAAATTATACCAAGACCCAGGGAGAGATGTAATATATATGTTAGGAAATAGTACAAATTAAGGGAAAGTACTCTCTCTAGGGAAATGTCATCCAGACTAGCTAGACTCTATTAGTAGAAAGGTAAGTTCTCTGTGAAGACATACAAAATCTAATGTGGTCTGATCCTTAGTAATACCCTTAGCCCTAACCCTCCCTCTGTTTGTGTATGCTCCATGCCCTTCAGTCCCTGGCTGTCTCCTGACTCTTACAAGTCATTGAGACTTTCTCTAGTGCCAACATCTCTGTTTCCCTTGACCTGTTATGTACAAAGGCATAATACCATATTACAAAAACTATGTTTTAATTGGCACTTACCACTCTTATTCATCAGTTAAGGGTGGTGATTTGCACCATTCCCCTGTCCCTGATAGAAGGTTGACTGGCTTGATCTTGTGTAGGCCTCATGCAGCTTCACTGGGTTCATGAGTGCAAAGGTCATGTCACTTTGAGAAGATAATGTTTTGCTCTGGTTCTCTCAGACCTCTGGTTCTTGAAATCTTTCTGCTCTTCCCCCATGATGTCCTGTAAGCCTTATGGGAAGAAGATATGACATAGTTATTCCCTTTATTGTTTAGAATGACATAGATACTTGTTCTCTGCATTGTGACAAACAGTATTTGTTAAGTGCCATCCATTGCACAATAAATATTCTTCTGATAAAGATGAAAACAGCTTGTGATAATGTGCACGTATAGAAATATGTGTACAATGTACATTTAGCAAAATACAAATAGTATTGTCAAGGGTTTATGGGATCCACAGATATGGAATGTTGGCCCAATTTTTAATACCATATACACACTTTCTCCCATGAATCAGGCCTTAAATATAATCAGAAAACACTCGGTTACCCACGTAACCACTTATGACACTATCAAATTCATGGGCATAGCTTGCCAGGCTGGTGATTATTGTTACTTACATGGTTCACATTCCTGATGTTTTATAGAAAAAGTGTGTCAGCCCACAACCTAAAAATCAAGATGAATAATATTTAGAATAACAAATGCAGTATCTTAAAATGGTGCATAGTCTACACAGATAATATATAAAATTATATATGAAGACTCCAAATCACAATTTTTTTCTGATAAGTCCATGCATCGTCTAGATATATTCTGTGATAGTTTCCCTTCCTAGACCTTAGTCTATACATATTGTTCAATGTTTCTTACAGTAGATAATGTAAAAGTGGCAGATAAGAAACCTACACTCTTTTAAAAAGTTAGAATTAAGAGGAACAGAAATGTAAACAAAAGTAATCAGCATTAACAGTCCCTTCGGCCCTGCAAACCAAACAGACTAGGAAGCAGCAAGCGCTTCCCAAGTACTATAGATAAAACGTTGATGAAAATCTTGCATATTTCAACTATTCTTTCTGTTTCTGCTCCTTGAAAGTTTATATGAGTTTGGCTGTTTTGAGAATTTGGGAAACTAGATAGATAATACTCAGAGTCTTGCTCCTGCCATCGACTAATAATGAAGTCATTGAGTAAACTGATGACATAGTGACATAAACTAGGTAAGTCAGTTACCACATATGAAGATTTCCAAAGCTCTTGTTTCAGAATGGTGGCCCACTATGGAACCAACTACCCTTTACATCTCTCCTTCCTTCCACAAACAAGGCTTCTGTTTGTGCTGTCAGTTTTGAGTATTCAAGTGGGATTCGTTCATCATGCTTACTGTCCTTCATCTGCTATTCATGAAGCAAAGCATCCAACCCCACATCTGTTCTGCTGCTTAGGATATTAGCATTTACCTAATGAGCAAGCAATGAAACTGGTGAGGTAACCGCAATTAAGTTCAAGCCTCCTAATGTGAAATGCAGTGGCAGAGATGTGCAATCATTACCACAGCGTTGGTGGTTATTCTTGCCATCCAAAGGCACTTGGCTCCTCCAGTTTCATGGAAAGTTTTGTCGATAAAACTATATTTTAAAGTATGTGTATGTGTGTTTGGGTATGTGTGTATGTCTGTGTATAATAATACAAATATATATGTGTCATTGTCTAAGACAAGGACTTTACAGTTGCTGTAGTTGATAATGTCTGCCAAAAGCCTCACATTTGTGTACTCTGGTTCTGCCTCTGCCTTTATAGGGTTAATCCAGATGTAATCACCTTCAATTATTTCTGTTCAGCTTCTTGTTGGGTGATCATTTCAGTTAAAGAGTTTTGATGGAGCTAAGTGTAGTGGTGAAGGCTTTTAATCCAGCAGCAGGTGGATCTCTGAATTTGGGGTCAGCCTAATCTACCTAAAGAGTTCCAAGAGAGCATGAGCTACACAGAGTAATCTCAAAAGCCAAACCAAAAAGAACAAGAGAAGAAGAAAGAAGGAGGAGGGGGAGGGAGAGAGAGGGGGAGAGAAATGGCTCCCAGAAATTGTGTGATGTAACAGACAAAACATGAACTCTTAACTCTTTTATGCTGGGTGTCTCCAAAAGTGATTGCCTCATCTTCTCCTATCTGCAGAATGATTGTGATAGATTTTTCTATTTGAGAATACTGGGAGGTGAACTGAATGTGTTTAATCCAATATTCTTGAACATCAGAACCTAGCATATAAAAACTGCCCCTGGTACTACTTATTTCTCATGGTAGACCAGCTGTACTTCTCTAGTATATAGAAATTTTAATCCAGGACAAGGCTGCTCTGACAAGAAATCACATTCAAAGTTATGTGTGATCTGGCTGAAATGGCATACCTTTAATGGCTCTGGCTGGAATACAGACTTGTCTTTAGTACACACCATTAATCCTAAACAAGGAAGAAAACATTAGTTTGTAGAAGGAAGCAGTCATGTTTGAAACTATCATCTAATTGAGGGACAAAGTGATAAATCAGAGAAATATTTGACAGAATGGTTCAGAGATAGAATACACCCAACTCTAAAGAGAACAGCTCAGAAAAGGAGTGACATAGAGCAGTGCAAAGTAGGCAGGTGGCATAGGGAGTTTACTGGGACAGTTTAACAGAGACAGGTTGCAAGTGAAGACAGAATTAGTCGGGGAATGAGAAGGAACCAGAAGATAAGAACAAAATTGCCAGAGTTAGTTTGAAGCCAAACAGAGCAATTCATTGAGAAGCTGAGGAAATCCAGACTGAATCAGTCAGTTTGGAGAGGAGTTTGAGTCAGAATAGCTGAATTGAACCAGACAGCCAGAGTTCAGGATGACCTAGAAAGGATGAGCATATCCAGCTGTAATCCTCAGAGATGACAATTACATCTCATGAACAAAAGACTCATTTACACTCCAGAGAGTCTCTTTGTGCTATCTGTTGGCTTGCACAGAAATGACACTGCCCCATTAATGCCAGAAACATGTTCCTGAATGAAGTGTTTTATGCTTCTGATTCCACACACTTTGCTGTGTCAAGGAAAAGAGCAAAGGTTTCTAAAGGGTTAATGACTCTTTTCACTTGCAGTCAGACAATGTATTTATGACTTAAATATTGATTTTAACCAATATAAAAAATATTGCCTTTAACCGATATAACATATTTAGTAAAAGAAAATGGTAATTTATAAGGATATATATGATATATTTATATATCTCCAATAATACCTGAGCAAAGTATTTGCTTGTTATAGAAAAGCTAAACAATTTTCTAAACTCACAATAAAAATGTTTAATAATATTTATTTATTTTCTTACTTTGATCAAAATACTGGATAACTTTCTTTAACAATCTAGCATTTAACAAATACAAAATAATCATGTAAGTAGAAAGTATAGTACAAAGTTACTTAAAAGTTGTTATGGGCTTTACTGGGAAAGGATGACCCACAAGTCTCAATAGCCTCCCCTTTCTGTCCATGACTACCAGACTCTACAATGCCATATTCCTAATAAGCTTCTCAAATGCTGAGTTCAGTTCTTATTTGCATGTGCTTGATTCCATTGCGGCCCTATGTAGACCTACCACTCACATCTACTGCAACTTATTGGATACTTATGATTAAATACTGACTTGTCAGATTCTAAAGCTGAGTTCAAATAAATTTCCTACTCATAGCTGTCTCCTTTTATTTGCAGTTGTACTTTTTTTTCATCTGGGCTTGAATTTTGGGAATCATTTTTAATCTTTATTCTCTACCAGTCATAAGTAAAAGTTAAACATAAAATTACTTTGATATTTGTATATGATGATTATCAATTATACGCATTCTACTTCATATGATCAATAGCACAATTAATTCACTCCTGAGCTCAAATCTGATTCATAAGAGTTCCCTGACTATAGTGACCAAGCAGGTTGTTATATCCATAAGTGTCTTTTCATATGTATACTGGCACACCAACACACTCCTTGGCTTTAAAGAATCCATTATACTAATACTTGGAAATATCCCCAGAAGCTACCAAACAACATGTAAGATATCAGGTTTTTCCGCTAAAGATCTCCCACAACATAGTACTAGTAAATTTCATATTTTTATCCATGATAATCAATCAAAGTGGACTATTACAAATTTCTTCAGATAAGTCTGAGAGTTTCTGCCAAATGCCTTATTCGTTATTATTTACCTGAGTGCCCTTCACTAATACAAGCACCACATTCCATTCTTCTATGCTTCTTACACTGACTCTCCCAAACTACATAGACATGGTTTATACTAGGTAGGCAACATAAAACTAATAACACTCGATCAATTTTGAATAACAAAATCTATTAACTAGCTAAAACCTATTAGGGCTTTTTCTAACAGAAAAGTGATGAAGAATTCAATTTTAAGAAACTGTATGTAATACTCTATATAGGCAATCCTCCAGTTATCCTAAATATGAGTATTAATAGTACACGAGGGATACATTATGAGGCACAAGAACCTACAAGTGAAGAGGGGAAAACAAATAAATAATCTTTAGAGCAATGTGAAAAGTTCCCTAAGTCCAAAAACTACCAAGTCCTCTAAGCATAGGGAAGAGACATAAAGCAAATTTGTGCTATAGCTATAGTGAGGATCATCCTGGAGGCTAGAAAAAATTATCCGGGCTGCAGAAACACTCATTAATCTCTGAAGAATGTGGTTAGTTCAAGGTGATTTAAGCAGAAGATTTTTAATTCAGAGATATGACACAAGAATAATGGGACTAGTAAGAACAGAAACAAAAATAACAGCTAATATTTTTAACATTGGCTGGCAATATCCCAAGGGCTAACTAATTTCGTATTTGCAAAAGTCCTTTGGAGAAAGGGAAGGTTTAAAACACCTCAGCTTCCCAATAGTCACAGCCAGTAGAGTGTATGATAGCTGGGGAGGAGGAAAGAAGTGCCTTTGGAAGACAGATGGAAGACCATCCTGAGTGCTCATCGTTTCACAGAAGAGCAGTAGCTGAGTGACATTCAGCACCAAACTTGGCAAGAGGAATAGACTGGCAAGATGAATTCTGTGGACTCCAAAGGCTCCGGCTTCTAATTCCAAATGGAAACCACAATGCTATGAAGTAAAGCTAAGTCTGAAAGCATTAAAAATAGGAAGAGTCTCCATGGGAGAAGTGATTAGGATACAGGCACTGACGGCTGAGAATGTGGAAGCTCACTCCCTAGAGAACCAGTTTTCCAGTCTATGATACAAGGGCTCAGTTTAAACTCTAGAAATGGTGCACAAGGGTCTCTTCTCATTCTTCCCAGGAGAACCAGATAGGAATGTACCTGCACATTGGGGAGCATCCATAATGCCTGGGAGACTGAACCAACATTCACGATTTAAAAGTGGATAGATAATAATGTAATCTTAAAGGTCTTCTGGGAGCGTTAAGGTTGATTTGAGATTGTAAAACATATCAGATCTCTGGAGGCAGGCATGGTAGCATGTACCTATAATCCTAGCACTCAGGTAGATAAGGCAAAGGGACAGTGAGTTCAAGGCCAGCCTAAACTACATAGTACTTATCTATGTACTCCCTCATTACCTCGGTCTCTCTGCCTCCCTCACTCCAGGTGTGTGAGTGTGAGTGTGTGTGTGTGTGTGTGTGTGTGTGTGTGTGTATGTGTGTGTGTGTGTGTGTGACTTATAAGACAGTAAAAGTAAAGGGATTTCTAGTGAAGCAAAGATGTCATAGGGAAAAAGCAATCAATCCAGTTTTCTGCAGCCATGTTAATTAAAGCAAGTAGCTATGAAAAGATTACTAAGCTGAGAAATCAAGACTATATGGTAGAATATAGAGAGGCAGGGATGGTCCTAAGATAGTAAAGAGGCATTAAAGCCTCTAGGTTTTCATAGTCCAGGAATAAGACAAAGATTGTTTAAAGAGCAATTAAGCCCTAATTATAGACTGTATATTTCCAAGCCCTTTGGTCCCTCTCACATCACTGATGCTCCCTGGTTTGGGCCATTTCATTATTGAGTTTGTTGTTTCTCTGAGACCAATGCCAGGCAAGTGGAGGGCAACATCTATTCTTCACTTCTGTGACTTGTTAACAGTTCTGCCATCTTAAACTGCTGGTTACATGGGATTAGGAAATGACTCCTCAATTCCATTTCTCTTTCCTCTTTTTGATGACCAGTAACTTGGAATTCATTGAGCACTATACGTTCCTCACCAACATCTTAGAGCTTGGTAAACCTCACTGTATTTGAATTGGACTGAATGAAATATGATACAATATAGTACTGAAAAATACTGAGATAGTATTGAATGCTGAGGTGTGGGAAAGTGGTTGATGGATACATTTTGATTCTAGAGGCAGAGCAATAGGGCCATCCTCCAGTGAAGGCAGATAGGCAAGGGGGGAGGACAATTCTAGATCGTATCCAGGGATCTTGATTCTCCCTGTGGCTGGTGAATGTTAAGTCATCCAAAGAGATAAGCAAGTTATTAAGCTAATATTACTAACACAATTGGCAAAGCTCATGCAACATTCTATATTTCAAGTAGCAAATAAATTCCCAAAGGAATAATATTTAACAGAAAAGAAAGTGACAACGTCCTCATCTATTAAGACCCAGCTGAGTATTCTTGCACAAAGGCATGTCTGCTCCAAGTGCGATTCAAAGAGATCGATTTACTGTCACCTGTCTGTTCCTCCTTTTCTACACAAGTTCATGGCTTCCCTGTTTGTATTCAGTTCAAAGACCAAAGAGAGCATGAGAACCATTTCACTGGAGGCTTACCTAAGCTGCAGCTTGACCCCATCCTTCCTCCAGAATTCAACCGCACTGTCATATCGAGTTGTAAAGAATGCAGAAAACACGGTCTTCTATGTGTACTTAAACTTGGTGGCTACATAGCATGCCACAACTCTTACATACCTGTTTTCTTCGTTTTTGTAAACTGAAAGGTGTGTGTGTGTGTGTGTGTTAATTTAATGCACTATCTAATGAACTTCTCTAAATAGGGTCATCAGAAAAACACAAGTGTTGCAGTAGGCAATTAAAGCTACTCAAATTGCCCTGCTGGCAGCAGTGGGAGCGGCAGGGGGAGTTCCTCAATGCCTGCCCCAATCTTCCCCGAATGAAAGACACGCACACACAGCTTTATAGTTTAATATGCCCTAAGCAGTTCAATGGCAGGACCACTTCCAAACCTCCATGTGGCTAGTATACGCTCCTCTCCAATATTCTGGATTTATTATGTACTAAAACCATTTATTCCATGCTGGCTGCCCCGGACTCAGGCCTACAACTCTCCTGGGCCATGATCCCGAACTCTTACACATTGGTAATCTCTCCGTCCTGTACTCCTCTTTCTACTTTCCTGGCATAGCAGTTCTTGCTCCCTCAGCCCTCTTGCCCGAGAAACCTAAAGTCCCATCGCTGTCTCTCTGCCCAGCCACTGGCCTCTAGCAACTTTACCAATCAGAACTGGAGACAGAGACCCTCAGTGTCTTACATGCAGATTCTTGTGCAATTTTGAGAGCCCAATTAACATAATGCAAATGTTAGACCAAATCCGCAACATACAGGTATTCTCACTCAGCTATTTCAGAAGTCCTAAGACTATAACTAGGTGCTACAATGAATTAAAACTATCTAACTACTTGTCAAATGAGATCATTTCTATGACTCTTTCATAGACAAATTAAACTGCTAGGTAAGATTTTAATTCAGCAAGAGAGTAGCACCTTGGGCTTGAGATGAAGAACATGCACAATTTTGAACAAAAATGATTTGAGTCATGATTGTGCCTTTTCTAAAGATGGACCCAATGCCTATATGTCACGTGCAGAAATTATCATGCTCAACGATCAACACATTTGGAGAGTATGTTTTATGAATGATAAGTCTGGCCTTGGAAAATTAAACTGACTCAAGAACACAGAAGGTTAAGCATCTGAGCTCAGAAAGGTCTGAAAAATCTCATATTTTGCAGGTGCTGACACATAGTGGACCATTTTGAATACAGACCACTTCCTTTACAGAACAGAAATAATAATACATATCTTACACATTTCTTATAAACCATCAATGACCCTGTCAATGGAACATATTAACAATGCCAATCACCAAATGGTGTTCCACTTGTATTCACGGTTATTAACCCCATTAAATACCTGTTTCTCTACATGGGCTTCAGCCTTCAAACCAGGTTGCTTTGTTCATCGTCAAAAAAATACACCCAAGAAGAATTCAATAAAAATTCTGAACCATGTGTCTAAGATACACAGACCTCCAGAAATGTGCTAGCAGTTAATACGAGTTCAGACATTCTCTGCAGGGAGAGGCCATAAGGTAAAAATAAATACGTTCTTTAGAGAAGCTTCAGGAAATTAGGGGATGAAATATAGGGGCAAATCTCTAATGAAACAGCCCGTCTACCAATCTATAAGTTGGCAGGCACGAAGGGTAAAGATTCACATTAGGATTTCGGCATGCCCCAATTAGTTCTGTGTGAAGTCTGTGGTGACCTCTCCCCTCCTCCTAGATGCTCCCTTGTCAGAGCTGCCTCGAGAGCATTTCCTGGATTTAGAAGTTTTATTGTGTTGGGAATATTCTGTAAGCAGCAGAATAGTGGTGCAGTTAGTGGCTATGGTTGGATGACAGAAGAGAAGGATGCGAGCGAAGGGAGCCATCTCTTTATTTATAGTCCCTGTGAACCAACAGGAAACCATCAAATGCAGAGCCAGAGAGTTTGTTCTTTATTACATTATCTTATTTAACTTTACTTAAACACCATAACATCCTGTAAAAAGAGAAGCTCTCTATTCCATTTGATCAATAAATAAAATGAAAGGGAGGTTAAATGAGTCTGAAAAACCATATCCTTTATGAGTTTAATAAAATAAATAAATAAATCAGAGGAGTTTTTACTCTAAACCTTGTCTCCCTGTACAGCGTATATTGGTTGAAACATAGTGAAAAGTTTAATTCATGAAAGGAAAAAACTCATAATACAATAAAAATTAAATGAAAGTATTAATTGGGTGATTCAATAAATTATGCAGAGCATTTCCTCAGCATTTAGCTAGAAAATAAAACTACAGTATTATCAGCTCCTGATCTCATTTTTGCCAGAAGGCGGAATGGGAGGGCAACTTTATTTCCTAGGGAAAGAAGCATCTTTGACTGTCTTATATCATGGTGCTCTTCCTACACATGCACCATATACTGAAATTCTGAGCATTCCTTTTACCTATTTATCCTTTCATATCTGTCTTAAGCAACTCATGAAATTAACCATTTAACTGGTATCTACTCAGACTTCTACCAAATGACTCAGGAAACCTCCAATGCTAATAAAACTGTCAACAGGGAGAATGACCAAAGAATTAGTTCACATAAAAACAAGTATTTGTTACAGGAGTTTTTTGGCTATCTTCTTTGTTTTTCTGGCTGGTCGCTCACACCCATCCACCCAGGAGCTATCTCGGATCCATGAATAGAAAACACACAACCAATCAGATACTCCCCCCGCCAGAACTCCCAGGTACTAAACTATCAACCAAGGAGTACACATGGAGGGACCCATGGCTCCAGCCGCATATGTAGCAGAGGATGGCCTTGTCAGACACCAATGGGAGGAGAGGCCCTTGATCCTGTGAAGGCTTCATGCCCCAGTATAGGGGTATTCAAGGGTGAGGAGGAAGGGGTGGGTGGGTGGATGGGAGAACACCCTCCTAGAAACTAAAGAAGGGGGAATGGGATAGGGAATTTGGGGGTAACCCAGAAAGGGGATAACATTTAAAATGTAAATAAAGGAAATATCCAAGAAAAAAAAACAAAAGAAAAATAAAACACACACATGCCAGTCATCTTAAAATGTCTTGGAGATCTCAATAATTGAGCATTCCTAAATCTTCCCCTGCTATGCCAGACCCAGAAGTGTCCTCTGGCCACTTCCCCAAGAACTTACATAGATGGTTGGCTTATCTCCTTGGCTACTGCAGCTCCTTCTCCTCTCTCCCAGTCATCCTTCATCCTACCCCCAAGCCAACTCTCAGTGTCCTGCCCCATGCTCAGCCATTAGCTACTGGCAACTTTATTCATCTATTAAAAACCAATTGAGGGCAAGGACCTTCAACATTAGTAAACACAGATTCCCAATTATATCAAAGCATCAGAACTATCCCCTACAAATATTGGTGACTGTCATTTACTATTAAAACAAGGCCCATGGCACTCATAAGCATCTGCTGAAAGTAACAAAATGAATGAGCTGGGTGTAGCTAATCCTACCTGGCAGTGTGTACAATCTCAACTATTAGTATCATGGATTCCTCTTGAAGTTATTGAGGACTGATTATTGGAGCTGATCACAAATGTGAGTGAGAATCAATAATCTCAAATCTCTGAAAGCATGTGGCCTTTTTAGCTAAGGGCTTCAGTTAAACACTAGGTATTAGATTATCCCCACAATATAGGCTGGAAAGCTGAATGAGAAATCATCAATGATTCATAATTCTAAGAAACTACCTAGGGAAAATCAGGAGAATAACTGCTTAGCTTTTTGTTACTATCCATAGCCTTCTTGTATTCGGGTGAAAACAGGAAGAAAGGACTTCATTTACTTAAAAGAAATGAGAAAAATCAGTGGCTCTCAAAGAATGGCTGCAAACCAGCACCATTGAGCTTATCTACATAAGCTCAAAACTCACCAAAGAACCTATGTCTGAATCCCACCCCGGGTTTCTTACCTTAGAGCCTTGGGGATGGACTCTAGCAACCTGGATGACTTTGATCTTGAGGATAATTCACTTAAGCCAAGCCGGATATATCTTTAGGAAATTGAAATAAAACTGAGCCATAGATACACCTAGAAGGAAGGCATAATGGATTTGTTACCCACGTGCAAGGGAAAATGTTTAAGCCTTTTTTCTAGTTTTAGTCCAGTTTGCATATTCTCATTTCCTTTTTCAGTTACTTTGTTTCTAACATGAGAATAACTAATATTGTCTACCTCACTAGGAGCTATTTGTTTTAATAAGATATGCCTAACACAACTGTACACATTTAAAAATATTAAGTCAAAACACACAAACCTCAACAAAATGCCAAAGGCGTGATCAAATTTAATCAAGCAAAATGTAAATGAGAAAATCTACAGATGAGAATGAAAAGCCAATAAATACGAAATTACAAAACAACAGCAAAGCAAGTAGGAACAGGAACATTTAGAAAATGTCTTTAAAATTCCAAATGAGAAGAAGTAAGACTGTCAACTACTAAAATCTGCTCATCGTTCCATGATACATCTTCCAATTTAATAAAGAACAAATAAATGCAACGTGTCTTTAAAATAACTCATTCCAGGCACAACTCTGGAAACTGAAAAAGTAAAATAAGATAGCAAAATACCCCACAGTAATACTTTCTTGGTTCAAAGAGCTCCAGCAAGACAAGAATTTTTAGCAAAATAACAATCTTGAAACCGTGAGCTAAGTTACCAATAGGAAATGTGAAGAAGAACTGACCAGTATAAAAATACTAATCTCTTTGTCAATTTGAAATCAGACTTCGAGGGAATGCATATAACCCTTCAAATCAAAGGTATCTCCAAAGTTTCCTGAAAGCATTGGATATTTAAAATTCTTATTATACCGGATGTGGGCTGAGGTGATTTCCATGAATCCTTGGGCCATTTCAAAAATCGATCTAATAAGTGGTTGACAGCTCATCAACACAGAAACAGAACTATCACAGGGTTTTCTAACTCGCTGACTCCGTTTCATCTAGATTATGCCATTGATGTCTGTCACCTTCATTCCAGAGTGATGAGAATGACTTTCACTACATCATTATTCAATGGCATGTTATATAGCATGCCAGTGAGGGACAGATTGCTCATCTATTGTGCTTCTTGTCTAATCTAACCTTGCAAAAAGACAAAGAAAAGAACATGTGCATACACATGGATGACTGTCATTCAGGCAGTGTTAACCATCATCCTATGCCACTAGGATTCCACCTCACACAATGTTCTCCTGAAAGTCTTTGCTCCCAGATTCAAGGGAAGCATACAGACCCCTCATTCACTTGACAAAACAGAGCCTGTGTTAGAGGAGAGGGGTGTATGTGCTGCAGCGTTTTCTAAGTACAGGGGAACATTGCTAAGTCACTTGAACGAAAGGTTTTCCAGAAGAAGAGCCAGTGGATGGTAGGCAGTGGGGTTCAGTTTCAAGTCTGCTGATTACCTTCTATGCCTAAAGCAAGCCTACTTCTAGCCGCTGTTCCTCTAAGGATAAAGAGCAAACCACATTAGTGGCTTTGGATGGGGCACACTGGAAAGCTTTTAAATGAATTTCAGTGTATATTCTAGACCTTTCCATTAGGAATCTCAAGAAATATGCCCCAAGATACCTAATATTTTTTAAATCAGCTAAGAAATTATTGTAAATTGCCAGCTTAGATGGTTACTAAGGGTACTATTTCTTTTGCATGTTATATTTCTAGTGTTAATAAGATGATTTTTCACTGAAGGAAGGAAGGAAGGAAAGAAAGAAAGAAAGAAAGAAAGAAAGAAAGAAAGAGGAAGGAAGGAAGAAAAGGAAAGAAAGAAAGGAAAGAAAGAAAGAAAGAAAGAAAGAAAGAAGGAAGGAAGGAAGAAAAGGAAAGAAATGAAAGAAATGAATGAAAGAAAGAAAGAAAGAAAGAAAGAAAGGAAGGAAGGAAGGAAGGAAGGAAGGAAGGAAGGAAGGGAAAGAAATGAAGGAAGGAAGAGAGAAAGAAAGAAAGAAAGGAAGGAAGGAAGAGAAAGAAAGAAAGAAAGAAAGAAAGAAAGAAACAAAGAAAGAAAATTACACAAGTGCTTGGAGGTAGCTTAGTAAAGGACCCACTGAGCAAGCATAAGGACTTGAGCTCAGATATTGTCAGGTATGGTGGCACACAACCACAGAGCTGAGCATGGAAAAGAAAGAATGTTCATTGGCTAGATGTCTAGCCAGCCCACTGAGTTCAGGAATCCTTGAGAAACCTAGCAACTAAGGAAGACACCTGAGGCAACTTCTGGTCTCCACATGAACACAGACACAGACACACACACACACACACACACACACACACACACACACACATGCACGCACAGATGTGAGTACATACATCCTTACCTTATCTCTAAATAGGAAGGACTACTGTCCAGTTGTGCTGGTTATCATACCACCCCTTAGCTTAGGGGCTCAAATTGATGAGTAGAAGGACCCTCCCATTTTTTTGCGAACCTGAGATTCAGACAGAGAATGGGGCTAAGGCAGCCATTTCCTGGCTCACAATCATCCGAGGCTCTAGGCCAGAATCGCTTGGAGACTTATCCCTATACAGACCTGACAGTGGAGTGTGGAAGTCAACTGAAATGTGCCACTCTCTCATGTGTCTCTCTTTGTGGCTCTGTGGCTCCATCCCAGGGACAGATGGGATCCCAGGCACTTGATTTCTGAAGATGAACATTCCTCAAAAGAAGTATAAGCAGGGATAGGAACCTCATCACGTTTTAGAGTTGAATGTGACTAAGTCACTCTCAGCTATGACATTTCCCTCTGACCATGAGGAAGTCAGAAAAGTCCATCTATGTTCAGGGGAAGGAAAATATATGTCCTTCTTAAGTGGCTTTCTTAAGGTCTGAGTTACAACTTATGATCACAGAGTGTGTGCTCACTTCCTGTGAAGTGTAGCAGTGACATACTGGGAGAGCAAAGGGGAAGGAAAAACAGGATGTTCTGTCCTAGCAATAAATAAGATGGAAAATAACTGAGATAGAATAGCTGGTATTTTAAAAAGTGAGCTAGATCTATACAGCATACAAAGTAACAGAAAAACTTGAAAATCAGACAGCAGAGTTTAGATGTGTTCAGGGCTGGGTTTTGAGCAGTGATGTCTTTAAGCCAAGAATTCATACTCAACTCTGTCTCCTGAAGAAAAATGAGAAGTGTTTAAATGTGACCTTTACAAGGCACTTTAATGAAAACATTTAATAGGTCCAAAGAAATGAAGTGCAATTCTCCTCTGTGACCTCTTTCCAGCTTCCATAGCTGTAAACTTTAAAGGGAGAATGGGGTACCTTGATGGAGCTACTGCATTCTTGAATGCAGTGTTTTGTTTCAATATTTGGAGACAATAAGAGATGGATATTTTTATCACATTTTACAGTTGTTGAGCCCTGAGTTCAGAAATATTAAATAAGTTGCCTACCTTTAAATATCCTATAATTCACAGAACAGTGATTGAGATATATGTGTGCTTAAAAGATGAGACTTTTTTGGCCATGTCATGTTATTTGGCCTCTTAAAATTGTATGTGTGGGGAACTATCCTTCATAGAATGCTTCTTGAAAAACAATTAATAATATAGAAGCTCATTTCTGATAGTTTTTATTTCAGTAATAGAAAATGAATGTGCTAGAAAAAGTCAAACAAAATTCTGTTATTCAAATTTGGGCTAAAGCTTTTGGGAAGAAATAAAAGAGCTAGTGCTTTCCTCTCCCCAGCCACACTCGGGAACTTAGACCTAAGTGATTTAGGCACACATACCTTCTTACGAGCCAAAAGGAGTAAAATTAAATTATAAAGTATTCATGGAAATGCTGTGGACTTTCCTTTTCCCTTTATATAGGAGAATACTTACCATAAAGCCTCATCATAGTTCCTCTCTCTTGAAGCTACCGTGTCTACATTTTCTTTATTTATTATTATTTTTTAAAGTTTCTATATTCTTTGTTTACATTCCGAATGCTTTCCCGTTTCCCAGTTCCCCTCTCACACCATATGTCCATAAGTCCTCTTCCCTCTGTCCATTCTCCAATCACCCCCCCTCCCCTTTCTCTGTCCTGGTACTCCCCTACAATACTGGATCGAGCCTTTCCAGGACCGGGGCCCTCTCCTTCCTCCTTCCTGAGAACCATTTGATATCTAATTTAGCCTTAAATACTGGCCTGCATCTTCCCACATCCAGGAAAAAACTAAAATGTCCTTAATAAGAAAAGAGGATGGAAAGAAGAAAGGGAAGGAAGGAGAGAGGAAGAAACAGACAAAGAGGTGGAAAGGGAGTAACAAGGCAGGGTCATATGGAGGGAGGGAAGGAGAACTGGAGGAAGGAAGGAAAAAAGAAGGGAGGGAGGGAAGAATAACTGGGGGAAAGAAGGAAAGAAAGGGGTGGGGAGAAGGGAGGAAGGGAAGGAAGGAGAAAAGATGGGAGAAAGGAAGGGAGGGAAGGAGGGGAGGGAAAGAGGGTAAGGAGGGAGGGAGGGAAGGAGGGAGGGAGGGAAAGATGAAAAAGGGTGGAAGGGAGGGAGGGAAGATGGGGAAGAAAGGAAGGGAGGCAGAGAGGAAGAGAGAGAGGAAGGCAAGTTGTAGGGGGATATTTGTGCTGGAACGTCTATCAGGACAAAAGGTTCACGGGGATAAGGAATGGAACGTTATTGGCCCAGTGAGAGGCTGGGGACTAGGCTCTCTGTTGGCTGGGGTGGGGAGAATGTTTATCTTCTCGAAATCTATCAAGTTTGACTCAAACTGCGGCTGCAAATAATTCCTCCAGAAGGGAGATTCATCAGACAGCGATAATTAGGTCCTTTATCATTTGCGAAGCACGTTCGCGGGTATCATCTAATTTAGATTGATAAATACTACCCTTGGGTGGCTATTATCAGCCTTATCTTACAGATGAGAAATTGAGACTCAGACTTGTTCAAGACAGGACAGCAAGCTGACAACACCGCCTCTCTAAATCTAGCTCTTCTACTTGACCAGCAGGTAACCCTTCACCTAGTTCTGGGCAATGCCAACCCTAGCCATGGCCCACAACCTCTTCTTTCTTTGCTTTGGGGATTTGTGTGACTAGGGTGGATGTAAGCGCCATACTAGGACTCCTGAGCATCCATTGAAGGGTCATGGCAGCACCACTCAGTGCCAGAAACTCTTGCCTGCTGCAGTGGCTGGCTGTAAGATTTGTGTCTTTCCTGGAGTTTCTAGGGCCCTGAAGAGAAATTGCCAAGGGCATCATTGTTGATTTTATCCTACAATGGAAAATGCAGAGAATGTCTCACTTCCGAACCCCATCAAGAGGTGTTGAGTTCCGTCGCTATCTGCAGCTACTACGGACTGGTCCTGCAAGAGAAACTTATGGGATGGATGGGGGAGCGGCGGCACAAAAAGAATTGGGTCAAGAAGACATTGCCTTTCAAGACCGTATTATTTATTTATTTATTTATTTATTGGATATATTCTATATTTACAATTCATTTCCCTTTTTCTGGTTCCCCACCCCCAAAGGTCCCACATGCCCTTTTCCCTCCCCCTGCTCCCTCATCCACCCCCTCCCACCTCACTGTTCTTGTACTCCCCCACAATGATGTTTTGGTCCATTCTAGCACCAGTGTCCACTCCTTTCTTCTTGTGAGACATCACTTGATATGTGATTTATGTCTTTGGTGTTCCAAGCTTCTAGGCTAATATCCACTTATCAGTGACTGTATACCATAGGTATTCTTTTGAGACTGGGTCACCTCACTTAGTATGACCGTAATTTTAATGAATGTTAGGCAATATATAGTCTGGAGGACCCCCCCCCCCAGGCATGAGGTGAAGTCTTGGGATCTTGCTGGCTCCGGATCTCAGCAGGTGGTTGGCTCCATCTCAGCAGCTCGCCTGCTGAGGCCTGAGAACTGCAGATCCAGAATGCTTCCCGCGGCTTTCAGGTGAGGCTGGGTTGTTCTATACAGAACAAAGGCCAGGAAACTCACGGGCTGAGAATTGATCAGAGCAGAGGCTGGAAACGCCTAGCTCAATGCTGAAGTGGGGGAAGGGACAAAGAGGAATCATTGTCCACACTGTAAGGGTCTGACGTAGGAATAACAAGTTTCCCTAGCTGGCTCATGCACTGGGTTGCTATCACAGCTTCAAGGAAGTTGCCAGCATCCTGCTCCCACTCTGTAATGTTCCGTCTTCTGTGGGCTGAGCAGCACCATCTCAGAGGCAAGAATCAATTGCCTACCATGCAAGCTACATAGCAGCAGTCTGACACGGGGGCAGATGTGCAAGAAACAGAACAGGCAACTAAGGAATTGCCCGGAATTCCAGATGTGCGGAGATAGAGTCTCTTCTACCCAGAATGTTCCTTACAACAAAACATAAATTGAAAGCACATGGAAGACTGGTCAACAGAAGCAGCCTTACTCCTTATGCCCAGGCCCTTGGACTCCCAGCCTTAGCTGATTCTCTTTACCTCCAAATTTTGGTACCATGACTACCTTGGTATTTTATGGTCCAGTGTGATAAGTGGTTTTCCTTTTTATTATAAATAAAAAAAGGCTTTCTCATTTGCATGTTTCACCTTATGGAAATTTCCTTTCTGTCCCATAATTCCTATAGTGCTGGCATGTGGGTCAATTCCTTCTCCAATGGGCTTTGTTAAATAGCAGCGAAATGTCTGGGCATTTGGCCACAGCAGAGGGGAGGCAAGGCTTGACTAAGATAAACTCTATTTGACTTGGCACATGTGCCCGAGTCCCTGAGGGCAGTAGGAGGTAAGCGTTATCTAATTATTCTTAGCCTGCTGCTCGGTGGAATGCGGCATTGACGGAAGGATACAGAGAAACTTCTTTTAGATCGGCACTGGCCCACATTGGAGAAGAAAAGCCCAGTTTGAAGCACCATGCTCTGTTTACTTGGGTAACAACAGCAAAACAAATGAGTGAGGAATAGGAAATGTAAAACAAATATAAATGGAAATGTTCACCCAGGTTCTTGCAGACACTTTGGAACCAGGGCTCACTGCTATCTAATTCTGTGACCTTAGATAAGTCTCTTGTTCTTTTTAAGCTTCTGCAGTATACCATGAAGACCTCCTGCAGAATTGTTCCATAGAGCCCAGAAGACTGGGAAATATGGCCTGTGGAGTGAGAATGTTTAATACGGAATCTAATACATATCATTATTAAAAGAGAAAATTTCTCAGCCATTCTTTCTATGATATATGGCTAGAAGACATTTTTCTAAAAAAAAAAATCTGCACTTCAGAATTTCTAAAAGAATTTTGCAGTTTTACTTAATTTTTATTTAAAAAATTTAAAATGGAGATGTTTATTCTGTGTTAAGTTTGAAGATTTAGTACCTATCTTAAGCCCCTGATGGCAAAGACTTAACTCTAATT